>CM035108.1:15759329-16201829 GCA_020205505.1 Panax japonicus | reverse complement strand
AATCTTAATTACAGCTCGATATCAATATTAATCTCCTTCCCTGTAATCTTGGCATCATCCAGAAACCTAACTACCTTGACTACTTGCTCCATATATCCAACAAGATTGATAATATACGTACATGTACAGACACTGCCACAAACTCCACATTCCTCCCCAAAAGGAAAATCCTATTCTTTCCTGGGATCACAAACTGTTAGAGCATCTAGAGAGGAAAGAGAAAGAGAAAAGAGAGAGAGAGAATGTTGAAATAGGATTAAGTAATGAGATAGTAGGCAATATGTATTAGGGGCATGATTGGCAAAAAAAAATTGTGTTACTGATAATGTCAATTACGAAGGAAAAGAAAGTTTTATTAATGCCATTTTTCTTTCCTTACAAATCCGGCATTTTAGTGAGGGAAATTTCTAAAGGAAAGCTGGGCCAGATTTTCCTTTGCTTTCCCAATTTAAAAAATCTTACAAACATGAGAATTCTAAGGAAAGTTAGTTTCCCTATGATTTTGGATTTCCTAAATTATAAAATGCAAATTGAAAGGAGTTGAAATTTCCAAACTTCAATGCTTCCTTACAAAAGTAAGTTGTTGGTATGCTTCAAGTATCGGCTTCAAAAGAAATTTCTGCAAAATGGATTAACCACAACCTGTGTGGTGGTCTATCTTATATTCGGAATGGGTTTATCCTTTTATTTTTAGATAAAATCCTTCTCTTGTTAAATTAAGGTTTTCCTTATTGTTGTGTGTGAGCATTTTGATGATTATTGGTTCTTGTTTTAATGATGATCATTTGACCTACAACACTTCCAAAACCAGGTAGATGGAAAGACAGTTAAGGCTCAAATATGGGACACTGCAGGACAGGAGAGGTATCGAGCTATCACTAGTGCTTACTACAGGGGAGCTGTTGGTGCACTTCTTGTATATGACATAACCAAGAGGCAAACTTTTGACAATGTCCAGAGGTGGCTCCGTGAATTGAGAGATCATGCAGACTCAAACATTGTAATTATGATGGCTGGAAACAAGTCTGATCTAAACCATCTCAGAGCTGTCGCGGAGAACGATGGTCAAGCTTTGGCCGAGAAGGAAGGACTCTCATTCCTCGAGACATCAGCACTGGAAGCACTTAATATCGAGAAGGCATTTCAGACCATCTTAACTGAAATATATCATATCATAAGCAAGAAGGCGTTGGCAGCTGAGGAAGCAGCCGCTGCTACACTTCCTGGTCAAGGGACCACCATCAATGTAAGTGATCCATCTGGGAACGTGAAGAGAGGTTGCTGCTCTACTTAAGTTGGAATTTAAGGGGAAAATCAAGATATTTGTTAGGGAGCAGATACTTGTATTCTTGTTTTTTCCTCCTCTACTAGAGATGAGTTTGTAGAATATTTTCTTACTTCATTGAGTTAAAAGAAAAGAAAAGGTCTTGTGAAACTTAAAAGACCAACATGTTAGTGCAATAGGAGAATTTGCTGTTTCATTTGATACTTTCTAATTTTAATTGCCTTAGGGTGCAAATGACTTATATAATATAGCTGAATATCCAAATTGGAGAGGAGGGACTATTACAATAGAGTTGGTGCTCGTCAGTTTACGGTTTTGTTTCTGCTTCTGTTTGATGGTTTCACTTCTTAGCTTGTAATAACAAGGGCTTTACATTACATATTGCGACTCATTAATTCTTTGTCTACTTAAGAGTAGAAATTTTTTTACCACAGTTTTTGTCCAGTTACTTGACATTATTGTATTGCAATATCAATGGTCTCCCCTTTAGGTGGGGTTAAGTTTGTCAAATAAAAATTTGATGTAATGCAATAGAGTTGTAATATAATGGTAATAAATTATTAGGACTTGTTTGGTTCATTCTTGGTGTTTGTGTTACAATCGTAATATTATTACATTGTGTTCAAAATTGTGATTGAATTCAATTATTTGTGCATATTGCTAATATGTATTAAAATCAGAAGTGCCCAGTATGAACTCAGATTAGATAATTCCGCTTTAAAATTATCATTCAATATGAACTCAGATGAGACAATTGTGCTGAAAAATTATCATTCAACAAAGTGACTAACTAAAGCTAATTGATTTGTTTAGAAATTTTCTAATGCTTCCCAAAATTTTATCATGTTAAACAAAAGATTATGATACAATCTTGAAATGCTGAAGCAAGAGAGAGGGTTCAATAGTTTCCGCTGCACTCATTAGAAGATAGAATGTAAACTCCTTATGTTGAAACGTAATCAATCAAAACATATCATGCATATGGGCAGATTAGAAGCTGTCTATTATTCGCTATCCTCTTTTGTTCAACTAAATTTCTATATACAATCAACATAACATAAAAATGAAAGGCAGGAACATAAGCAGGATGTCAAGAATCACCTTTCCTCAATTTGTATAGTTACATGATGAATTCTGTATGTTGTTTCACAGTAATTCTTAAGTTTGTGAAGAATTTCGTTTAGATCGACTCCTTTCTCAACTACTATATGGCACGCCATTACAGTTTTTCCTATTGTGATTGCCCAAACATGCATATCATGCACATCTATAATTCCTTCCATACATTTCAAGTCTTTTTCGAGAAGAGCAACATCAATCTCACTTGGTGTACTCTCCATCAATATACAAAATATATTTCTAAGCATGGGAATAGTAGTACCTAGAGCAAGAACTGCAAAGATGAGAGTGCAGATTAGATCAGCCACTAACCAGGTTGGCTTTGCCCATATGATTAATCCAGCAATCATTACCCCAACGGTCTGAATCAGATCAGTCATAACATGCAAGTAAGCCCCTTGGATGTTTATGTTTAGTACTTTGCTCTTCTTTGGGGAATTCAAGACAAGAGCTACGATCTCTTCTTCATTTTGTGCACATAATTCAACCCCTTCATGATTATGGCCATTTTCAATGCAGGTATAACGAGGATGATCGTGACCGTGATTGTGATTGTGACCTTGGTCATGACTGTGCTCTTGACCGTGGTCATGACTGTGCCCGTGACCGTGACCGTGACCGTGACCGTGACCTTGACCGTGACCGTGACTGTGACCTTGACCGTGGTCATGACCGTGACCAAGCCAAACAACCATAAAAATGTTAATCATACATCCGAATGCAGCAATTGCAAACATGATCTTCCCATTTACCTTTTCATTTTTGTGAAGCAGTCTGACAACTGCTTCATAGATTAAGGTCCCAGATATGAACCAAATTAGCTCCACAGATAAGAAAGCCCCCAAAACTTCAAGACGATTGAATCCAAATGAGTGTAGTGATGTTGCCTCCCACCCTGACACCCATACGGTAAAAAGTGAAATCGAGAATCCGGCAATGTCACTAACTAGGTGTGCAGCATCAGTAAGCACTGCAAGGCTGTTGGCTCTTAGACCTCCGACAACCTCTACTACCATGACAATTGCATAAAAAAATATGAGCCCACAAAGTTTCATTGCCGACTTTGATCTTTCTTCTGAATCAGACAGATTGAACTCTGGTTTCGAGAAAGAGCAAACACTGCAAGATAACTTCACTGCCTTGGAGGGCACATTAGTTTCTTCAGAAGCTTTTGGCATCTCATGTTCTAGATGGTGCTCCTTGCTCAAGGTGGGAACTGTCTGATGCTCCATCTGCCTAAGATTAATTGTTGGTTACAAGTCATTCGTGCGAAAACGTATGTTACACCAGATGAAGGAGATTTAGTGTAAGATTACATGATTAGCTTTTAACACAAAGGGCTAGACATAACTCAGTGAACAATCCATGTTCATTGTGTGTGCTGCTCTGTGGTACAATGACCAAAGTGGAATAGATCATATATGTCTTACCCCTCGTGTGTGTGCATAAGCACAAAAGTGCCTGTGTGTTCTCTACTATCACAAAGAGGAACCTGTCTCCCAATGACATGACTGTAGATAAGGACTAGATATACACAAAACATGAAATTCTCCGAGAACTAAAGTGTAATAAAAAGAAACTAAAAAGGGACCACCAAAAAGGAGCTATCAAAAACAGTTAGAAAGATACAGCACTTTAATAGGGTGGTAAACCAAAAATCAGATGTGGTGGTTCTTAAACTTTATTAGCATTATGATCGGTCAGTCTGGTTCCAATTTTGTAAGGCATCCCAAATGCAGAGATTTCAGACTGGAAAATGCTAAACAAGCTAAAACAAATAGTCTGAAGACTCCAAATTAGTAGGAATCTGACTGTTATGGTGGCAGCCTAGTGTTTCAACAGCGAAATAACTACAGAAGGAACCAAACTCAGACATACAATTATTCCAAATCAAATTCACTATTATACACACACACACAAACACACATTATGTAGAAATATCTGATTTCTGTTACATGTTAAAGATCTTCAAATTCCCCCTCTTCCCAGATCCTCTCTCACACATAATAGACTGACCATCCTTATAAGAACTTTTTTGTCCTTGAGTTAGTTCTATGATGACAATCTCATGGACTATTTTTTCTATTCCTAAATTCATTTAATACCTCAAAAGGGGAGCTATTTAATCTCACCTTCCTACTTGGGATTATATAATCCCTCATAAATGAATTTAAAAACCAAAAATAATCCATGAGGTTACCATCTTGGACAAATCCGCGGATAAAAGGAACTTATAGGTACTTAAGTAGTATGAATAAGTTAAAATAATCCAATCCCATTCAACATAATTGTAAACAAACATAGCCCCCTAGGGTAATTATAATATCAATATATGAAGAACAATTACCAAATAAATGTTATGGTTAGGAATAATTCAATAACCATTTCACAGGTTTAAACTCAATAAATAATTGCAGAAAATATACTATAAAATCCATAAGAACCCATAACAAGGGACAACAAATCTCAAAAACAAAACATCTAGATATTTTAAAACCACAATACAGCTCCAAAAGCCCATTAAGAATTGCACATAACAAAAAAACCTCAATCAATAAACAAGGACAATTATTTTCACAATAAGTAAGCGTATCAAGCAAAACATACTCTTTTCAGATATCAGAAATATTGAGGGATTCAAAACAGAAAGATCTAAGAAATTAAAGAATGCCCAAAATTTGTAGAAAACAAGAGGATATTAACTGGAATTCTTACCTGAGAACTTGATGAAATACAGAAGATATGAACAACCCAGGGTTCCTTCCCCTTACGTTTTCAAGAAAAATTGAAGTCTAGAAATTGGGAAATTATTGATTACAATTTCCATAATTGCATTTAATTACAGCCTCAGAGTCCAAGAAGAAATGATCCCCTTTATTATTATTTTCCTTTTATTCTTTGATTCTTTCCTTTACTATCATTTGGGAAAAGTTGGTGGTGGGTATAACATCTCAAGCATATATAACGGGAAAAAGGCAAATGCGAGTGATGGGGGACAACAAGATCAAAATAGCCATAACTTTTGTGATTTTGTACCAAGTGGGAAATAATATTTGTAAAAATATGTAGGCATGCGATTATCAATAATTAAATTTCTTTTATTTTCTTTTAATGTTGCTATTGAGTGATACAAAATTATAATTTTACAAACAGTTCGTATATAATTTATATTACTGGGTCCCAATATTTAACATTATTTATGTTTTCTTATAAAAAAAACCAATGAGAGTTTACAAAAGAATATGAAGGAAGAGAAAAAGAACAAAGAGTTAGATGAGTTAAACTTGGATTTTTCAATTAAACATTGATATATTCTCCATCCTTTTCATTCCGATTCAAGATTAAATAAGAATATATTAAATTATAAAATAATATAAAGAAAAAAATAAAGGGTATTTACTATTTAAATTATTATCTTAGGTTTTACTAGACTGAGACTTGAAAACATGACTTATTAGGCTATGTAGACTTAACTTTTCCTTAGTGGAGTATATGTTATGAATTGTTGAATTATATTCTCTTTACACAAAAATTCTGACCCTCTCTAGATCTCTTTTCTTGTGATCTAATAATTTATTCATTCTTGTTGTTTATTTTTTCTTTTTGTGGAATTCGTTTCCTCTATAATTGATTTCTTTTTCTCTTGTAAGAGGATTTAATTAACATTTTTTGAGGAGCAATGCTACGCGGACAGGAAATTGGGATCGGAAAATTGGATCGGTTCAAATTTTATTTTATTTTTAATTTTTATTGTCTCTCAAAAAATGTATAGTATTTATTTCAACAGAAATTTTTATAAAATATAGTGTTTTAGGTATAATTTGAATACATATACAAATACACCATGTATTCAAAACATTATATTTTATAAAAATTCCTGTTGGAATAAATATTATACATTTTTTAAGAGTCACAATAAAAAAAAATTTGAACCGATTTAATTTCCAGTCCCAATTTCATGTCTGCCAAGACTTTTCCTTTTTTGAGAGACTTTGTTTTCTCCATTTGAGAGATTTTTATTTTCTGTTTTTGAGAATTTTTTCGGTACATAAATTGTTAAAGATAAATCATTTAAATTTAAGTGTGGTGTTATCATGACGACTGATTCTTCTTTTTCTCGTATTGTTCCTCTGCATATTTTGTTGTTGCTCAGATTTATATATTTTGTTCTTTCTTTTAGGATATAACTATTTTTCAAGAGTGTATATGGTGTCCATTAGTTGTTACTATATTTGATTATTTTGTTTGATTATCTGTTATTTTGTTTGAAATGTTTTTTGTAATTTTTTTTATCATTTTTAATATTTTACAGTTTTAATATATTTGTCGATTTGACTGTTTGACAATAATAAAAAAATGTTATGTAGACTTAAATACTTTTTTTAATTGTTAATGGGATCAAAATGCTAATTTTGTTTAAAAAATAAAATAGATCAAATTGTTTAGACGGTAAGAAAATGGACCAAAGCAAATTCTAGAGTTTGAAAATTTCAAGTAAGTATTAATTATTTAGTTTCCAATATTATTCTAAGTATTAAATATAATTTGGTTCTCTCATTATTTTTTATCCAATAAATAACACTCTTTTTTCAATACAAGAGCAATATACAGAATTGATATTATATTTGATGTTTATAATAATTTCCTTACTAGTACATAACTAGGGGTGATCATTCGGTTATAACCGAACCGAATAGACTATTCGATTATAACCGAATACCGAATCATTCATAATTTTACTATCCGAACACTAACCGAAATTTTGAACTAACCGAATTACCGAATACCGAATTGTACATTCGGGTATTCGGGTAATAACCGAATTGAAGGCTTCCATAATTAACATAACAACAATACAATTCACAACAATCAGCCAATCAACAATAAACAGCAGAAGAAGCCAATGTCCAATATATGATTAAAATTAACAAAATGAAATAGAGTTGTTGTGCTTGCTGTGCTTTCATCCTTGCCCGATTTTGCCTTTTTCTCGCTCTGTGCAAGGCTGAGTAATAGCTAAACCACCAACAGCTATGGCGGAGCTCAAAATCTCAGAGTCCCGAGATCTAACCCGAATAGAACGCATAGGTGCTCATTCTCACATACGTGGCCTCGGCTTAGACTCCGCCCTTGAACCACGTGTAGTCTTAGAGGGCATGGTCGGGCAGACAGTTGCCCGTAAAGTTTTCGGCGTCATCATCAAGATGGTAAAGTTGTCGGCGTCATCGTGATCGTCATGGTCGGCACAACAGCTCGCTTGACCATTTGGGGGCTGGGTTTTGCCTTTGGGGTTAGAGGCTTAGGGCACTAGCGCAGAGAGTGGAAGATTAGGGCTAAGGGTATACAAATCTGAGAGATGAGAGATTGATTTGGGTTTTAACTTTTTGAGTAGAGATTTGAGAGAGACAAGGTTAGTAGAGATCAGATTAGAGAGAGAGAGTTGAATACTGAGAAGTCTAAGATATGAGGTGAGATGAGAGGCTGAGATCAGTTTTTTTTTATTTTTAAGCCTTTCTTTATTTTTTCTTTTTAATTCAGTTATTCGGGTAACCGAATAACAAAAAATTGGAAACCAAACCCCAACCCGAAAATCAGAAATAAAATCGGATATAACCGAATTACAAAAAATACCCGAATAACCGAAAAATTTCTGTTCGGTTCGGTAATTCGGTTTTATCCATTTTTTGGTCAGTCCTATGCATAACTCTAAAACGAGTAATATTAAAAAACAGAGAGACTAATTTTCTTTTCCTACCATGGACTTCAGCTTGTAAAAGTTGTAATGCTTCAATTTCTTGTAATCGGGCTCTATGCTACCATGTGGTCAAAGGAGTGTGGCGTGTGGGAGTCGTCTGATCTCTAGAAGGATGATGTGTCACTAACGAAAGTTGATCTTAGTGGAAGAGGTTCAGATCTATTAAATAAGTGGTCTCGATTTCAAGCTATTGTGATGCAACAAACTTTCTTGGGAGAGATAATCATTTCGGTGTCGACCGTATCTCAGAAGAATAGTCTTAGATAAGTGTAAGCATTAAGATATCTTGAAAAACCAAAAAAAAAATAACATGTGTCCAAGTGGCATTTATACCAATAGTATACTTAGGATAAATGTCATATGGCACCACTCGACTAAAACAACCTGGCATGAGATGTCGAGATTCCTATCAACTCAGCAAGGGTCTTGGATTCTGTATAATGAAGACCCTAGTCTTTCTATGTTTTCTTGACATAAGGCTATTAGGGACTCTTGGTGATTAGGATACTTTTCCAAGAGCTTAACATGATGACTGAGAATATAGATAGGGATACTTGATTGCGATAGGAATATAGACCATTATTTTTTTAAAATTTCTTAAACTAAATTTAACATTCTTGTCAAAGATTTCATGTCCAAAGTCTTATGAGTAATTTTTTTTATCATTGAGTCATGAGGGTGTTGGAGGAGGGAGAATATGAAATAACTCATTCCAACTAGAATGAAATGAATCATTCCAATCTTCATTCCATTCATTCAATCCAAACACAACATTAGTGCTTATTCAGTTTCCTCACACTTGTTGTGCTAACCGTATTTAAACCCTAAATACAATAATTGGCATGTTCATCATACAAAACACATTGACCCAAACGTCAATGGGCCCAACATTTGAAGTGTGTTGGGAGTGAAAAACATAACCCCATAAATATTTGATGTTGCATTTTATTCCTTAAACGCAATAATTCAATGCTCTTGCATACCTTTCTTGCCCTTGATCCTTAGTTGGGGGTGTGCAATCGATAAATACCGGTCTGAATTAGACCGATATTGAAATTAGCCAAATTTTGTTACCGTTATTGATACCGATTGGACCGGTATAACGAACCAATTTATCAGTTCGGTACCGATTTGGTACCGGTTTTTACCTAATAAATATCGAAAATTAATATAATTATTATTTTATAATTATTTTTATTATTATTATTTTATTATTATTATAATCATTATTTTTTTATTATTATTATTTTATTATTATTATAATCATTATTTTATTATTATTATTATTATTAATTATTTATTAATAAAATAAAATAAAAATTAGAAAAAAGGTATATACATGCACAGTTCTGCGACGCCCCCAGAATAGGTTCACACGACCCATTCTGAGTCGTCAGATACACGGTACAGAATTTAAATACAAACTTTATTTATACAACTGTTGAACTGTCGTGCAAAAGACGACAACACATAAGCTGTGAGTTTCAATACAAATATTGTTGTGACGCCCCCAAAATTAGGTATACATCACCCATTTTGGGTCGTCAGATACATGGTACATAACTCAAATACAACTTACTAATACAACTGTCGTGTACAATACGACAAAACATAACTGTGAGTTTGAATACAATAATTGTCTACTAGAGATCATACAAACTCAAAAGGAGTCCTCATTACAATTATTAATACACTATTTCTCAGAATAGTGAGGACTACTAATGCTATCCTCTGGACTGTCACTCCATTCCCCGACTAGTCCCTGCTATGTTCTCATTTCCTGAAGAGAACAGTGAAAGAAAGGGTGAGCTCAACTAGCCCAGTAAGAAATATTATGACTAAGATAATGCAGAATAAATTATCATTAGTCTCCAACAATGTTAAACTGATAAAATATAATAGACATCAAGTTTAACTGCAGCGGAATAAGCAATACATTAAAAGAGTCAAGTAGAGAGAATTGAATCTACTATCTTTTATGATTTAAAAAGTTTTTCATCACTTTTATCGCTGAGACTCAGCTCAATAAATAATCCACATCATTAAATCATCCCTGCACTACAGGCCAAGGATATTCTTTAGTATCACGACCACGAATTATCCATGCACTACGGGCCAAAGATAATCGTGTTTTCATCAACGGTCCTGATCATGCCATAAAACAATTATCTTTGCACTACGGCCGAAGAGAATCCATAGCCATAATCATACCAAAAACTGTCCATCAATGCACTACGGGCCAATGAGGACTTTTTTTTCACATCATTTGTAATATTACGGTCATGATTACACCGCATAATCCCTGGTCATAATCATACCAAGTCCATCTATGCACTACAGGCCACAGATGACTTTCAACATAACATAAACATGAGGATGATGACAATGATATAAGAATTTAATAAAACAAGTTCAAGAATTAATTTGTCCATGAACCAATAACGTCCAAATTGTCCACACGATACTGTTTTGTGGTGTAAAATTCAAGAATGCTCAGAAGAATATTTTCCTAAAAAGATACTGGATGAAGCGCAAATATCAAGGATATTCTACTAATTTCATGGAGTATAGAAGTCAAAACTTTAACCAAATGAGTATAATAAAGAATGGAATAACAAAAGAAATCACCATGCATGCGGAACTTCGCACAGGCAGGTTATTCCAACAGAATACTAAATAACGGAACCAGGTCAGGTGAAATTCACACCGACAGGATGTTCCAACAGAATAATAAATGCGGAATAATAAATGATGGAACCAGGTCCGGTGTAAAACACAGACAGGATATTCCGACAGGATAATAAAGACGGAACCAGGTCCGGTGTAAAATACACAGACAGGATGTTCAAACGGAATAATAATAAAGACGGAACCAGGTCCGGTGTAAAACACACAGACAGGATGTTCCAACAGAATGATAGAAGAATGTCACCAAGTATAGGGTAGACCGCGTATACAGGTTATTCCAACAGAATAATAAGAAATGGAATAACAGAAGTTCTCTTCATGAATAAGAAAGAATAACACCCCTTACCGTAACAGAAACTGGATATAGGAAGAGAAAAGTTAAGTAGCAGAAAGCTTTTCTTCTATCTCTCTATAGTTTCTCTCTCTAGAGTTCAGTGAATTCGTAAGAAAATAATGAAGGAATGAGCTTCTATTTATAGGAAAATGGATTGCATAGTAACTAATCCATGAACGGTCCAGATTGATTTACTTTAATCTGACGGTCCATATTTAAAGAAAAATCTTTTAAATAAAATATAATATATTCTATTTATATAAAAAGATTTTTACTATGCAAACACTATGCAACACTATGCAAAACACTATACAACACTATGCATAATAAAATATAATATATTCTATTTATAAAATAATTTTAATAAAGTATTCTGTTTTATATAAAAAGATGTTTCTGTTTTATTACGTTAATAATACGAATAAAACAAAACGTCATTATCGCTATAATAATTCATATTATTAATCGACAATAATTGAATTAAACTGAGCGACTTCTCACATAAATATCAATAATCAATACCGTGTGCTACTATGCAACAACGCGTATTACTGTACTTTTACTACCCAGTAGTTCAACAGTATCAACGGTAAAACTTCCGCCGTTATTTTCAATAAAATATTTTTGTCGTTTTCTCAATCCGACAATAATTCTGTTGTGGGGTCCACCAATAATTGTACCGTCGTACGAATATTTTTCCGACACAAAGAATATTCCCTGACCAATCGAATATAATATAACAACTTGCATATTTTGCAAAATTTATAAATACTACCCACAACTATAATATTATCTCAAATTCACACCATAATATTAAAAAATTATTTCGAGAAAATTATTTTTTTATTCATAAAATCTGGGGTTTCACAATCTCCCCTCCTTATGGAATTTCGCCCTCGAAATTTACGTACGTACCTGGTATGCCGAACAGGTGAGAATACCTTGACTTCACTTCCAATTCTAACTCTTGAGATATAACCTTTGAGTGTTGAATACGATTCTTCTTATCCAAGATTGTAACACGTATCTCTTCAAACGTTAAATCATCCGCTATCTCATCCGGTTCTAAATTAATAATGTGGTTCGGGTCGTCCACATATTTACGTAACATCGATACGAGAAAAAAAAACGTTATGAACACGCAATATATTTGGCGGTAAAACGAGTCTATAAGCCACAGTTCCTACTCAATCAAGGATTTCAAATGGGCCAATAAAATCAAGCGTTTAGACTTCCTCTATTCGTCAATTCTTGCTTCTAAAATAACGCCCTCTTGAACCTTCTTAATTCTTCACATTCTTCAGCTCCGAGTGTGTAGCTTGAGCGGCTTTAACTTTGTCGATTAAAATCGATTCTACTTGTATATTCGTTATCTTCACGTGAGTTCGTATATTCGAACTTGTAAACGCATACGATCTTCTACTCACACGTCAGCTACCATGTTCGCTTTCCCACGATAATATTGCATGGTACGATCGTAATCTTCAACAGCTCGAGCCAACATCTTTGGCATGTTATACGTTCGTTTTAGGTGAATAAAATATTTGAGGTTTTAAGAAATGAGTTTTGTACTGGTGTCAATACCAAATTCGATTTCACGCTCTGGGATAAGCTAAGAAGTCTTCAGGAACACGTCAAGAGATTTATTAATGATAAAAATATCATTCAAAACTGTTACTCACATCCAAGACTTGGATAATACGTCACATTGATACCAACTGTGACTTCTATCCCTTAACCTAGATAACACCTCACAATGATACCTATCAACTTGTTATCGTCAATCACGACGTCGCCTACAGAAAGTCTGGCTTCGGTGCATTCCACACAAGGAAGTCATCAACAAAAGGATCGGGGCTCTTTACTTATGGCTTGATATGACAATGATTGAATTTAGTGGTTTGGTTGCTTGAATTCGCATAACAGGTTGGTTAGGAATATGAAAGCTAACAACCTTACGAAAAACATGATGAGTAGTTAACCAATCGTTTCCTAAAATCGCATCAAAGACAAGTATTTTCAAAGAGACAAGATCAACACGTAACGTGAGAGTGTCGATTCGAATCAAATAAGATTTTTAAACAGTGGAGGTAACGAAGGTTTCTCTCAATGGAGTTTCAATAGATAAATCAAAGTTTAACTTCTCCGGAGTTAAGTACAAACATTGAACACAACTAGGTGAAATAAAAGAGTGAGTAGAACTGGTATCTAACACGGTATAGACTTCGCAAGAGCTTATGATTAACTTACCCGTGATAATTTTATTCAGGTTCCTCATCACGAGAAAAAAAACGCTCTCTCTTAAACTACCGGCTTTGGCTTGTCTGGGACATCCTTTGGCATCATTATCCCAGCTGGAATTGACTTCATCATACGACAAAATCGAGCTAGGTGACCTTCTCTTCCGCAATTAAAACATGCTTTGGACTGCTGCGTACAGTTTGGACGGATGTGTCCCTCCTGTCCGCATCTGAAATATACGACCGATGGGCGTTCTTCTTCCTTTGAAACGGGTGCTGGTGCCGACGTCTTCACGTCATTATTGAACCTTCTCTTCTTAAAATGTCCATTCTTATTATTTTGGCCATGATTATTACCGAAGTGGTTACCATTTCTGACATGTTGATTCCCTCCATGCTTATTATCACCGCTTTGATGACTGTTATCACCGGTATTATCATTTTGCCGGCTGCTCTCTTTTGGTTTGGTTGACTCGTTATCGTGCTCCACCAACTGAGCCCTATTTACAACATCTGAATACAAACACAGTTTATGAGAAATAAGATGTTGACGTATCTCCGGCTTCAAACCTCTTAAAAATAATCGCGCCATTCTTTCTTCATTATCCACCAAGTGGGACGCAAACCGGGATAACTCTGCAAATTTTGCCTCGTATTGCGACACGGTCATATTATTTTGCTCCAATTTGATAAACTCCACCTCCTTCATGTGACGAATACTTTCGGGAAAGTATTTGTCGTTGAACAGCTCTTGGAACTTCTCCCAAGACATCTTCAGTACGGCATGTTGAGTACGTTTTACCGATTCCCACCAGTAATCTGCCTCTTCACGCAACATAAAGGTGACAAAGGGAACCTTTTGCTCCTCGGAGCATCCCAAGACATCAAATATCTTGGTGATCTGCTTTAACCACGTCTCTGCCTTAAGTGGTTCTGGCTTTCCCAAAAACTCTGGTGGTCCCAGCTCCTTGAATTGCTTAGCGGTGACCAACCATGGGTTACCATTGTTTCCTCCTGCATTATGAACAGGAGCCGCCTTCTCCCGTTGTTGCATGAATTGCTCCTTAAACTGCTTAGCCTGTTGTTGCATGAATTGCATAAAATCTCTGACCATCCCATCATTCACCATTTCATCGGTGTTATTATTTTCATGAGGAGTATTGTCCTCTAGTTGCACATTATCCTGATTATTGATCTGTGGAGACTCAACGGTCTCCTGTGCTCCATTGATAATCTCAACATTCTCGGATGCCATTTTCAAACACTGCCACAAAACAAAGATTAATTGACATGTAACATAATATCTCTAAACTTTGACCAACTAATTTAAATACAAAATAAATTTAAGTAGGTCATACTAGCGAAGGAATTCCCCGTCTCTCCCCTCCTAGTTCTAGTCTCACATCTTAGCCAGGGATCATATCCCTAAGCTCTGATACCAACAGTGACGCCCCCAAAATTAGGTATACATCACCCATTTTGGGTCGTCAGATACATGGTACATAACTCAAATACAACTTACTAATACAACTGTCGTGTACAATACGACAAAACATAACTGTGAGTTTGAATACAATAATTGTCTACTAGAGATCATACAAACTCAAAAGGAGTCCTCATTACAATTATTAATACACTATTTCTCAGAATAGTGAGGACTACTAATGCTATCCTCTGGACTGTCACTCCATTCCCTGACTAGTCCCTGCTATGTTCTCATTTCCTGAAGAGAACAGTGAAAGAAAGGGTGAACTCAACTAGCCCAGTAAGAAATATTATGACTAAGATAATGCAGAATAAATTATCATTAGTCTCCAACAATGTTAAACTGATAAAATATAATAGACATCAAGTTTAACTGCAGCGGAATAAGCAATACATTAAAAGAGTCAAGTAGAGAGAATTGAATCTACTATCTTTTATGATTTAAAAAGTTTTTTATCACTTTTATCGCTGAGACTCAGCTCAATAAATAATCCACATCATTAAATCATCCCTGCACTACAGGCCAAGGATATTCTTTAGTATCACGACCACGAATTATCCATGCACTACGGGCCAAAGATAATCGTGTTTTCATCAACGGTCCTGATCATGCCATAAAACAATTATCTTTGCACTACGGCCGAAGAGAATCCATAGCCATAATCATACCAAAAACTATCCATCAATGCACTACGGGCCAATGAGGACTTTTTTTTCACATCATTTATAATATTACGGTCATGATTACACCGCATAATCCCTGGTCATAATCATACCAAGTCCATCTATGCACTACAGGCCACAGATGACTTTCAACATAACATAAACATGAGGATGATGACAATGATATAAGAATTTAATAAAACAAGTTCAAGAATTAATTTGTCCATGAACCAATAACGTCCAAATTGTCCACACGATACTGTTTTGTGGTGTAAAATTCAAGAATGCTCAGAAGAATATTTTCCTGAAAAGATACTGGATGAAGCGCAAATATCAAGGATATTCTACTAATTTCATGGAGTATAGAAGTCAAAACTTTAACCAAATGAGTATAATAAAGAATGGAATAACAAAAGAAATCACCATGCATGCGGAACTTCGCACAGGCAGGTTATTCCAACAGAATACTAAATAACGGAACCAGGTCAGGTGAAATTCACACCGACAGGATGTTCCAACAGAATAATAAATGCGGAATAATAAATGATGGAACCAGGTCCGGCGTATAGCACAGACATGATATTCCGACAGAATAATAAAGACGGAACCAGGTCCGGTGTAAAACACAGATAGGATATTCCGACAGGATAATAAAGACGGAACCAGGTCCGGTGTAAAACACACAGACAGGATGTTCCAACAGAATGATAGAAGAATGTCACCAAGTATAGGGTAGACCGCGTATACAGGTTATTCCAACAGAATAATAAGAAATGGAATAACAGAAGTTCTCTTCATGAATAAGAAAGAATAACACCCCTTACCGTAACAGAAACTGGATATAGGAAGAGAAAAGTTAAGTAGCAGAAAGCTTTTCTTCTATCTCTCTATAGTTTCTCTCTCTAGAGTTCAGTGAATTCGTAAGAAAATAATGAAGGAATGAGCTTCTATTTATAGGAAAATGGATTGCATAGTAACTAATCCATGAACGGTCCAGATTGATTTACTTTAATCTGACGGTCCATATTTAAAGAAAAATCTTTTAAATAAAATATAATATATTCTATTTATATAAAAAGATTTTTACTATGCAAACACTATGCAACACTATGCAAAACACTATACAACACTATGCATAATAAAATATAATATATTCTATTTATAAAATAATTTTAATAAAGTATTCTGTTTTATATAAAAAGATGTTTCTGTTTTATTACGTTAATAATACGAATAAAACAAAACGTCATTATCGCTATAATAATTCATATTATTAATCGACAATAATTGAATTAAACTGAGCGACTTCTCACATAAATATCAATAATCAATACCGTGTGCTACTATGCAACAACGCGTATTACTGTACTTTTACTACCCAGTAGTTCAACAGTATCAACGGTAAAACTTCCGCCGTTATTTTCAATAAAATATTTTTGTCGTTTTCTCAATCCGACAATAATTCTGTTGTGGGGTCCACCAATAATTGTACCGTCGTACGAATATTTTTCCGACACAAAGAATATTCCCTGACCAATCGAATATAATATAACAACTTGCATATTTTGCAAAATTTATAAATACTACCCACAACTATAATATTATCTCAAATTCACACCATAATATTAAAAAATTATTTCGAGAAAATTATTTTTTTATTCATAAAATCTGGGGTTTCACAATTGTTACGTATATAATATGACAATATTCATACTCAAATTATTACAATCCACTATAAAGTACAACAACAAATATTTCAAGTCTCCAAAGGGACATGAGAAGATTTATGTCCTCCTCATTCTAATGGAGTGCATTTTTTATGCTTCCAAAGTTGGATTCTCATCACCCTATTGTTGTTCACCAAAATCAATTATTAAGTGAAATATAAAATACAACACACCCATCTTAGGTCCTTAATAGAATTATATATTGCATGTCATGCAGTTTTATAATGTATTAAGAAACTTCCACGGTCTCGGGCCATCACACTATTCCCCTGTTATCCCAGCTCGACCTAACTACACTCTTATTACCTGAAAGGAATTATGAAGCAAAAGGGTGAGTACAAATAGCCCAGTAAAGAATATTATGACTAAGATAATATAGAACAAATTATCCTTAGTCTTCAACAGGGAAAAATCTGATAGAATACAATAGACAACAAGTTTTAGATCAACAACTGCATCGGAATCAACAATCCATTAGAAGAGTCAAGTAGAACATAATGTCTACTATCTCTTTCAAATTAAAAGTCCATCATTAATACTTTATCCTCGTAATATCCATCAATAGTTCTTTTTGTACCCAAGACAAAGAGAACTTTCATCACTTGTCTTCACCTGAATCACCAAAATTATAGTTAAATTCACAATTCATATTTATAATCATGTAAATCAACAATTCATCTTTGAACTACGGGTCAAAGACATACAACTGTAAAACCAATAATCAATAGTCCATCTTTGTACTACGGGCGAAAAATGTTCAACTATAAATCCAATAATTAATAGTTTCTCTTTGCCACAAGGTTTAATAGAACTTTCACTCAATATCCTTGCCCCAAAGGCTAAAGATATTCAAATGTAATAACAATGATCATACCAATCAATTGTGTATTTTTGCACTACGACCAAGGATATTCAACTATAAAATCAATGGTCATGATCATTCCAATCAATTGTTTGTTAGTGCACTACAGCCAAAGACATTCAATTGTAAAACTAATGGTCATGATCATGCCAATCAACAGTCCATCTATGCACTACGGGCCAAAGATGACTTTTACCACATCATTTTTCTGTAACATTATAGGTCATGATCATGTCATACGCCTGTCCATCTTTGCACTTCGGGCCAAAGATGACTTTAACCACAATATAAATATGAGAATGATGACAATGATATAAGGATTCAATCAAGTGAGATCAAGGATAAATATTAAAGATTTATAATTTAATTTATCCAGAGTTCAAGAATATCCAAATTGTCAACATGATACTACTTTGTGGAGTAAAATTCAAGATTTATATTCATGTATCAAAAATAATTTTGACAGAAAAGAAATCAATTGTTTATCGTGAATAGTATCACATGAATAGTACTTTATGAATAGTACCTCGTGAATAATATTTTGTGAATAGTACCCCGAGTGAATAGTATCCCGTAAATAATACCCCGAGTGAATAGTATCCCGTAAATAATACCCCAAGTGAATAGTATCCCATAAATAATACCCCAAGTGAATAGTACCCGAGTAAATATTATCCCATAAATAATACCCCGAGTGAATAGTATCCGTAAATAATACCCCGAGTGAATAGTACAGATAAGTTGGTTTTGTACCTACTTATCCGGTATCTTTTACTTGAATTAGTTGCTTATATTCATGTTTCTTAGTTACTTTTCATGTATTTTATGTTTATTTTGTAGATCTTATATTTGGAAGCAGTGTGAGCGACTATTGGTAAGGAAAAGCAAGGAAAATGCAAAGAAAAGCAATCCGGACATCATTTAGGCTTTCATGTTTACTTCATGTTCTTGGTTTGGAACTTAGCTTACATTGTAGAGCATCTTCGTAGCTTTCTAGAACATCTTGAATCATTCTAATCAGAGTTCGAATGCAAGAGTTATGATCTTTGTACCAACGGACGTCAAACTTCGCTGTTTTGGTTAGCCATTTTCATAGCAGTCCTTTCCAGTCCAATTTCAACCTTCATCCGACCAGAATTTCTCAATCCTCAAAGAATGAAAGTTGTAGATCTCGTTGATAGCTTCGATTTGATAGGCGGCAGGCCCCGTAATTCTTCCCGAATCAAAAGTTATGGTCATTTTACCATAGGACACTACAATAGAAAATGGACTGCGCCGGCGCGCGATTTTGTAGTACATTTCCTGCACAACCTTAGAGAAAAAAAAACATCATTTTTTGCTTGAGAGCGACCACGACTAACTTCAGGCCAATTCCTGCGCGGCAGCGCTACTTCGGGTGTTGACCAAAACTGACTTTTCATTAAACAGTGCAATTGAAGCGTAATTTGGAGAGGGGTTCAATCAGGGCTTAGATATTAGACATATTTATTCATTATATAAGAGAGATTCCACCCCTTGGGGGCTCAAACTATTGCTATTTTCTTTCTTCATCTTGGAATAATTAGATTAGAGTAGATTAAGACCCTAGAAGAGCTAAGATTTGGGGATTGAAGCAATTGAAGATCCTTGAAAGTTCAGAAGTGAAACAAGAGAAGAAACTCAGATTTGCTATTTTTTATCCCTAACTCTCTTTACTTATATTTGTATCTTTCAATGTATATTCAATTGTGGATCATGGATTCTAATTCAACTATGAGTTAAACTCTATTTTGGGATTGCAATAGAATCTAGTGCCTAGTTTATTTTGGCATACTTCATTGTTAGTCTTATTAATTGTTATGAGATTGTCTATTAAGATTCATGCTTATTTGTTTAGTTGATTGGCCATCAATTATTGTGATAATCCATATGAACTTGAAAAATGAAGTATGGGTTTAGATCTGATCTTGATAGCTTGTGTTTGTATGTTCTACATGGTGATGGGATGTATGATTTGTGCTTAGGATAGACATATACCGAGGCATCGCTCGTAGTCAATTGAGAACTTGGGCTTAAACCCTAATTATTTGTAAATCACATAGACATATAGTGGTTTAGGTAATTTGGGTGTTCATGTGTATTCTTTCAACTGGGGATTATATTTGATATTGGTATAGTACATCGAGAGATGGCGATATTTCACTTTTGTGTTCTCGACTAACAATCCACTATAATTAATTTGGCTTAACAGGAAGTGTGTCGATTGAAATGATTCAATAGGGGAAATTGAAATCTCGAGTCTTCATTATCTAGTTTCATTCTAGGGATAGTTAGTATTATTTAATTTCATAGTTTTCATCACTATATAGTATCATTCGTTTAAAAAGATTGAAATGGTTATGGGTTAATGCTTGGTAAACTTTATTAGTTAATTCTCCGTGGGAACGATACTTTACTTACTCTTTATTACTTGTTGACCGTGTATACTTGCACGCATATATTGATCGGTAAAATGACCAACAAGTTTTTAGCGTGGGTTGTAGTGAGTAGTTGTTGCATATAGTTAGTTGCATATAGTTTGATTGCATGTTTAAGTTGCATAGTAGGGGTATTTTAGTATCTTTGTAGTTAAATTCTACATGATTTTTTTTAGTTTTCTTTTGTCTTGTTTACTTAATATGTGTTTAGTTGCATAACATTGCATAATCCCATGTTTTTAGTTAGTTGAATTCTAATTCGGCCAATGATGACATAGAAATTTGATAGATTTTTGAACTTAGTTGATATCTTGAGCTTAGTTATAATTTTATACATGATATAATTCATGCTTGCTGTTTAGATGTTATTGGGTAGCACGACAATATTCCTATTTGCTTGTTGGTTAAGATTAGCATGCTTGTCTGCTGATAGGAAAATGTTATTTTTAATGATAGAATTATGTAGGAAGTGAGTAATGACTATGAAGACACTGAAATTCAAGTTTTGGGAACACATGGGTATGTTTGCTTTAATAATAATAATAATAATAATAATAATAATAATAATAATAATAATAATAATAATAATAATAATAATAAAATAAATAATTACCGTGGCTAGTCTTGTTTCGGGGCCTTTATTACTTGAGTAAGTACGCCCGAGGGGATTGTATCTACACCTAGCGCCCTAAGGTCTTAATGGTCTGGGAGTCGTTGGTTGAAAGCTCGCTAAGGGGTAGCACTGTTAGCCTAATGGAATGAGACATTGCACAGTCATAGGAAGAAAAGAAAAAAAAATCAATAAACATCGCGGGAAAGTGCGAAAATCGCCCTCGTGAGTAAAAATAAAGCAGAATAAACCCATTGTTGAACCTTAATTTGTATTGATGTGTTGGAGTAGTTGATGTCTCATTAGTATATGCAGTTCTTGACTTAAACTTCAATTTTCTGTCTTAAACAATGTAGCATATGGTATCTTCACCTTTTTCAAGCTTATCTGTGAACACATCACACACACACAACATCTTTATTGCAGGTTAGGATTATCTGATTGTATGTCATTATGCCTTTAGCTTAGTTTGATGCTTTGTTCTTGGATCTTGATATTTCTCTGAGGCATGTCTCACTGGAATTCTTAACATGGCTAGAAATTTGGGGATTCATTGTCATAGTAGCGTAGCTTGCATAACATGTAGATTGCATTATATTGTGTTGCTTGGGGACAAGCAACTATTTAAGTTTGGGGGTATTTGATAAGTTGGTTTTGTACCTACTTATTTGGTATCTTTTACTTGAATTAGTTGCTTATATTCATGTTTCTTAGTTACTTTTCATTCATTTTATGTTTATTTTGTAGATCTTATGTTTGGGAGCG
This sequence comes from Panax japonicus, assembly GCA_020205505.1. NCBI lineage: Eukaryota > Viridiplantae > Streptophyta > Magnoliopsida > Apiales > Araliaceae > Panax > Panax japonicus. The sequence continues at coordinate 16,179,840 of CM035108.1, read as the reverse complement.
GTGTGAGCGACTATTGGTAAGGAAAAGCAAGGAAAATGCAAAGAAAAGTAATCTGGACATCATTCGGGCTTTCATGTTTACTTCATGTTCTTGGTTTGAAACTTAGATTACATTGTAGAGCATCTTCGTAGCTTTCCAAAACATCTTGAATCATTCTAATCAGAGTTCGGATGCAAAATTTATGATATTTGTACCAATGGACGTCAAACTTCGCTGTTTTGGTTAGCCATTTTCATAGCAGTCCCTTCAAGCCCAATTTCAACCTTCATCCGACAAGAATTTCACAATCCTCAAATAATAAAAGTTGTAAATCTCGTTGATAGCTTCGATTTGGTAGGTGGCAGGCCCCGTAACTCTTTCCGGATCAAAAGTTATGACCATTTTACAAGAGGATACTACATCAGAAAATGGACTGCGCCGGCGCGCGATTTTCTAGTACATTTCCTGCGCGGCCGCTCGCAACCCATGATTTTTTGCTTGAGAGCGGCCACGACTAACTTCAGGCCAATTCCTGCGCGGCCGGGCTACTTCGGGTGTTGACCAAAACTGACTTTTCATTAAACAGTGCAATTAAAGCATAATTTGGAGAGGGGTTCAATCAGGGCTTAGATATTAGACGTATTTTTTCATTATATAAGAGAGATTCCACCCCTTGGGGGCTCAAACTACTGCTATTTTATTTCTTCAACTTGGAATAATTAGATTAGAGTAGATTAAGACCCTAAAAGAGCTAAGATTTAGGGATTGAAGTAATTGAAGATCCTTGAAAGTTCAGAAGTGAAACAAGAGAAGAAACTCAGATTTGCTATTTTTCATCCCTAACTCTCTTTACTTCTATTTATATCTTTCAATGTATATTCAATTGTGGATCATGGATTCTAATTCAACTATGAGTTAAACTCTATTTTGGGATTGCAATGGAATCTAGTGCCTAGTTTATTTTGGCATACTTCATTGTTAGTCTTATTAATTGTTATGAGATTGTCTATTAAGATTTATGCTTATTTGTTTAGTTGATTGGCCATCAATTATTGTGATAATCCATATGAACTTGAAAAACGAAGTATGGGTTTAGATCTGATCTTGATAGCTTGTGTTTGTATGCTCTACATGGTGATGGGATGTATGACTTGTGCTTAGGATAGACATATACCGAGGCATCGCTCGTAGTCAATTGAGAACTTGGGCTTAAACCCTAATTATTTGTAAATCACATAGACATATAGTGGTTTAGGTAATTTGGGTGTTCATGTGTATTCTTTCAACTGGGGATTATATTTGATATGGGTATAGTATATCGAGAGATGGCGATATTTCACTTTTGTGTTCTCGACTAACAATCCACTATAATTAATTTGGCTTAACAGGAAGTGTGTCGATTGAAATGATTCAATAAGGGAAATTGAAATCTCGAGTCTTCATTATCTAGTTTCATTTTAAGGATAGTTAGTATTATTTAATTTCATAGTTTTCATCACTATATAGTATCATTCGTTTAAATAAGATTGAAATGGTTATGGGTTAATGCTTGGTAAAATTTATTAGTTAATTCTCCGTGGGAACAATACTTTACTTACTCTTTATTACTTGTTGACCGTGTATACTTGCACGCATATATTGATCAGTAAAATGACCAACAAGTTTTTAGCGTGGGTTGTAGTGTGTAGTTGTTGCATATAGTTAGTTGCATATAGTATGATTGCGTGTTTAAATTGCATAGTAGGGGTATTTTAGTATCTTTGTAGTTAAATTCTACATGATTTTTTTTAGTTTTCTTTTGTCTTGTTTACTTAATATGTGTTTAGTTTCATAACATTGCATAATCCCATGTTTTTAGTTAGTTGAATTCTAATTCGGCCCATGATGACATAGAAATTTGATAGATTTTTGAACTTAGTTGATATCTTGAGCTTAGTTATAATTTTATACATGATATAATTCATGCTTGCTGTTTAGATGTTACCGGATAACACGACAATGTTCCTATTTGCTTGTTGGTTAAGATTAGCATGCTTGTCTGCTGAGAGGAAAATGTTATTTTTAATGATAGAATTGTGTAGGAAGTGAGTAATGACTATGAAGACACTGAAATTCAAGTTTTAGGAACACATGGGTATGCTTGCTTTAATAATAATAATAATAATAATAATAATAATAATAATAATAATAATAATAATAATAATAATAATAATAATAAATAATTACCGTGGCTAGTCTTGTTTCGGGGCCTTTATTACTTGAGTAAGTACGCCCGAGGGGATTGTATCTACACCTAGCGCCCTAAGGTCTTAATGGTCTGGGAGTCGTTGGTTGAAAGCACGTTAAGGGGTAGCACTGTTAGCCTAATGGAATGAGACATTGCACAGTCATAGGAAGAGAAGAAAAAAAATTAATAAACATCGCGAGAAAGTGCAAAAATCGCCCTCGTGAGTAAAAATAAAGCAGAATAAACCCATTGTTGAACCTTAATTTGTATCGATGTGTTGGAGTAGTTGATGTCTCATTAGTATATGCAGTTCTTGACTTAAACTTCAATTTTCTGTCTTAAGCAATGTAGCTTGTGGTATCTTCACCTTTGTCAATCTTATCTGTGAACTTATCACACACACAACATCTTTATAGCAGGTTAGGATTATCTGATTGTATGTCATTATGCCTTTAGCTTAGTTTGATGCTTTGTTCCTGGATCTTGATAATTCTCTGAGGCATGTCTCACTGGAATTCTTAACATGGCTGGAAATCTGGGGATTCATTGTCATAGTAGCGTAGCTTGCATAACATGTAAATTGCATTATATTGTGTTGCTTGGGGACAAGCAACTATTTAAGTTTGGGGGTATTTGATAAGTTGGTTTTGTACCTACTTATTTGGTATCTTTTACTTGAATTAGTTTCTTATATTCATGTTTCTTAGTTACTTTTCATTCATTTTTTGTTTATTTTGTAGATCTTATGTTTGGGAGCGGTGTGAGCGACTATTGGTAAGGAAAAGCAAGAAAAATGCAAAGAAAAGCAATCCGGACATCATTTGGGCTTTCATGTTTAATTCATGTTCTTGGTTTGGAACTTAGCTTACATTGTAGAGCATCTTCATAGCTTTCCGGAACATCTTGAATCATTCTAATTAGAGTTTGGATGCAAGAGTTATGATCTTTGTACCAACGAACGTCAAACTTCACTGTTTTGGTTAGCCATTTTCATAGCAGTCCCTTCCAGCCCAATTTCAACCTTCATCCGACCAGAATTTCACAATCCTCAAATAATGAAAGTTTTAGATCGCGTTAATAGCTTCGATTTAATAGGTGGCAGGCCCCGTAACTCTTCCCGGATCAAAAGTTATGACCATTTTACAAGAGGACACTACAGCAGAAAATGGACCGCGCCGGCGCGCGATTTTCTAGTACATTTCCTGCGCGGCCGCGCGCAACCCTGGATCCAAAAAACATGATTTTTTACTTGAGAGCGGCCACGACTAACTTCAGGGCAATTCCTGCACGGCCGCGCTACTTCGGGTGTTGACCAAAACTGACTTTTCATTAAACGGTGCAATTGAAGCGTAATTTGGAGAAGGGTTCAATCAAGGCTTAGATATTAGACGTATTTTTTCATTATGTAAGAGAGATTCCACCCCTTGGGGGCTCAAACTATTGCTATTTTCTTTCTTCAACTTGGAATAATTAGATTAGAGTAGATTAAGACCCTAGAAGAGCTAAGATTTGGGGATTGAAGCAATTGAAGATCCTTGAAAGTTCAGAAGTGAAACAAGAGAAGAAACTCATATTTGCTATTTTTCATCCCTAACTCTCTTTACTTCTATTTGTATCTTTCAATGTATATTCAATTGTGGATCATGGATTCTAATTCAACTATGAGTTAAACTCTATTTTGGGATTGCAATAGAATCTAGTGCCTAGTTTATTTTGGCATACTTCATTGTTAGTCTTATTAATTGTTATGAGATTGTCTATTAAGATTCATGCTTATTTGTTTAGTTGATTGACCATCAATTATTGTGATAATCCATATGAACTTGAAAAACGAAGTATGGGTTTAGATCTGATCTTGATAGATTGTGTTTGTATGTTCTACATGGTGATGGGATGTATGATTTGTGCTTAGGATAGACATATACCGAGGCATCGCTCGTAGTCAATTGATAACTTGGGCTTAAATCCTAATTATTTGTAAATCACATAGACATATAGTGGTTTAGGTAATTTGGGTGTTCATGTGTATTCTTTCAACTGGGGATTATATTTGATATGGGTATGGTACATCGAGAGATGACTATATTTCATTTTTGTGTTCTCGACTAACAATCCATTATAATTAATTTGGCTTAACAGGAAGTGTGTCGATTTAAATGATTCAATAGGGGAAATTTTAATCTCGAGTCTTCATTATCTAGTTTCATTCTAGGGATAGTTAGTATTATTTAATTTCATAGTTTTCATCACTATATAGTATCATTCGTTTAAATAAGATTGAAATGGTTATGGGTTAATGCTTGGTAAACTTTATTAGTTAATTCTCTGTGGGAACAATACTTTACTTACTCTTTATTACTTATTAACCGTGTATACTTGCACACATATATTGATCGGTAAAATGACCAACATGTTTTTGGCGCCGTTGCCGGGGAATTAGCTTAATAAATTTTTGCCAACATTAATTTCAATCAAATTGGTCTTAATTTAAACATTTTTATTTTGTTTTAATTATATTCTTATATTTCTCTCTTTTTAGGTACTATGGGTGACTTTTCTTATCACTGGCCTTTTGCAAATAGGACTTAACCAAGGGACATAAGCACTGAGGGACTCAATGTATTTTCTACATTGTCAGCACAAATTGAAAAACTTTCGGAGAGGTTGGATGTTCTTGCATACCAACCTACTCGAGGGATAGCAGTTACATGTAAATATTGTGCTAGCGAACATCGCAGTTATTAGTGCAACATCAGTTTTGGACAAGTACAGTATGGGGGTGATTACTCCAACAGCTATGCCAATCCTAATTATCATCAAGGTTGGGGGTATCACCCAGATTATGAATGGAGTTATAACTATCAAGACCAATACTGCTCCCCAAGTCCAATATATCCATCGGATTTCTCATATCCGCCTCCAATGCAACAAGAAGAAAATTCAAGGTTGAAGGAATTCATGTCAAAAAGCATAGCAGACCATGAAGAGATGATGATGAGTCAGGAGTTATCAAGCCAAAATCTTAAGAGACAAATGGAACAACTCATTAACTCCTCAATGAATGGTACTCAATACATGGATTTTGAAACTGAACAAGATAATTCAAGATTGGAGGAGTTGTGGTACAAATTTGTAGTGTCAACTGAGGAGAAGATGATTGAGCAAGAGAGGTCAATTTAAAATCTTCAGAATCATATGGATCAAATGTTCGAAGCCTTGAACAATCGCCCTCCAAACAATTGGTGCTATGACATGGACGATGAAACTGATGGAGAGCCAGGAGTGTACATACCACTGAATGAACTGAAAGGAGTGGACATTGAGGAGACAACTGGGGGTATGGAAAATGAAGAACATGAGTTGACTTTTATAATATCCCAAGTGCCTTCTCAGTTAGAGTTGAAAAATTTAGTGAACTTTGCACACCCATGTCCCTTTGGTAGTCACATCCAAAACAAAAATTCCTGCGATTATGAGGCCTCTTACAAACCATGGTGGGATGAGGAAGAGATAATAGAAGAAGAAAAGCCCATTGTATCTTTCATGCCTCAATGAAAAAATCTATTCACAGATACAACAGAAGACACACCTGGCTCTGCAATAGAAATGGAGACATCGTGTACAGGAAATATGCTAGGCTATTTCAATTCACAGACTCTTATGATGGGGAACCTACCTACACACATTGCAGTTCTAATGGATAGAGGGTTCCTAGCTTATCGTAGAGGAATTGGATAGCGGTGTCAAGAAAAGAGTCCAGCTAACGGACTATAAACCGAGCGCTAGATGGGAGGCACCCCATCCAATCTTTCTCCCTCCTTGTTTAATTCTTATTTACATTTCCATATTTAGTAGATGTTAGATAGTAGTAAGTCTTAATAATGGTTTTATTGTTTCTCCTCTCAGGTTCAATCCAATTGCTATAAGAATTCAGGATCAAACAGAAGTTAAACAAAAACTAAAGCTGCCAGAGTACAGGGTCGCGCGGCCGCGCCCAACTACAAGCCAAACACTGCGCGGCCGTGCCATAGCTCAGTCACAGAAAAATTGCTAAATTTTTAGAATTTTTGACTCAAGCATTCGGACAGTTAGAAGCCCACACTCAGTTTCCAACTATAGAATATCTCAAACTTAGCCATCGCCTGATATACCATCGGATCATGAGAAGGCGAACGGAGATGACAGTGCCACTTAGGGGAGAATTCTTTCACTTTTAATTACAATGAGGGCATTTCTTATTTTAAGTTTGGGGGTATTGGGTTGTAGTGAGTAGTTGTTGCATATAGTTAGTTGCATATAGTTTGATTGCATGTTTAAGTTGCATAGTAGGGGTATTTTAGTATCTTTGTAGTTAAATTCTATATGAATTTTTTTTAGTTTTCTTTTGTCTTGTTTACTTAGTATGTGTTTAGTTGCATAACATTGCATAATCCTAGGTTTTTAGTTAGTTGATTTCTAATTTGGCCAATGATGACATAAAAATTTGATAGATTTTTGAACTTGGTTGATATCTTGAGCTTAGTTATAATTTTACACATGATATAATTCATGCCTGCTGTTTAGATGTTACCGGATAGCACGACAATGTTCCTATTTGCTTGTTGGTTAAGATTAGCATGCTTGTCTGCTGAGAGAAAAATGTTGTTTTTAATGATAGAATTGTGTAGGAAGTGAGTAATGACTATGAAGACACTGAAATTCAAGTTTTGGGTACACATGGGTATGCTTGCTTTAAAAAATAATAATAATAAAAAAATGAATAATTACTGCGGCTAGCCTTGTTTCGGGGCCTTTGTTACTTGAGTAAGTATGCCCGAGGGGATTGTCTCTACACCAAGCACCCTAAGGTCTTAATGGTCTGGGAGTCGTTGGTTGAAAGCTCGCTAAGGGGTAGCACTGTTAGCCTAATGGAATGAGACATTACACAGTCATAGGAAGAGAAGAAACAAAAATCAATAAACACCGCGGAAAAGTGCGAAAATCGCCCTCGCGAGTAAAAATAAAGCAGAATGAATCCATTGTTTAACCTTAATTTGTATTGATGTGTTGGAGTAGTTGATGTCTCATTAGTATATGCAGTTCTTGACTTAAACTTCAATTTTTTGTCTTAAGCAATGTAGCATGTGGTATCTTTACCTTTGTCAAGCTTATCTGTGAACACATCACACACACACAACATCTTTATAGCAGGTTAGGATTATCTGATTGTATGTCATTATGCCTTTAGCTTAGTTTGATGCTTTGTTCTTGGATCATGATATTTCTCTAAGGCATGTCTCACTGGAATTCTTAACATGGCTGGAAATCTGGGGATTCATTGTCATTGTAGCGTAGCTTGCATAACATGTAGATTACATTATATTGTGTTGCTTGGGGACAAGCAACGGTTTAAGTTTGGGGTATTTGATAAGTTGGTTTTGTACCTACTTATTTGGTATCTTTTACTTGAATTAGTTGCTTATATTCATGTTTCTTAGTTACTTTTCATACATTTTGTGTTTATTTTGAAGATCTTATGTTTAGGAGCGGTGTGAGCGACTATTGGTAAGGAAAAGCAAGGAAAATGCAAAGAAAAGCAATCCGGATATTATTTGGGCTTTCATGTTTACTTTATGTTATTGGTTTGGAACTTATCTTACATTGTAGAGCTTCTTCGTAGCTTTCCGGAACATCTTGAATCATTATAATCGGAGTTCAGATGCAAGAGTTATGATCTTTGTAGCACGGACTTCAAACTTCGCTGTTTTGGTTAGCCATTTTCATAGCAGTCCCTTCCAGCCCAATTTTAACCTTCATCCGACCAGAATTTAACAATCCTCAAATAATGAAAGTTGTAGATCGCGTTAATAGCTTCGATTTAATAGGTGGCAGGCCCCGTAACTCTTCCCGGATCAAAAGTTATGGCCATTTTACCAGAGGACGCTGCATCAGAAAATGAACCGCGCGAGTGCTCGATTTTGTAGTACATTTCCTGCGCGGCCACGTGCGACCTTGGAGCCAAAAAATGTGATTTTTTGCTTGAGTGCAGCCACGCCTAACTTCAGCCGAATTCCTGCGCGGCCGCGCGACTTCGGCTGTTGACCAAAGCTGACTTTTCATTAAACAGTGCAATTAAAGCGTAATTTGGGGAGAGGTTCAATCAGGGCTTAGATATTAGACGTATTTTTTCATTATGTAAGAGAGATTCCACCCCTTGGGGGCTCAAACTACTGTTATTTTCTTTCTTCAACTTGGAATAATTTGATTAGAGTAGATTAAGACCCTAGAAGAGCTAAAATTTGGGGATTGAATCAATTGAAGATCCTTGAAAGTTCAGAAGTGAAACAAGAGAAGAAACTCAGATTTGCTATTTTTCATCCCTAACTCTCTTTACTTCTATGTGTATCTTTCAATGTATATTCAGTTGTGTATCATGGATTCTAATTCAACTATGAGTTAAACTCTATTTTGGGATTGCAATGTAATCTAGTGCCTAGTTTATTTTGACATACTTCATTGTTAGTCTTATTAATTGTTATGAGATTGTCTATTAAGATTCATGATTTTTTGCTTAGTTGATTGGCCATCAATTATTGTGATAATCCATATGAACTTGAAAAATGAAGTATGGGTTTAGATCTGATCTTGATAGCTTGTGTTTGTATGTTCTACATGGTGATGGGATGTATGATTTTTGCTTAGGATAGACATATACCGAGGCATCGCTCGTAGTCAATTGAGAACTTGGGCTTAAACCCTAATTATTTATAAATCACATAGACATATAGTGGTTTCGGTAATTTGGGTGTTCATGTGTATTCTTTCAACTGGGGATTATATTTGATATGGGTATGGTACATCGAGAGATGACTATATTTCACTGTTGTGTTCTCGACTAACAATCCACTATAATTAATTTGGCTTAACAGGAAGTGTGTCGATTTAAATGATTCAATAGGGGAAATTGTATATATTCTCGAGTCTTCATTATCTAGTTTCATTCTAGGGATAGCTAGTATTATTTAATTTCATAGTTTTCATCACTATATAGTATCATTTGTTTAAATAAGATTGAAATGGTTATGGGTTAATGCTTGGTAAACTTTATTAGTTAATTCTCTGTGGGAACGATACTTTACTTACTACTTATTACTTGTTGACCGTGTATACTTGCACGCATATATTGATCGGTAAAACGACCAACAAGTACCCGAGTGAATAGTATCCCATAAATAATACCCGAGTGAAAATATCAAAATTTAATAAGAAAGCTCATACCAATATTCCAATGAAACGATACTATATCAAGCGCAAAACTCAAGGATATTCTACTAATTTCAGGGATTATAGAAACAATACTTACCATAGTATGTTTAGATTGAAGAATATGAAAAGAAGTAATATACGAAACTGCAAATGGATTTTCACTCGTCATATGGTAATTCGTGTAGATATGTTATTCCCACAGATTAAAGAATAAATACGAAAAATAATATCCCTTACGATACGGAAGAAATAATACCCCTTATGAATAAAAAAGAAGTAACACCCCTTACCATACAAAAATAACATTACTTGCCTTAGTAGAAGACTGTACACTGCAATAGTGAAGTAGCATAATACTCTTCTTCTTTCTCTTTATAGTTTCTATTTCTATAACTCTCTTGTGAGTCTTAGGGAATTGGTGAGAATGAAAGAAGAATTAAGCTTCTATTTATAGGAGAATGGAATAAATAATAACTGATTCACGGATGGTCCAGACTGATTTACTATTAAAATGGACGGTCCATATTAATTTACTATTAAAACGACAACCGACGGTCCATATTGATTTACTATCAAAACCACAATCGATGGTCCAGATTGATTTACTATTTAAAACTACAACAAAAAAGCCTATCAGCGACCACCTATCAGCGACCGCGTGGGGTCGCTGTTACATATCTGCGACCGAATGCGGTCGCTAAAAGGCGTCGCACAAAATCTGGTCGCTAAAATGCACATCAGCGACCACTTTTAGCGACCGATTATTTGCGACCGTTATCAGCGACCGAAATATAAAATCCGGTCGCTAAGATGAGTCAGCATGGGCCATGTCCAAAGCTGACGTGTTTTCACGTGACGTGTCAGCGACCGATATCAGCGACCGCATGCGGTCGCTGATATTAAAACAAAAAAATAACAGAATCTTGCTGTTTTTGCATAGATCCCAAAAACCTGTACCTGTTTTGTACCTGTTTTATCCCAACACACATACACAATAACAGCATACACAACAATATAAACATCCATCGTCCATCACACATACACTAAACTAGAATATAAACCATTCAAAACCAATATGATTTTGAATAAAAATAATAACATTTTAAAAATTGTTTAAGTAACAATATACAAACATCCTAAGAATGAAACAAGTACAAACTTATATTATAACTATAAAACTAATCTAAAGCAGGTACTAATCAAGCATCACCGCCTCCTTGATCACCCTGTAATATTAACAAAATAATAAAACAAGTTATAAATATTTACTAACTATGTTAATATTGGTATATTACGATAATATACAACAAATTGATTTTATACCTCGTCGCCATCCCCGTGTTGTGATGCTGCTGCTGCCGCTACTGCTTCAGCTAACTCCTCAGCACTCAGAGCCCCCAGATGTCCGCCCAGTATCTTCAGAAGATCCCGATCTTGACATATAGCTCTCACACAGTCAGCCGGAGTATGAACAGCTGGATGGCTAGATGACTGTGTAGACTGGGTAGAAGAGCAGCATGAGCCACTGAAGGATGGGCGTCGTCGTTGTCCTTGACCTTTAACGTAGTTCTTCTTCACAACAGACGCCCTCTCCCACAACTCTTGATCGATAGACGGACGTGGAGTGCCTTCAGGATAGCGCTCATTCAATAAACGCTTATAAGTGTCCTGCATGTCATCATGTTAACAATTAAATAGTTAAAAATAAATTAATTTTGTAAGCATTAATTAAAGATCAAGTTGTTAAAATTTATTACCGCTATCTGGATAGCCTCAGGCAGACCATCACGGGTGGCCACGTACACATCCAGCTAATGGATAGGCTGACCTTGAGACTGAGACTCCTATACAAAAATAACACAATATTACTAAGTAAAAATGGGATATATTTTCCACAATTCATGATTGAAAACATATTAAAACTTGTAAATACGTACCCTGGCAGTGATATGCTGCAACTGTGAAATACTGCCGCCCTTGTATGTTCCTTTAGCCTTTTCGCCTTCGGATACACCCGAGGCTCTGTTGGTGGCGGCAGTCTTTCGTCTTTTCACCCAGCTCTCAGCTCTCCATTGGGTACACATCTCAGCCCATATGGACTGGGTGCACCACCAGGGGCTATGCTCGTGCATATAATCTTCTCCCTGGCCTGGATGGTCGATCTCGGCATTGTGAATGACTTTTTGTCGTTCTTTATTTAAGTTATCCTTGGTACGGACCGCGCACTTCTGCCAGAATAATGTCTAAATCACCGAAGCCTGCGCGTCCTCCCATCTATACCTTTTCTGCAAATAAAACAACAATAATAACATTACTAAAAATTATCCTTAATTTGAATATTATATTAATATAATCTGTCATAATTAATAAAAACATACCTGAAATTCAGTCCAAACTGCATCCTTATGGGCGAGAGGTGTGCTCGCCCATGTAATCACTGGCGTAGGCCAGTTCTGTAAGCATAATTGTGAAATGCACTTCACAATTTTACTATCTTGAAAATCACTACAATATACAGTAATTTACATTAAAATATATTTATAACAATGAAAATATTAAACTCTTATATATACACGATGTTTAACTTACGTGCTTTCTGGAGGAGGACGGATCTGTATAAGAATGCGATCATCCGGATTAGCCGGGGCCTTCGGCACATGATTAGGGCCCCGACCCAACCCGCGCTTTCGTGCTGCAGGTTCAGAAGACATCTATAAATAAAAAAATTAGGATGTTAGTATGAAATTATGAATGACAATTAATTGTATGAAATAGTTAACTACGATTATCATAAGTGAAAGATACATAAACATGACTGCAAAATAGTTAACTATAACAACTACAAATGATATAGTTAAGGATATAGAGAACATTCCTATATAGAGAACATAAATGAAAGGTACATAATTATGAACTAAACATGAACATGATCATGAACATAAACATACATTTTGTACAATTATAACTACACATACATGAACCATTTCATTCGTTGTCTGATGAGTCAGAATCATTTTGTACAAGTATCGGAGATTCATAACCATCTTCTTCAGATTCTGTGTCAGTGTCAGTCAATAACTCTTCCTCAATATCACTGTCATCTGGCACAATAACTGTCTCGGGATCCAATTCATCAGGTTCATCTCCACCCTCTAACTGGATTACATCATTATTGTCCTCTATATTTATTATAGGAGGTCTCTGAAGCATTTCCTCTTGGTAGAAATCCTCGTCTATTACTTGGACATGACTACGCGCGGGAGTATGAATTACAACTTGCCAATCTGTAGGTGGTCTATCCCTTTTCCTAACAGGACTAGGAGTATAGTAAACTTGTACTGCTTGAGTTGGTAAAACAAATAATTCGTTGGAGTACGCAGACCTATGGAGGTCAATATCGACGATTCCATGTCTGTCAACACGTATCCCTTTTTCTGAATCAAACCAACGGCACTTGAACAAGTGAATATAACCCCCATACGTGCCCTTGTACGACAACTCTACGATTTCCTCCAACACCCCATAAAAGGCACGACCAAGCTCATTGTAACAATCTCCTTGGACACACACTCCAGAGTTCGTTGTTCTTTTACCGCGCCCATATGCCTTTGTGTGAAATTCACAACCATTTATTTTGTAACCATTGCGGGTGACTTGGTCCCTGTCTGGTCCCATAGCTAGGACTTGTACATTAGCTGGAATCGTTGATCCCTCAGTCAAAGCCTACAAAAACTCCATCTTATTAAATGAAGTCATAGTTGAAAATTGAACTTACTACGTGCTTAAAAATTGAACTTACTTTGTCCTTTAGCCAAAATGCAAAGTTTTTATCCCGATTGATTTGAATATCTTTATCAGTTATGCCGGGATGCTTCACTTTTAACTCGTCATCGTACAATCTATACCATGTTATAAACATTAACATATTGGAATAAATTTTCAACTTAAAAGATAAATTATCAAGTTTACATGTGTACCTCACAAATTCGTCAATTTCCTCGCAATTGAGAAGAATGTAAGTATGTGCAGCATGTAATTCTTGCTCAGAGAGGAATATGCGCTTCCCTTTTCCATAAGCGCGACCCGATAGACCAAATACAGAGAGCCGACCATTTAGTTCAATATTTCCCCCATCATCATGTCTCGATACTCGATTGGCCTTTGTCAAGACTTCGTCCGAAAAATAGTCTGAGACAAACGTAGATATCTCATCGAAACTGTATGCCTCACATATCGACCCCTCAACATAAGCTCTATTCTTCACCTTCCTCTTAAGGTTTCCCATCACCCTCTCGAAAGGGTACATCCATCTATATTGAACTGGACCCCCAACACGAGCTTCATAGGGAAGATGAATTTGCAAATGCTCCATGGAGTCAAAAAATCCAGGTGGGAATATTTTTTCCAGTTTACACGTGATCTCTATGATGTTATTCTCAAGTACAAACATGTCCTTCTCATTCAATGATTTTGAACACAAGTCTTTGAAGAAACGACTAAGATCCGTCAAAGCATCCCATATTGGTTTATCAAGCAGATCCCGAAATGCTATAGGCATGAGTCTCTCCATGAACACATGACAGTCATGACTCTTCATTCCTTGCAATTTCCCACCCGTAACACACCTTGCAATGTTTGACGCATATCCATCTGGTAGTTTCAGAGTCTTAACCCATGTGCACACATCTTCAACTTGCTTTTTGGACAATGTGTACCTTGCATGCGGTTTGACAATCTTACCATTAGGAGATTCATAAAGTTCTAATCTAGGACGCTTACAAATATCTTTCATGTCCAAACGTGCCTTATCGTTATCTTTTGTCTTCCCCGTAACATTCATCACAGTGTTAAACACATTGTCAAACACATTCTTCTCAATATGCATCACATCTAGATTATGACGAATCAAATTTGTAGACCAATATGGCAGTTCCCAAAAGATGCTTCTCCGAACCCAGTTATGAGATTCACCAAACCCATTGATTATGTTTGTGACATCAACCTTACCAAATGGGATAACCGGCAATCTCATCACACGATCTCGCATCTCTGTTCCCGACAATCGCGGTGCAGGCATATCATTATCTACTTTCCCTTTCCTGAAGTGTTCTCTATTTCTTCGAAACGGGTGATCTACCAGTAAAAACCGACGATGACAGTCAAACCAACAAGGCTTTCGACCTTTTGATAGATTAAACGACTTTGTATGCTCCATACAATACGGACAAGCCAATTTCCCGTGTGTACTCCATCCAGCTAACATACCATAAGCTGGGAAGTCACTTATAGTCCACATAACCGCTGCCCTAAGGTTGAAATTTGTTTTCGTTGCAACATCCCAAGTCTGTACTCCATCCTCCCACAATACCTTCAACTCGTCTATAAGAGGTCTCAAGTAAACATCTAAGTTCTTTCCAGGACTCTTAGGACCAGGAACCACGAGTGAAAGAAACAAGTATGGCTGTTTCATACACATCCAAGGAGGCAAGTTGTACGGAGTAACAATCACAGGCCAACATGAGTACGGAACAGCTGAGTGGCCAAACGGATTGAAACCATCGGTGGACAATCCAAGCCTCACATTTCTAGGTTCCAATGCAAATCCAGGATGTGTTAAGTTGAAATCTTTCCAAGCCTTCCCATCTGCGGGATGATTTAGTTCTCCATCTTTAGCTGGAGATTTCGCATGCCAACTCATATGTTCAGCTGTTCTTGAAGACATGTACAATCTTTTTAGTCGATGTGTTATTGGAAAATACCTTAGAATCTTAAACGGTATACTTGATATTTTTGTAGTCACACCCTCTTTATTAGGCCTAAACCGATCATGACTACAAAACGTGCACCTTGTCAACTGTTCATTTTCCTTATAAAACAACATGCAATCGTTGGGACATGCATCGATCTTTTGGTATCCAAGACCCAACTTCTTCACCATTTTCTTACAAAAGTAATAGTTACCAGGTAATTTCTCACCGTCAGGCAACATACTCTTAATGGCATTCAAGAGCGACTCAAAACACTCATGGCTCATGTTGTGATCAGCCTTGATGTTAAGTAATGTCGCCACTGCAGACAATATAGTGTGTTTGGTGCAACCATGCCACAATGGCTCGCTACCCTCGTCTAACAACTTAAAGAAGTCTTTGGCATCAGAATTCATAGGTTGCTCTCTGCCTTGCTCCCAATCAAAATCTGGCCCTGCAATATCATGAACCATTTCATTCATTCGATGAGTACTACTGCCCGAATTGTGTACTTCTGTGATGCCACCATCTCTTCTCTGCCCATGTGCCCACCAGCATTCTTCGTAATTTCTCATGAACCCAGAAACAAGTAAATGATAGTTTACCATGTCTCTGTCCATATAATTTACATTCTTACACTTCAAACACGGACATCGTATCTGCGACTTACCATTCATACATTCCGGGTGACTATACGCATACTCCAAAAACACCTGGCAACCAGCTCTAAATTCAGCTGTAGCACCTATCTGGGCACTTGACTTTCGTCGTGCCATCCAACTACGGTCTGAATAGAGGTCCATGATTCCACGATACCTATGTTGACATTAATTATTGTATTCCCTTGTTAGAGATTTACTATTCAGATCAATCCCATTTATGATGCTTATAAATACATATAGATGTATATGTACATATATAACATGAGTGTGCATCATATATGATTATTCGGGAATTGAATAAGGATAAATACCAAAACAACCTAAAGACAATAGATTCCTAGGGGTAAAATATGAATCATTGTATCATGCATGCTCAACATATGCATTGGGACAAGTCTAAATTACTCGACCAATGAAAAAATTTCGACAGTCTCCTTTATAATATGGACTATCCACATGCACGAGGACATGCATACTTGACTATTTGTAGGCATATAAGAGCAACAAGAATGTATAAGAATCTCTTGAACCTTCTTCTTGATTGAATTATGGATAAAATTAATTCCTAGTTATGTTTTATGTCATACTCATGTTCAAGTTATTGGATTGGTATAAGTATGATCATATATTGCAACCAAGGTTTTGGGTTAAGCCCTAATGTTCAAGTTATATAGCCATTTGACTTATATATGAAAAAAATTCGGCAGAGTCTCCCCTATAATATGGACTATCCACATGCACGAGGGCATGCATACTTAACCAATTTCAGGGCATAATTTAGGAGAATCCAATATTAGTAGCAACAATAAGAAGCCCAAAAATTGTCCCAGTTTCAGCAATATCAACAACAATTTATCTAAATTTCAGCAACAATATATTCAACAGTAATGTTGTATTCAAAATTTTTCTCTCTCCCCCTACTCCCTAAAATCTGTTGGAAACACCATTTTTTTAGGTCTGCTTTTTTCTCAATATTCCAAGTTTAATATGTTTAATAACATTTAAATCCAAAAACAAAACCCATAACTGTTCTACTTTACTCCACACCCCAAATCAACTATATAGCAACCTCCACGAATTTTGAAGACCAAAAATAAAAAATACTAAACAAAAATACACACTTCATAGATCAATATTTTCACCAAACAATCCAATTTTTTTAAAACAAACAAAATAAAAATTCTATTGAATATAACTCCAAATGGGTCGGTAAATTTTTTGGCCTTGGGATAAGCTGTGCAGAAAAAATAACCAACTTCAAGAACATAAAATTACACAAAGGAGTAGATATTCAAGAAAAGTTGCAAAAAAAAAAATCATAGTTTCATGCTCGGTAAAAAGAAGACATTATAATTCATGGAAGAATCAAAGTTGCTAGCATATTCCAACACTGAAATGGTTTCAGCAGTAATGTTCAAGTTTATTGGTTGTGATAAAGGTAAATACGATAAAGGATCTGGGTTACCGGCGGTGGTGAAGGCGTCGGCCGGTGATGAAGGCGTCGGCCGGTGATGAAGGCGTCGGCGGTGGTGAAGGCGTCGACGGTGGTGAAGGCGTCGACGGCAGGCAGTCTTCCTCCCTCTTCTCTCTCCCCCTACTCCCTCTTCTCCCTCTTCTTTTCTCCCTCTTTTTTTCTTCTGTTCTGGATCGAGAGTGACGAACTGATACTGGTTTATTGAAATACATCCGCGACCGCTATCAGCGACCGCATGCGGTCGCTGATTTTAAATGATGTGGAAGTATCAGCGACCGAATGCGGTCGCTGTTATATAGTGGTCGCAAACAAGTAGCGCGCCAACATTTCCAGCCAATTTTTTGGAGGTAAAAATGAACCTGCGACCGAATAGCGACCGGGATCGGTCGCTAACCTAATCTAGCGACTACATTCAATTTCGGTCGCTAATGTTGGTCGCTAAAAATCCTATCTGCGACTACAAAATGCGGTCGCTGATAAGTTTGGTCGCTGTTAGAGCATTTTCTTGTAAAACCACCACCTACGGTCCTGATTGATTTACTATTAAAACCACCACCGACGGTCCATATTGATTTACTATTAAAACCACCACCTGCGGTCCAGATTAAATTACTATTAAAACCACCACTGACGGTTTAGATTGATTTACTATTAAAACCACCACTGACGGTACAGATTGATTTACTATTAAAACCACCACCTACGGTCCAGATTGATTTACTATTAAAACCACCGCCGATGGTCCAAATTAATTTAAGTTATTACACTTTGGTACCCCTAAAGTTTTCCAAGTTTACATTATTCCCCTTTAACTTTTGTAATTCACTTATCCTCAATAAACACATGTTTAATATTTCAACAATTATTCATCATTAATATTATAACTCACAATATTGACAACCAGATCATTCTCAAGAAAGATGGGGCTTTCCGATAAAGATTTCTCCTTATTAGCGCACAATTAGATGACCTAACCCCTTTTCTTGATAGAACTTTCTAGACATTGTCAATAATGCAAATAATAATATGAATAACTTTGTCGTCTCAATTATTAATTTAATAATATAAATATTATGCAGATGATACTGTGATAATAATTGAATCAATAATATGAGATACTGTGCAGCAACTACTGTTGCAATAATTGAATTAAACTGAGTGGCTTCTTACGTAAGCATCAATAATCAAAGATATTGTGCAATACCGTATGCTACTATGCAACCACGCGTGTTACTGTACTTTTCTCACCAGATATTTTAGCAGTTTAACGACAAAAAGTTTTGCCGTTATTTTTATTAAAAGTTATTTCTGTTGCTTTCTAAACCCAACAATTATTCCATTGTGGGGTCTATCAATGATTGTGTCATCGTACAAATATTCCCTGATAAAATGAATATTCCCCGACCAAACGAATATTTTATGTCAACTTGTTTACTTTGTAAAATGTTCACATATCACCCTTAACTTTAACCTTTTATCAATTTAACCAATTACTGAATAGAAAAATTGAATACTTTCATTTCATAAAATTCGGGGTCTTACAATCTCCCCTCCTTATGAAATTTCGTCCCCGAAATTTACGTACCTGGTAGTTCGAAGAGATGAGAATACCTTGCTGGTTATTTCCTCTGTATCATGATTTCTCCATTGCTCATCTTTTGGATTTCAGATATGGTTCCAAAATACAGCTTCAAAACAATGGTTAATTGGCATATCACAATTTTTTAACTTATTAAGTTGGAAAATTCAGCTTAGGTAGGACACACACTAGCGAAGGATATTACTCGTCTCTCCCCTCCCAGTTTTAACCTTAGATCTCCGCCAAAGACCATATCCGTAAGCTCTGATACCATTTGCGATGCCCCCAAAATAGGTCCACATGACCTATTCTGAGTCGCCGGATACACGGTACAGAATTCAAATACAAACTTTATTTATACAACTGTTGAACTGTTGTGCAAAATATGAAAATACATAAGCTTTGAGTTTCAATATAAATATTGTTACATATATAATACGACAATATTCATACTCAAATTATTACAATGCCATAAAAAGTACAGCAGCAAATATTTCAGGTCTCCAAAGGGACATGAGAAGATTTTTGTCCTCCTCATTCTAATGAAGTGCGTTTTTGATCGATGCTTCCAAAGTTGGATTCTCATCACTCTATTGTTTTTCACCAAAATCAATTATTAAGAGAAGTATAATATACGACACACCCATCTTAGGTCCTCAATACAATTATATATTGCATGTCATGCAGTTTTATAATGTATTGAGAAACTTCCACATTCTTGGACCATCAAACTATTCCCTTGTTATCCTTGCTCGACCCAACTACACTCTTATTACCTGAAAGGAATTTTGAAGCAAAAGGGTGAGCACAAATAACACATTAAAGAATATTATGACTAAGATAATATAGAACAAATTATCCTTAGTCCTCAACAGAGAAAAATCTGATAGGATACAATAGACAACAAGTTTTAGATCAACAACTGCAGCGCAATCAACAATCCATTAGAAGTGTCAAGTAAAATATAATGTCTACTATCTCTTCCAAATTAAAAGTCCATCATTAATATTTTATCCCCGTAATATCCATCAACAATTCTTTTTGTACCCAAGACAAAGAGAACTTTCGTTACCTGTCTTAACCTGAACCACCAAAATTATAGTTAAATTCATAATTCATATTTATAATCATATAAATCAACAGTTCATCTTTGTACTACGGGCCAAAGACATACAAATGTAAAACCAATAATCAAAAGTCCATCTTTTCACTACGGGCCAAAGATGTTCAACTATAAAACCAATAATCAACAGTTTCTCCTTGCCACAAGGCTTAATAGAACTTTCACTCAATATCCTTGCCCCAAAGGCTAAAGATATTCAAATGTAATAACAATGATCATACCAATCAATTGTTTATCTTTGCACTACGACAAAGGATACTCAACTATAAAATCAATGGTTATGATCATTCCAATCAATTGTCTGTCAGTGCACTACGATCAAAGACATTCAATTGTAAAACTAATGGTCATGATCATGCCAATCAACAATCCATCTATGCACTACGTACCAAAGATGACTTTTACCACATCATTTGTCTGTAACATTATAGGTCATGATCATGTCATACACCTGTCCATCTTTGCACTTCGAGCCAAAGATATAGTACCATAAAATCAATAATTAACTGTCCATCTTTTCACTTCGGACCAAAGATGACTTTCACCACAATATAAATATGAGAATGATGACAATGATATATGGATTCAATCAAGTGAGATCAAGGATAAATATTAAAGATTTATAATTTAATTTATCCAGAGTTCAAGAAAATCCAAATTGTACACATGATACTACTTTGTGGAGTAAAATTCAAGATTTATATTCATGTATCAAAAATAATTTTGACAGAAAAGACATTAATTTTTATCATGAATAGTACCCCATGAATAGTACTTCGTGAATAGTATCCTGTGAATAGTATTTTGTAAATAGTACCCCATGAATAATATTCTGAGTGAATAGTGTTAGTTCCCAGTAGGCACACAATAGATCTAGAAGGGGGTTTAATAGATCCTTTTTATTTTCAAATACTTTTCCTGTTTATTTTGTATTGCTAATGAATTAGAAAATGACAAACATAAGAATCTTTTCCAGCACAACGGGATAAGTAAAATATCCCTTTCATTGATATATTCATAATTATACATACATTGTTCTTTGAGCTAGTTTAGTGGTAAGCATTTAATACATACATAACTGTTAATACATACATAATAGTTATAGCAGTTAAGTACATAATGTAAATGACAAAAATTAAAAGACACAAGGGATTTTAAGTTGTTCAAAGACTCAAGCTCCTAATCCACTCTTCTGTTTTAACTAACAAAAATTCTACTAAGGAAGGGCAGCACCCTGAATCACTAAGATTCTTTCAAAGCCAATAGTCTTGGAACTTCAGTTCACTAAGAACTCTTCAAGCACATTAGGCTTAAAACTCTTCTAGTTCCCTAGGAACTCTTCAATCCCAACAGGCTTGGAACTTCATTTAGTCCCTCCGGACAAGGACCCCTCAGGCCCTAGTTTCTTATTGGTGTTGTTGTTGTTGTTTGTGCCTTGCTGCTAAGATGTCTTTAAGCTTTAGCATCTTCTGTACTTAGAAGCTTGGCATGGTCCTCTTGCATTCTTCTTCAAGTCTGGACCACATCTTCTTTGGTGCAACTGCTCTTCATTCTATTCTGCTCATCTTCATCATATGTCAGCTATGCACCATCACCATTTGGGTTTCCTAAGTGTTTGAGCTTTTAGTAGACTTCGTCTGGCACTTAGCATTCCCTGAACCCTTCTTGAGTGGTTTGCAGACATGGTTCTGCATCTGTTTTGATTCAGATTTTGGTTCTTGTTGATTCGTAGAGTGGCTCTCTTGATTTTCTTTGTAATCTGCCACTTTCTTAAATGTTATCTTCTTGACCTTCTCGGCTCTCAGCTTAGCTTCCATCTTCAGTGGCATTCTCATCTTTGTTGAGTGAAGCTTTTAGTCTATTTGATTCCTTCTTCAAAGTTACTTCACTTCCACCTTTTTACTGTCACTGAGACTTGTTCTGTTTAGCTCTAGTGGAACTCGTAGAGTCAACACTATAACATTCCAACAACTCAACGATTCTAAAACTTCAGCAACTTCGCTCTTTTTTTTATCTTTGTAGCTCTGGCTTATATATATGCTCCTTCCAAATCTCCCCATTAGAATATAGTCGTTGAAAGTTATTTGAATTACTTCGCAGGTCTCGAGTTATTTGATACAGACTGCAGATGTGACATGACATCCTCTTTTTCAACTTATGATACTGCAGGCTACTGTTTCACTTACCCCGTCAGAGATGTCACTTTGATGTCTTGGTCAGGTAGTCAACTTTATTTCTTCTTTCTGACTTCTCGATTAGAATGTCAGGATCTGTCCCTTTGCATCGACGCTCTCCATAAGTTATATTCGAATATCACTCTTTAAATTAAATCGTTGCCAATGCTACGCTCCTGAGGAGTGTTCATTGGATCTTCAATGTAGAACACTTTTTTCTTCTATTGTTCTCAGGAACTAACAGCTTGACTCCTTATTTTGGCCTCTTCTAAATAGCAAGACACTTCAGATTTGTGGCATGACTATCTCGCTTTCTTCTTGTGATCTCCCGTTCACTTATCATCAATAGACTGATCCAATTCTTAATCATTTTAGCCTTATTCTTCAGAAGTTGACCAGTATCTCTGTGTACACTTCATCAGTTCCTGCTTTGTTTGGCAAACACTACGATCTTGGTTAATCTCATGATCATTGTCTTCTGTTCTTTTGACAACTACTGCACTTACTGACTTTCCTCAGTAAGATACTTTTATTGAGGTCTTCTTTTGATCAACTTATGAAAGACTTCAACTCGAATGGCTTCTCAACTCAATCTGGATGTTGATTGGGTTGATGCTTAGATCTTCTGTTAGTTTGCATGCCATTCGTTGAGTGCTCTCTGGTTTTCTTTAGGTAGAGTGTAACTTTGCATCTCAGACCATAGGCTTCATATTTTGGATATTCTGAAAGTGTTCATTTGTTGAGAATTGTGTTTGATTTACGATTCTGTCTTGGCATTACAAGCATCTCTGTTGAAGTCTTAGTTCTGTATTCTACGATTTAGCTTTGGTTGTACAGACACTATAACTCCGAGATCAAATCTTGACACTCTACGATTTCTTCCCTTAAGCATGATGTCTTCATCTGATCTGGCTCAACTATGATCTCTGCCTCTTATTTGATCAGTAGACTTTACGACTCCGAGTGTGGTCTATGATTCTTGACTTGGCTTTGGCAGATGCTCGGTCGGCTCTTTGACTGGCTGTCTCTTTGATTCTGAACATGACTTCCTCAACAGACTATGGCTTCGAGGAAGTTCTTCTCGACACACTACGATCCTTCCTCGTTTCTCCTGGCAGTCTACGAACTCTGAGATCTACTATCTTGTAGACTATGATTCTATTTTGATAGCTCTCGAGTTTTCCTTGACTCTCATGGCAGACTACGATTTCTGGTGTAGTGCTCGAAGATCAGACAATCATATCTATTACATTAAAAGATCAACCTAACAAGCTTGGTCTTTCTATATTTATAGTCCTTGTACATCATTTCTTTTTAAGGAATTTAAAAAGTTGTTTTACTTATGTAAGATCAACCTAACACATTTGATCAATTCATTCTAAGTCCTTGTACATATGTTCCTATTATCTATTAAAGGACTTTACAGCTTTTCTTAATGTAAGCATACTTGCATATTCATTCATTTATATCATAATCAAATCATATATAAATAAGAATATCATTCACATGAATATTCCTGACAAATAGTACCCGATTGAATAGTACCCCGAGTGAATAGTATCCCCTAAATAATATCCCGAGTGGATAGTACTTGAGTGAATAGTATCCCGTAAATAATAACCCGAGTGAATAATACCCAAGTGAATAGTATTTCATAAATAATACCCCGAGTGAATAGTATCCCGTAAATAATACCCAGAGTGAATAGTATCCCATAAATAATACCCGAGTGAAAATATTAAAATTTAATAAGAAAGCTCAGACCAATATTCCCATGAAACGATATTCTACTAATTTTAGGTATTATAGAAACAATACTTACCATAGTAAGTTTAGATTTAAGAATACGAAACGAAATAATATACGAAACTGCAAATGGTGTGATTTTCAATTCTAACTAAGCACCCTATTTATAGGAAAATGTCAGAATGCCAAAGCAGACTAAAATTTAATAAAATAATATTTTATAAACTTTATATGCACACCATCTTTGCCCAATTTCATCACACCACTAGTGGGGCCTACCAATTTAGCAATTTTCCACAACAACCAAAAGTGGGGCCCATCCATATTTTTAATAAAACATTTATTTTTGAAACTTTAATAATTCATAATAAATAGCCCTTTTATCAGAAAAATTAGAATGTCATGTCTATTTCATAGGAAATTTAATTATCTACAACTTTGTAGAAGAAAGTTTTTCCAAATTCCAAATAGAAAATGACCGAAATCCATATACGGACGCTTTTTAATACCTCCATTCTGACAAAATAGTGATAAAACACCCCCATTCTGACAAAATACTGATAAAACACCTCAGCATTATTTCCTTCATTTATAACCACATAAAATAAATATTTTCTTATCATATAAATCAATAATTTATTATTCACAAATAATATTATAGAATCACAATAATAACAATCAGGTCGTTCCCAAGAAAGAAGGGGGCTTTCCGATAAGGATTTCTCATTATCGACACTCAATTAGGTGACCAAGCCCCTTTCCTAGATAGAACTTCCTTAGACATTGCCAATAATGTTATATAATATTATTATTCAAATAATATGAATTATTGATCTGATAATGGGAAATACTGTGCATTGACAATTATTGAATCAACAATAATATAAAATATCAACGTAGCAATTATTGAATCAATAAAATAAAATATTGAACAGTAATTACTGTAACAATTATTGAGTAGTGCCTTCTTACATAAGAATCAATAATCCAAAAATACTGTGCAATACCGTGTGCTACTCTACAACCACTTGTATTACTGTATTTTAACCGCCAGGTATTCCAACAGTGTTAACGATAATAATTACGTTGTTATTTATAAAAACTCAAACTTGTCGCTTTTTTTATTCGACCGTTTTTCTTTATGGGACCCACAAATGGCTGCGCCGTCACACGATTATTTCCAGACAACACGAATATTCCATTACCAAACGAATATTCTCCGACAACAATGAATATTTTATTATCACTTGCTTATTTCACAAAATTTGCACATTTCACCTATAACTAACCACATTATATCAAATTAAAACCTTACTATTTCAAAATAATGAATAGCGGAAATTCAATTTTATTTATAAAAAGTTGGGGTCTTACAACATTCTCGCCTCCTAAGAAGAAAAATAGAACCAAAAATAAAAGGGTGAGCACAACTAGCCCAATAAAGAATATTATGACTAAGATAATGTAGAAAAAATTATCAGTAGTCCTCAGCAGAAAAAAAATCTGATAGAATACAATAGACAACAAGTTTTAGATCAACAACTGCAGTGGAAATAATAATCCATTAAAAGAGTCAAGTAGAGCATGATGTCTACTATCTTCTATGATGTAAAAGTCCATTATCAATATTTTATCTCTATAATACCAATCAATAAATATTTCACATCAACGAATTATCCATGCACTACGGGCCAATGATATTTGTTAGTATCACCTGTGGTTGTGACATCCTGGATTTTTAAGAATTAATAAATGAGAATTTAGTAAATAAAATTCTTATTTTAAGATGTTTAAGTACGAGTATGTGTATATGTATTATATATTATGAAATATGTGAATTGGTGTGAGGAGAATTTAAATGTTAATTTAATATTTATTGAAGTAAATAAATATTTTAATTGAATTATTTATTGAGATTATGTGATTAATATGGAGTAATGTAATTAAGTGTATTATATTAATTAAATAATTATTTAATATTTAATTAATATGTAATGATTTTATGTTATAGTTTTAATTTAATTGAGATAATGTAGTGATGTGGTAATTGTTACATGAAGTTATAATTAGCGAGTAATTATAATGTGAAATTTTATGTGATTAATTGATGTTAAACTTTTAATTAATTAAATTAATGTTAAAATTTAATTAATTAAAGGATAACATTAAGAATATGTGTTAAAGGATCTATTAAAAGAGTTAAAAGAGTTTTTAAAACCGTTTTCCCAAACAAGGCCTTACTTCTGTTTTAAACCTGTTTTATCCAAACAAGACCTTAACTATTAAAACCTGATTTTAAAATAATATGGTTTTGCCAAACAAGCCTTAGGACTTTTAAATTTCTACTTTTGTAACTTATATATTAAATTGATAATTAGTATATGTAATTATATTGGGGGTTACATATTCTATAATTATAAGTGTTATATGTATATTGTATATACACTAAGTTATGTTAGATTTCTAAACCTATGTCTAAACTAAGAACAAAGAGAAGAAGAGAGAATAAGAGGAAGAAGGCTTCCATTGATGGAGAAAAATAAGAAAGGAGAAAAAAATCAAGAAGGCTTGCAAGAAGAAAAAGGTAAGAAATTGAAAATTTACAATTTTTGTGCTCTCTTTTGTTAGATCGTTATGAACCAAGCAACTTTTGTTTTGGATCTTTAAAAAAACTCATGATTTACATGAGTATTGATATTTTATATGTGTATCAAAGTATTTTTGAAATCAAAAGTTAGATCCAAAGTGAGAAAATCAAGTTTTGCACCAAAAAGTTTAAGAAAAATCTTTCCTTTGAATGCTATATATATTTTTATGTTAGATTCATTGGGTTCATGTAGTAAATGGTTTAAAACATGTTAGCATGCTAGATACATGAGTTAAGGGCAAAACCCCTTTGGAATCACTCAAATATGTTAAGAAATGAGCAAGTTATGAATTAAATCCCAAACTACCTTAACTATTGAACACAAGCTACTGATCAGTCACTTCTGTCCATTTTTTTGGGACCAAAACAGAACCCAAATAGATGTTTGATGCATGGAAATTGTAGTTCAGGAAAGTAGGAATCAAACGATACCTATTGGACCTAAATCTGATTTGTAGATTTTGTTTTATAAGCGTTTCCGTTAAGGACTCCAAATCTGGAAAATGAACCAACTGTTGAAGAAAACCTTGCTGACCAGTAACTTTGGGCCTGATTTCCGGGATCTATACAGATTGGAATTTGGTGTTTGATAACTGAAAACTGTAGTTCAAGAAGATTTGGATCCAACGAGTCTGATTGGGCCTCATCGGAGTTGTGGATCTCGTAATACAAGCGTTTCTGTAAAAGACTCCAAAACTGAAAATGTTTACAAGGCATGTAACGGACAGTCGGTAGTGGCCTGTTTTCACGGTGCTATACTGGACCAAATGGACTGTTTCTTGAGCCTAAAACGTAGCTCGGGAAGTCATGGTTCTAACGATACTAAGTGGGCCCAAATCAGACTTGTAGATTACCATCTACAAGTGTTTCTGTGGAGGACTCCAACTTTAAACGAAAATTATAGAATAAATAGAAAATAAATATTAGAAATTCATAATAAATTTGTAAAAATTATTTTAAGGCCTAAAAATGGGTTTTTAATAATTTGGAATATATATTAATTAATATTTTAATATTTTTAAATATTAATGATAGTTAATTTATTTAATTATTATATTAAATAAATTACTTAAAAATGATTTTAATACTTTAAAAATCATTTGAAATTATATTAAAGTGTAAGGAAATATTTTAAGTTATTTTTAATAACTTTTAATATTTTTTTGATGAATTTCATTAATAAATTAATATTAATGATAATGGATTTATTTAATAAATATATTAAATAAATTATGAAAAATTAGAATTAATGTTTTAAAAATTATATAAAAATAATTTAAGGGTTAGAAAAATATTTGAAGTTATAAAATATAACTTTTGATATTTTTTCAAGAAAACACTAATATTTTAATATTAATGGCAATTATCGGATAATGTATTTAACTGATTAAAAATCATATAAATATGATTTTATGGTATTAAAAATATTTTAAAATATTATAAATATATTATAATATTATGACATGTATTTCATTAATATTTGATATGAAATAAATATTAATGATAATGGAATTAAGTAGTATTTAATTCATATTAATATGATATTAATGATTTAAAAATCATGATAAGTGATAATAATTATCTAAAAATTATTATAAGTCATTGAAAAATATTTTGACTAAAAATGAAATTTTCTAAGGTAAATGTAAAGCATTTAGGGAAAGTCTTATGGAAATTAGACTCATGAATTATCCGACTTGACCGTCGGGATGTCAGAAATTGTACCGAATTCAACTCAGACTGAAATAGTTTGACTTGATACTAAATTTTAGGTATTTTATAGACTGATAGGATTATGTGATAATTTGTTAGGTTATATTATAATTTTATTTAACAATACTATACTATGATGATATTATTCTAATATTTAGTGATTGATATTATCTATATTAGGTCTTCAAACAAAGAGATATAGGTTGCGTAATGGAAATCAATGGTACAGGCAAGTTCTCTAACTCGACCTCGAGTTGATATTTTTGAAATATGCTTGAGGTTAATCATTACTGATTATACCATGTCTATGGATTATTGATTTGCACTCTGTGCACGTTGCATGTATTTATCAGGTATGAAAGGCTGATCACCTTCATTACCATTTGGTCCAGTTGATTTATTCATGTTCATTATTCGTTCAGCTATGAAAATTTATTCATGCTCTTTCACAATATTTATATTGTAGAAAGTTAGCCAGCTTATTGTTCAATTCTTTCAATCATGATATATTCTTAATTGAACTTATACTTGCTGGGCAAAATTGTTGCTCACCCTTGCTATATCATGATAAACATTGCAGATTAGGACGAATACGTCAGATACAGGAAAAGTTAAAGACAAGTCAGCTTTGGATTATATGTGCAGCTAAATTTGTAGCAGTAATGTATGATAATAACTTTGTATGTCAGATAGGATATTGATTTAGGTATTATGCGAATGTTCTCGACCTTGGGGATAGTGTGTAATGTTTAATATATAAACAGTTTATGTTTATATCTTTCATAATAGATATAGAAATAGTACACCGAATTCGTGGTGATTTGGGACCCGAATCTGGGGTTGTTACAGTGGTCATGATCATGCCAAACAACTGTCCATCTATGCACTAGTGGCCAAAGAGGACTTTCACCACATCATTTATCTGTAACATTACAGGTCATGATTATACCAATACAAAATTTCTGGTCATAATAATACCAATCAACAGTCCATCTATGCACTACGTGCTAAAGATGACTTTTACCATAACATAAGCATGAGGATGATGACAATGATATAAAGAATCAATCAAGTGAGATCAAGGATAAATATTAGAGATTTATAATTCAATTTATCCATAGTTCGAGAATGTCCAAATTGTCAACATGATAATTAATTGTGGAGTAAAATTTAAGAATGATATTCATGTATCAAAAATAATTTGGACAGAAAAAAAAACACTTTTGTCGGGAATAGTACCCCGTGAATAGTATCCCAAATGAAAATATTAAAATTTAATAAGAAAGTTCAGACCAATATTCCAATGAAACGATACTAGATGAAGCACAAAACTCAAGAATATTATACTAATTTAAGGGATTATAGAAGCAATACTTACCATAGTAAGTTTAGATTTAAGAATATGAAAAAAAAAATATACGAAACTACAAATGAATTTTCATCCGTCATACGGTAATCCGCGTAGACAAATCTTTTCTACAAATAAAGAATGAGTACGAAGGGTTATTCACCATGTATGCGATAATTCGCGTAGACAGGTTATTCCCACATATTAAAGAATGAATACGAAAAATAATATCCCTTACATTAGTAGAAGATTGGATACTGTAATAGTGAAGCAGCAGAATACTCTTCTTCTTTCTCTCTATAGTTTCTCTTGTGAGTCTTAGTGAATTGGTGAAAATGAAAGAAGAAATAAGCTTCATTTATAGGAGAATGGACTAAATAGTAATTGATTCACAGACGGTCCATATTGATTTACTATGAAAATCACAACCGACGGTCCATATTTGTAAGACCCTGAATTTTAAGAAATGAAAGTATTCAATTTTCTTATAATTATTATTCTATTTATTAAATGGTTAAATTGATAAAAGGTTAAAGTTAAGGGTGATATGTGAAAATTTTACAAAGTAACCAAGTTGATATAAAATATTCGTTGTGTTGGGAATATTCGTTTGGTCGGAGAATATTTTTTTTGGTCGGGGAATATCCGTACGACGACACAATCATTGGTGGAATCCACAACGGAATAACTGTCGGATATAGAAAGCGACTATAAAAATAACGACAAAACTTTTACCGTTAAACTGTTGAAATATCTGGTTATAAAAGTACAGTAATGGAGTATTCTAGTACTTCACTATTGCAGTATCCAATCTTCTACTAAGGTAAGGAGTATTATTTCTTTCGTATTGTAAGGGATGTTATTTTTTGTATTCATCCTTTAAGCTATGGGAATAACCTGTCTACGCGGATTACCGCACGCATGGTGAATAACCCTTCATACTCATTTTTTATTTGTGGAAAAAAAATTTATGACGCCCCCAAAATAGGTATACATCACCCATCTTGGGTCACCAGATAAATGGTACAGAATACAAATAAAAACTTAATTATACAATTGTCGTGTAAAATACGACAAAGCATAACCTGAGAGTTTTAAGTCGAATATTGTCTTCTAGACAATATCCACACTCAATGGAGTCCTCATTACAATTATTATCACACTATTTCATATAATAGTGAGGAATACTAAAGCCACTTATCCTGGACCATTACTCTATTCCCCGACTCGTCCCAGCTATATTCTCATTTTCTGAAGAGAACAATAAAAGAAAAGAGTGAGCTCAACTAGCCCAGTAAGAAATATTATGACTAAGATAATGCAGAATAAATTATCTTTAGCCTTCAACCGTATAACAACTAATAGAATATAATAGACAATAAATTTTAGATCAACAACTACAGCGGAACAAGCAATCCATTAGAAGAGTCAAGTAGAGCATGATATCTACTATCTTCTATGATTTAAAAAGTTTTTCATCAACTTTATCGCTGAAACTCAGCTTAATAAATAAACCACATCATCGAATCATCCCTGTACTACGGGCCAAGGATATTCATGTAATGGTCATAATTATACCGAATAATCCCTAGTCATAATTGTGACGCCCCCAAAATAGGTATACATCACCTATTCTGAGTCGCCAAATACATGGTACAAAATACAAATACAATCTTTAAAATACAACAAGAGAGCTGTGAGTTTTAATACAAATACCGTCTTCTAGACAATATCCACTCTCAGAATAACTCATCATTACATTTATTGTCACACTATTTAACAGAATAGTGAGGACTACTAATACACCATCTAGGACCATCACTACGTTCCCCGACTCGTCCCAGCTACGTTCTCATTTCCTGAAGAGAACAGTGAAAGAAAGGGTGAGCTCAACTAGCCCAGTAAGAAATATTATGACTAAGATAATGCAGAATAAATTATCATTAGTCTTTAACAATGTTAAACTGATAATATAAAATAGACATCAAGTTTAACTGTAGCGGATCAAGCAATCCATTAAAAGATTCAAGTAGAGGATAAAATCTACTATCTTTTATGATTTAAAAAGTTTTTCATCACTTTTATCACTGAGACACAGCTAAATAAATAATCCACATCATCCCTGCACTACGGCCAAGGATATTCATTAGGGTCACGACCACAAATTCCATGCACTATGGGCCAAGGATATTTGTGTATTCATCAATGGTCATGATCATGCCAACAACTGTCCATCAATGCACTACGGCCAATGAGGACTTTTACCAAATCACTTGTTACATTACGGTCATGATTACACCGAATAATCCCTGGTCATAATCATACCAAGTCCATCTATGCACTACAGGCCACAGATGACTTTTAAAAAAATATAAACATGAGGATGATGACAATGATATAAGAATTAAATAAAACAAGTTCACGAATTAATTAATTCAGGAACTAATAACGTCCAAATTGTCAACATGATACTGCTTTGTAGAGTAAAATTCAAGAATGCTCAAAAGAATATTTTCATGAAAAATACTGGATGAAGCGTAAATATCAAGGATATTCCACTAATTTCATGGAGTATAGAAGTCAAAATTTTAACCAACTGAGTATAATAACGAGTGGAATAACAAAAGAAATCACCATGCATGCGGTACTTCGCATAGATAGGTTATTCCAACAGAATAATAATAACGGAACCAGGTCAGGTGAAATCCACACCGACAGGATGTCCCAACATAATAATAAATGCGGAATAATAAATAATGGAACCAGGTCCAGTGTAAAACACACAGACAGGATATTCCAACAGAATAATAAATAATGGAACCAGTTCCAGTGTAAAACACACAGACAGGATATTCCAACAAAATAATAAAGATAGAATAATAGAAGAATGTCACCAAGTTTAGGGTAGCCCGCGTATACATGTTATTCTAACGGAACAATAAAGAAATGTAATAACAGAAGTTCTCTTTTTGAATACAAAAGAATAATATCCCTTACCTGTAAAAAACTGAATATAAGAGTAGATAAGTAGCAGAAATCTTTTCTTCTTTCTCTCTATAGAGTTTCAGTGAATTCGTAAGAAATAATTAAGGAATGAGCTTCTATTTATAGGAGAATGGAAGTGTACTGTGCAAGGAAAAATAATTCTGCAGATTTATTTCTTCAACCAAATACAATAAAGTCAATCAACTAACCAATAAAATCACAACAAAAATTAAAATATAATACATATATATATATATAAACTCATGTTTTCAACTTATATATATCAATATTATATATACACCACTTAATTTTTCTCCCCCATAACCAACATCAATCCCCCACCCACCCAATAATCAAATTCACTACACTCTTACACATCACTATCACAATACTACTTTTCCACCATTTTCCACTCACACACATCACACACCTATCACTTTCACATATCATTTTCTTCCACTATATACTCAAAACACACATATACTTCCATACGTATATTCTTCCATTTCCAAAATCATTTCCCAACACATATGGGCCCCACATATGGCCCGCACATGTGGGCCCCACATATGGCCCCCACATGTGGGTCCCACCTTTAAATAATTTTCTACCGATTATTTTGAAAATGGATAAATAGGAATCCATAAAATAAGTAAAACTTCATAAAAAAACACCTTAATAATTTTAACAACATTTATCATCTTTATTATAATTCACACTATTAATCGACCAGGTTGTTTCCAGGAAAGAGGGGGCTTTCCAATAAGAATTTCTCCCTATTGGCGCGCAATTAGGTGACCAAACCTTTCCTTGGCATAAATTCTTGACATCGTTAATATTGTAATTTATAATATTAATAACTCTGTCATTTCAATTATTGATTTAATAATATATAAAATATCGACAATAATTGAATCAAATAACGTAAGATAGTATGCAATAATTACTATAGCAATAATTGAACAAAACTGAGTGACTTCTCACGTAAGCATTAATAATCAATATTGTGTGCTACTATGCAACCACGCGTATTACTGTACTTTTACTACCGAGTAGTTCAACAGTATCAACGGTAAAACTTCCGCCGTTATTTTCAATAGAAATATTTTTATTGTTTTCTTAATCCGATAATAATTCCGTTGTGGGGTCCACCAATGATTGTACCGTCGTACGGATATTCCCTGACAAAAAGAATATTCCCCGACCAATCAAATATAATATGACAACTTGCATACTTTGCAAAATTTATAAATACTACCCACAACTATAACATTATATCAAATCTACTCCCTAATATTTAAAAAAATATTTTGAGAAATTTAAATCTTTATTCATAAAATCTGGGGTCTCACAATCTCCCCTCCTTATGAAATTTCTCCTTCAAAATTTACGTACGTACCTGGTATGTCGAACAGATGAGGATACCTTGAATTCATTTCAGATTCTAACTCTTGAGGTATAATCCTTGAGTGTTGAATACGATTCTTCTTATTCAAGATTTTAATACGTATCTCCTCAAATGTTAAATCATCTGCTATCTCGTCCGGTTCTAAATCAATAATGTGGTTTGGGTCGTCCATATATTTACGTAACATCGATGCGTTAAAAATGTCATGAGCACGTGACATACTTGGCGGTAAAATGAGTCTATAAGCCACAGTTCCTACTCGATCAAGTATTTCAAATGGGTCAATTAAATTGAGGGTTGAGATCTCCTCTCTTCGTTGATTCTTGCTTTTAGAATAACGCCCTCTTGAACCTTCTTCATTCATATGCTCTGAGTATGTAGCTTGAGCGGCTTTAACTTTATCGATTAAAGTCGATTCTACTCGTATATTCGTTATTTTCACGTGGGTCCCTAGAGTCTTTAACTCTATCTTCATCATTTGTAAGTTATACGAAATGAGTATTTGCGTTAACAATATCGCACTCGTAAACGCATATGATCTTCTACTCAACATGTCAGCTACCACGTTCGCTCTTCCACAATGATATTGAATGGTACGATCGTAATCTTCAATAGCTCGAGCCAACGTCTTTGGCGCATGATACGTTCGTTGTAAGTAAAGAAATATTTGAGGGTTTAAGAAATGGGATTTGTACTGGGGTCAATATAAAATTTGATTTCACGCTCTAGGGGTAGGCCAGGAAGTCTTCAATAATACGTCAGGAACTTTATTAACGATAGAAATATCATTCAAAACTGTGACCCTCATCCAAGACTTGGATAGCACGTCACATTGATACTTATCAACTTGCCATCTTCATTCACGATGTCGCCTATAGAAAGTCTAGCTTCGGTGCATTCCACATAAAGAAGTCAACAATTAAAGGATCGAGGCTCTTTACTTATGGCTTGATATGACAATGATTGACTTTAGTGGTTTGGTTACTTTGAATTCGCATAACAGGTTGGTTATGAGTATGAAAACTAACAACCTTAAAAAAAGCATGATGGGTAATTAACCAATCGTTTAAAAAAATCACATCAAAGGCAAGTATTTTCAAAGAGATAAGATCGACAGGTAACGTGAAAATATCGATTTGAATCAACAAGATTTATAAATAGTGGAGGTAACGAAGGCTCCTACTAACGAAGTTTCATCCAATAAGTCAAAGTCTAACTTCTCCGGAGTCAAATGTAAACGTTGAACGCAAGCAAGAGAGATAAAATAATAGGTAGAACCGGTATCTTATAAGGTATAGACTTCGCAATTTATAATTAACTAACCCGTGCTAACTTCGTTCGGGTTACTCATTTTTTGAGAAGTCACGAAAAACGCTCTCCCTTGCTCTACCGGTTTTAACTTTTCTGGAACGGTCTTTGGTGCCTCCATCCTAGCTGAACTTCTCTTCGGTGAACGACAAAATCGTGCTAGGTGACCTTCTTTTCCACAATTATAACATGCTTTGGACGGCATCGTGCAGTTTGGACTGATATGTCCCTCCCCTCCGCATTTGAAACATATGATAGGTGGTCGTTCTTCTTCCTTAACAACGGGTGCTGGTGCTGATGTCTTTCCATCATTTTTGAATTTCCACTTCTTAAAATTTCCATTCTTATTATTTTGGCCATGATTACCACCGAAGTGGTTACCATTTCTGGCATGTTAATTCCCTTCACGCTTATTATCACCGCTTCGATGACTGCTACCACTGGTATTATCATTTTGCTGGCTGCTCTCTTTTGGTTGGGTTGACTCATTATCACGCTCCAATAACTGAGCCCTATTAACAACATCTGAATACAAACACAGTTTATGAGAGATAAGATATTGACGTATCTCAGGTTTCAAACCTCTTAAAAATATTTGCGTCATTCTCTCCTCATTATCAACCAAATGGGACACAAACCGGGATAACTCGGTGAACTTAGCTTCGTACTGCGACACGGTTATGTTATTTTGCTCTAACTTGATAAACTCCACCTCCTTCATGTGACGAATACTTTCGGGAAAGTACTTGTCATTGAACAACTCTTGGAACCTCTCCCAAGATATCTTGAGTGCGTCAAGCTGGGTACGTTTTACAGATTCCCACCAGTAATCTGCCTCTTCACGCAACATAAAGGTGGCAAAGGGAACCTTTTGCTCCTCGGAGCATCCCAAGACATCAAATATCTTAGTCATCTGCTTTAACCACGTCTCCGCCTTAAGTGGTTCTGGCTTTCCCAAAAACTCTGGTGGTCCCAGCTCCTTGAATTGCTTAGCAGTGACCGACCGTGGGTTGCCATTATTTTTACCTGCATTATTAACAAGAGCCGCCTTCGCCTGATGTTGCATGAATTCTAAAAAGCTCCTAAACGTACTGTCATTCGTCAATTGATCAGTGTTGTTGTTTACAGGAGGATTATCACCTTCCTAATGCACATTGTTCTGGTTATTGATTTGTGGACACTCAACGATCTCATGTGCTACATTGCTATTCTCAACATTCTCGGATGCCATTTTCAAATACTACCACAAAACAAGGGTTAAATAACATATCACATATTATCCCTATACTCTGACCGATCAATTAAATACCAAATAAACTTAGGTAGGTCATACTAGCGAAGGAATTTCCCGTGTCTCCCCTCCTAGTTCTTATCTCACATCTCAGCCAGGGATCATATCCCTAAGCTTTGATACCAACTGTGACGCCCCCAAAATAGGTATACATCACCTATTCTGAGTCGTCAAATACATGGTACAAAATACAAATACAATCTTTAAAATACAACAAGAGAGCTGTGAGTTTTAATACAAATACCGTCATCTAGACAATATCCACTCTCAGAATAAGTCATCATTACATTTATTGTCACACTATTTAACAGAATAGTGAGGACTACTAATACACTATCTAGGACCATCACTCCGTTCCTCGACTCGTCTCAGCTACGTTCTCATTTCCTAAAGAGAATAGTGAAATAAAGGGTGAGCTCAACTAGCCCAGTAAGAAATATTATGACTAAGATAATGCAGAATAAATTATCATTAGTCTTCAACAATGTTAAACTGATAATATACAATAGATATCAAGTTTAACTGTAGCGGATCAAGCAATCCATTAAAAGAGTCAAGTAGAGGATAAAATCTACTATCTTTTATGATTTAAAAAGTTTTTCATCACTTTTATCACTGAGACACAGCTAAATAAATAATCCACATCATCCCTGCACTACGGCCAAGGATATTCATTAGGGTCACGACCACAAATTCCATGCACTACGGGCCAAGGATATTTGTGTATTCATCAATGGTCATGATCATGCCAACAACTATCCATCAATGCACTACAGCCAATGAGGACTTTTACCAAATCACTTGTTACATTACGGTCATGATTACACCGAATAATCCCTGGTCATATCATACCAAGTCCATCTATGCACTACAGGCCACATATGACTTTCAAAAAAATATAAACATGAGGATGATGACAATGATATAAGAATTCAACAAAACAAGTTCACGAATTAATTTATTCAGGAACTAATAACGTCCAAATTGTCAACATGATACTGCTTTGTAGAGTAAAATTCAAGAATGCTCAGAAGAATATTTCCATGAAAAATACTGGATGAAGCGCAAGTATTAAGGATATTCCACTAATTTCATGGAGTATAGAAGTCAAAATTTTAACCAACTGAGTATAATAACGAGTTGAATAACAAAAGAAATCACCATGCATGCGGTACTTCGCATAGACAGGTTATTCCAACAGAATAATAATAACGAAACCAGGTCAGGTGAAATTCACACCGACAGGATGTCCCAACAGAATAATAAATGCGGAATAATAAATAATGGAACTAGGTCCGGTGTAAAACACACAGACAGGATATTCTGACAGAATAATAAAGACAAAATAATAAATAATGGAACCAGGTCCAGTGTAAAACACACAGACAGGATATTCCAACAGAATAATAAAGACAGAATAATAAGTGATGGAACCAGGTCCGTTGTAAAACACACAGACAGGATATTCGAACAAAATAATAAAGACATAATAATAGAAGAATGTCACCAAGTTTAGGGCAGCCCGCGTATATAGGTTATTCCAACAGAACAATAAAGAAATGAAATAACAGAAGTTCTCTTCTTGAATACAAAAGAATAATATCTCTTACCGTAAAAAAACTGAATATAAGAGTAGTTAAGTAGCATAAATCTTTTCTTCTTTCTCTCTATAATTTTCTCTCTATAGAGTTTCAGTGAATTCGTAAGAAATAATGAAGGAATGAGCTTCTATTTATAGGAGAATGGAAGTGTACTGTGCAAGGAAAAATAATTCTGCAGATTTATTTCTTCAACCAAATACAATAAAGTCAATCAACTAACCAATAAAATCACAACAAAAATTAAAATATAATACATATATATAAACACATGTTTTCAACTTATATATATCAATATTATATATACACCACTTAATTTTTCTACCCCATAAACAACATCAATCCCCCACCCACCCAATAATCAAATTAACTACACTCTTACACATCACTATCACACTACTACTTTTCCACCATTTTCCACTCACACACACATCACACACCTATCACTTTCACATATCATTTTCTTTCACTATATACTCAAAACACACATATATTTCCATACGTATGCTCTTCCATTTCCAAAATCATTTCCCAACACATATGGGCCCCACATGTGGGCCCCACCTTTAAATAATTTTCTACCGATTATTTTGAAAATGGGTAAATAGGAATCCAAAAAATAAGCAAAACTTCATAAAAAAACACCTTAATAATTTTAACAACATTTATCATCTTTATTATAATTCACAATATTAATCGATCAGGTCGTTCTCAGGAAAGAGGGGGCTTTCCAATAAGGATTTCTCCCTATTGGCGCACAATTAGGTGACCAAACCTCTCCTTGGCAGAACTTCTAGACATCGTTAATATTGCAATTTATAATATTAATAACTCTGTCATTTCAATTATTGATTTAATAATATATAAAATACCGACAATAATTGAATCAAATAACGTGAGATACTATGCAATAATTATTATAGCAATAATTGAACAAAACTGAGTGACTTCTCACGTAAGCATTAATAATCAATACCGTGTGCTACTATGCAACCACGCGTATTACTGTACTTTTACTACCGAGTAGTTCAACAGTATCAACGGTAAAACTTCCGCCGTTATTTTCAATAGAAATATTTTTGTCGTTTTCTTAATCTGACAATAATTCTGTTGTGGGGTCCACCAATGATTGTACCGTCGTACGGATATTTCCTGACAAAAAGAATATTTCCCGACCAATCGAATATAATATGACAACTTGCATACTTTGCAAAATTTATAAATACTACCACAACTATAACATTATATCAAATCTACTCTATAATATTTAAAAAATATTTCGAGAAATTTATATCTTTATTCATAAAATCTGGGGTCTCACAATAATCATACCAACAACTTTCCATCAATGCATTACGGGCCAATGAGGTCTTTTACCACATTATTTGTAACATTACGGGTCATGATTATACCGAATGATCCCTGGTCATAATCATATAAATCAACAGTCCATCTATGTACGAAAGCCAAAGATGACTTTCATCACAATATAAGCATGAGGATGATGACAATGATATAAGAATTCAATTAAAAGAAACAAATGATAAATTTTTAAAGATATATAATTTAATTTATCCAGAATTCAATAACGTTCAAATTGCCAACACGATACTGCTTTGTGAAGTAAAATTCAAGAATGATATTGTATCAAAAATGATTTGAATCGAAAATAAATTAATTTTTGTCATGAATAGTACTCTGGGTGAATAGTACCCCATGAATAGTACTTCAAGAACAGTAACCCATGAATAGTACTTCATGAATAGTACTTTATGAATAGTACCCGTGAATAGTACTGTATAAATGAATAGTACTCATAGACAGTACTCTGGCATGAAAAGCTTAAAATTTAACAAAAATATTCAAAAATATCCTTGTGAAACGATACTGGATGAAACACAAATTTCAAGGATATTCTACTAATTTCATAGAGTATAGAAGCCAAAACTTTAACAAAATTAGTAGAGAATTCGAAATCTGAAACAAAATAATATTACTTACATACTACAGAGTATGGAAAAAAATATTATTTCAAGCGAATATTGAACAAAAATAACATCTCTTACAACTGTTGAACGAAAATAATATTCTAATGAATATTTAACGAAGATAATATTCTTTATGAATATTAAACAAAAATAATATTCATACGAATACGAAAAATAATATATCTTTAGAATATGTAATAAATAATACCCCTTACCTGAGAAGAAGACTGGATACTGGAATAGTGAAGTAACAAACTTCTCTTCTTCTTTCTCTCTATAGCTTCTCTCTCCATAGCTTCTCTCTCCATAGCTTCTCTCTATAATTGCTCTTGTGAGTCTTAGTGAATTGGTGAGAATGAAGGAAGAATGAGATTCTATTTATAGAAAAATATAGTTTCGATAATTGCACATTTCGGGGCTCAAAATATTACAGTATAATACCTTCATCTTTTCCTTCATTTTTATTTTAGTCCTGCAAGTATTATCAAACTTGCACCACCTCCCCTAATAGTACATCATGTGAATCAATAGTACAATCATGTGACTCAATAGTTCTATACATGTGAAAAAAATAATTACAGTATAGTACTTTCATCTATACCTCCATTTTTAATTTAGTCATACAAGTATTATCAATCTTACACCACCCCCCCTAATAGTACATTCATCTAAATCAATAGTACACACATGTGAACAAAGAGTTATATGCATGTGAATTAATAACAATTAATTGCTCATTTATCTGATTAATTATCTGATTGGTCAATATAACCTCCAGAAATCAATTATTATCGAAATAAATGTCGATTTCCACTAACACTAATAATCCCAACACAATGGAGCTATCAATTTCATCTTCAATCAACACGAACTTATTCATCATTAATATTATAACTCACAATATTTAACAACCAGATCATTCCTAGGAAAGAGGGGGCTTTCCGATAAGGATTTCTCTCTATTGGCGCGCAATTAGGTGACCAAACCTCTCCTCGACGGAACTTTCTAGACCTCGTCAATATTACAAATAATAATATGAATAACTTTGTCGTCTCAATTATTGATTTAATAATATAAAATATTATGCAGATGATATTGTGACAATAATTGAATCAATAATATGAGAGATATTATACATCAATTACTGTAGCAATAATTGAGTATAACTGAGTGACTTCTTATGTAAGCATCAATAATCAATATCGTGTACTACTATGCAACCACGCGTATTACTGTACTTTTACTACAAAGTAGTTCAATAGTTTTAACGGTAACGATTTTGCCGTTATTTTTATAAAAAGATAATTTTGTCGTTTTCTAACTACGACAATACTTCCGTTGTGGGGTCACAAATGATTGTGTCGTCGTACAAATATTCCATGTTAAAACGAATATTCCCCGACCAATCGAATATTTTATATCAACTTGCTTACTTTGAAATTTTTTTACATATCACCCTTAACTTTAACCTTTTATCAATTTAGCCATTTACGAAATAAAATAATAATTATAAGAAAATTGAATACTTTCATTTCATAAAATTCGGGGTCTTACAAAATATGTCTACGCAGATTATCGCATGACAAGTGAAAATCTATTTGCAATTTTGTATATTATTTCTTTTCATATTCTTAAATCTAAACTTACTATGGTAAGTATTGCTTCCATAATCTTTGAAATTAGAAATAATATCCTTGAGTTTTGCGCTTCATCTAGTATCATATCATTGAAATATTGGTCTAAATTTTCTTATTAAATTTCAATATTTTCATTCGGGATACTATTCATGGGGTACTATTAACTCGGGGTACTATTTATTCAGAGTACTTTGTATGACAGGGTACTATTCACTCGGGGAACTATTCACAGGATACTATTCACTCGGGTACCATTTACTTGGGGTACTATTCATAGGATACTGTTCACTTGGGGTACTATTCACGATAAAATTGGTTTCTTTTTTGTTCAAATTATTTTTGATACATGAATATCATTATAGAATTTTACTCCACAAATTAATCATCATGTTGAAAATTTAGACATTCTTGAACTCTGGATAAATTGAATTATAAATCTCTAATATTTATTCTTGATCTCACTTGATTAATTTCTTATATCATTGTCATCATCCTCATGTTTATGTTGTGGTAAAAGTCATCTTTGGCCCGTAGTGCATAGATGAACTGTTATTTGGTATGATTATGACTAGAAAAGTTTGTATTGGTATAATTATGACCTGTAATGTTAAAGATAAATGATGTGGTGAAAGTCCTATTTGGTCCGTAGTGCATAGATAGACAGTTATTTGTCATGATCATGACCACTGGTGATACTAACAAATATCATTGGCCCGTAGTGCATGCATAAGTCAATGATGTGAAATGTTTAATAATTGGTATTACAGGGATTAAATATTGATAATGGATTTTTAAATCATAGAAGATAGTAGACATCATTCTCTACTTGACTCTTCTAATGGATTGTTGCTTCCGTTGCAGTTGTTGATCTAAAACTTGTTGTCTATTGTATTCTATCAGATTTTTCCCCGTTGAGGACTAAGGATAATTTATTTTATATTATCTTAGTCATAATATTCTTTACTGGGCTAGTTGTGCTCACCCTTTTCCTTTTGGTTCCATTGTTCTTCTCAGGAGGCGATAATATAGCTAAGACTAGTCGGGGAGTGGAGTAATGGTTCAAGATGGTTTTTATAGCAGTCCTCACTATTTTGTAAAATAGTGTAACAATAATTGTAATGAGATCTTTATTTAAGTTTGGATATTGTCTACGAGACAATATTTGTCTTGAAACTCAGCTATTGTGTTGTCGTATTTTGCACGATAGTTGTATAAATGAAGTTTGTATTTAAATTTTGTACCATGTATTTGGCGACTCAGAATGGGTTGTATGGACCTATTATGGGGGTGTCACAGTTGGTATCAGAGATTAGGGATATGATCTCTGGCGGAGATCTGAGGTTAGATCTAGGAGGGGACATACGAGTAAAACCTTCGCTAGTGTGTCCTACCTAAGCTTATTGGATATTTAATTGGTCGGTCAGAATATAGGGATAATATGTGGCATGTCAATTTCTTTAATTAACCCTTATTTTGTGGCAGTATTTGAGAATGACATCTGAAAATTTAGAGATAAACAATGGAGCACATACGACCATTGAGACACCACCAACCAATAATCAGGATAATGTGCATCAAGAAGGTAATAATCCTCTTGTAAACAATAACACCGACCAAATGATGAACGATGGGATATTTAGGAACTTTCTACAATTCATGCAACACCAAACGAGAGAGACTCCTGTTCAAAATGCAGGTGAAAACAATGGTAACTCACGGTTGGTCACTGCTAAGTAATTCAAGGAGTTGAGACCACCGGAGTTTTTGGGAAAGCCAGAGCCACTTAAGGCAATGAAGAGCAAAAGGTTCCCTTCGCCACCTTTATGTTATGCGGAGAGGCAGATTACTGGTGGGAATCTGTAAAATGTACTCATATGTCCACCCTTACGATGTCTTGGGAGAAGTTCTAAGAATTTTTCAACGATAAGAACTTTCCAAAAAGTATTCGTCATATGAAGGAAGGTGGAATTCATCAAGCTGGAACAGAACAATATGACCGTATCGCAATACGAGGCAAAGTTTGTGGAGTTATCACGGTTTGCATCCCATTTGGTAGATAATGTGGAGCGTATGACGCAAATGTTTCTGCAAGGTTTGAAGCCCAAAATTTGTCAATACCTCATTTCTCACAAACTATGTTTATATTCAGATGTTGTAAATAGAGCACAGTTATTAGAGCGCGATAATGAGTTAGCCCAACCAAAGGATAGCAGCCGACAAAACGATAGTGGTCTTACCAGTGGCAACAGTCATCGAAGTAATGATAACAAACGTAGAGGAAATCATTATGCCAAAAATGGGAACCACTTCGGTGGTAATCCTATCCAAGATAATAGAAGAAATGAGTCAAATGGAAATTTAAAAAATAGAAGGTTCAACAATGATGGAAAGATAGTAGCACCAGCACCCATTTTTAAGGAAGGAGAATGACCCCGGTTATATGTTACAAATGCAGACAAGAAGGGCACATCAGTTCAAACTATACGCAGCAACCCAAAGTGTGTTTCAATTATAGAAAGGAAGGTCATTTAGCTCGATTTTTTCATATAGTGAAGTCAAGTCCAGCTGGGACAGTGGCACCAAAGGCTGTCCCAGATAAGTCAAAACCGGTAGTTCAAGGGAGAGCGTTTGTCGTGACCTCCCAAAAATTGAGGAACCCGAATGAAGTTATCACGGGTAAGCTAATCATAAACTCTTGAGAAGTTTATACCTTATTAGATACCAGTTCTACCCATTCTTTTATTTCACCTTCTTATGCTCAACGTTTAAATTTGACTCCAGAGAAATTAGACTTTGACTTATCTGTTAAAACTTTATTGGGAGAAACCTTCGTTACATCCACCATTTATAAATCTTGTTTAATTCAAATTGACACTTCCACATTACTTGTTGATCTCATCTATTTGAAAATACTTAAATTTGATGTGATTTTGGGGATTGATTGGTTAACTACTCATCATGCTAAAATTGATTATTTTTGTAAAGTCGTTAGTTTTCATATTCCTAACCAACCTATTATGCGAATTCAAGCAACCAACCCACTAAAGTCAATCACTGTCAT
The DNA here is from genome assembly GCA_020205505.1 of Panax japonicus. Taxonomy (NCBI): domain Eukaryota; kingdom Viridiplantae; phylum Streptophyta; class Magnoliopsida; order Apiales; family Araliaceae; genus Panax; species Panax japonicus. The sequence continues at coordinate 16,134,900 of CM035108.1, read as the reverse complement.
ATCAAGCCATAAAGCTATTCGTTTATTGAAAAACGGATGTCAAGCTTTCTTAGACCATGTCACAGATTTAAACAAAAATACGTCAAATTTGAATAATCTTTCTATTGTTAATAAATTTCCTGACATATTTTCCGAAGAATTTCCTGGCCTACCCCCAGAGCGTGAAATCGAATTTTGTATTGACCTTGAACCCAATATAAAACCCATTTCCAAAACTCCATATCGAATGGCTCCTATTGAACTTCAGGAGTTAAAAACTGAAATGCAGGAACTGTTAGACATCGGTTTCATTCATCCTAGTACATCTCCTTGGGGTTCTCCTGTTCTATTCGTATAGAAGAAAGATGGGAGTATGCGACTTTGCACTGACTATCGAGACTTGAATTATGTCACCATCAAAAATAGGTACCCGTTACCTCGCATTGATGACATGTTTGACCAGTTGGAAGGTGTTAAATTCTTTTCAAAGATCGATCTTCATTCCGGATATTATCAATTTAATATTAAAACTGATGACATTCCAAAGACTGCTTTCAGAACTAGGTACGAGCATTACGAATTCTTAGTCATGTCTTTTGGATCGACTAATGCTCCTACTGCCTTCATAGATATGATGAACCGAGTATTCAAGGAATATTTGGATCATTTTGTAGTTGTCTTTATTAATGACATTCTCATTTACTAAAAACCGTGAAGATCATGATTAACACTTGAGGCTACTCCAAAAGCTTCGTGAAAACAATATATGTGCCAAGTTGAAGAAATGCGAGTTCTAGCTTGAGGAAGTAGCATTCCTTGGGCATGTGATATCAAAACATGGAATATCAATTGACCCGGTAAAGATTGAAGCAATACAAAGTTAGGAGAAACCTAAGTCAGTAATCGAAATACGTAGCTTTCTGAGCTTAGTTGGTTATTATCAGAGATTCGTGGAAGTATTTTCTCGAATCGCTACTCCATTAACTCAACTGACTCAAAAAGATAAAAAGTTTGGATATATGGAACGAAGAGTGTGAGAAGAGTTTCCAAGAACTCAAGAGGAGACTCATTTCAGCACCTGTTCTGACAATACCATCAGGTTCAGAGGGATTTTCCATCTATAGCGATGCTTTAGGCAGAGGTTTAGGATGTGTTATCATGCAACATGGGAAATTAATAGCGTATATCTCACGACAACTCAAAGAATATGAGAGAAATTATCCTACTCATGGTCTACAGTTGGCAGAAGTCATTTTCGCGCTATTGATTTAGAGACACTACCTGTATGGAGAAAAAGTGGAGATCTATACAGATCATAAAATCCTCACCCAAAAAGAATTCAACATGCAACAACGATGTTGGCTTGAGCTGTTAAAAGATTACGACCATATCATTCAATACCATCTTGGAAAAACGAATGTGGTAGCTGACGCATTGAGTAGAAGATCATATGCGGATACGAGTGCGATGTTGTTAACACAAAGACCCATTTCGTATGACTTACAAAGGATGGAGATAGAGTTAAAGACTCCAAGGACTAAACCTGACAAAAATCAGCCCAAGCCCGCGGGTCGGCCTGGCCTGTCAGCCAAAATACAGGCTTTGGGCTTTATTTTTTCAGCCCATCAAAACCTCGGCCATTTTGGCCCGGCCCAGTTTGGGATTTGCCCATAAATATGTCAAAATTTGGTCATAAATAATTCTAAGCTCGCGGGCTTTAGGCTTCACTTTTTTAGCCCACCAAAACTTGGGTCGTTTTGGCCCGACCCGTTTGAGCCAGCCTGACCCGTTTGCCAGGTCTACCAAGGACCCACATGATGATTTTGAATATACACGTAGAACCAACTTTAATCGATAAAGTTAAAGTTACTCAAGCTACAGACCCAGAGCTGATGAATATGAAGAAGAATGTGTTATTCCAGATGCAAGAATCAACGAAGAGAGGAAATATCAACCCTCGATTTATTGGTCTATTTGAAATACTCGACCGAGTAGAAACTATGGCCTATAGACTCACCTTATCACCAAGTATGTCTCATGTTCATAAAGTTTTTCACATATATATGTTATTTAAATATGTGTAAGACTTCAAACCACATTATTGAATTAGAATTAGATGAGATAGCTGAAGCTTTAACGTATGAATAGGTACTTGTCAAGATCTTGGATAAGAAGGAGCATATTCTACGCTCAAAGATTATACCTCAAGTCAAAGTTTTATGGAGAAACCATGATATTGAATAAATGACCTGGGAGTTAGAATCTAAAATAAAAATAAGGTATCCTCACCTCTTCAACATACCATGTACGTACATCAATTTTGAGGACGAAATTTCATAAGGAGGGGAGGTTGTAAGACCCCAACTTTTATGAATAAAGATTTAATTTTCTCTAAATATTATTTTGAATAGTAAGGGGTTGATTTTGCTATAATGTTATAGTTATGGGTGATATGTGCAAATTTTTCAAAATAAGCAAGTGGACATAAAATATTCTTTTGGTCAGGGAATATTCCTTTTGTCGGGAAATATTCGTACAATGACGCAATCATTGGTGGACCACATAACAGAATAACTGTCAGATATAGAAAGCGACAGAAATAACCTTTTTTCCTAAAATAACGGTAAGACTTTTATCGTTAAACTGTTGAAATACCCGATGATACAAGTATAATAATATGCGTTGTTGCGCAGTAGTACACGATATTGCAAAGTATCTCTGATTATTGATGCTTACATAAGAAGTAACTCAGTTTCATTTAATAATCGCCACAGTAGTTGCTGCATAGTATCTCATATTATTGATTCAATTATTATCACAGTATAATCTGCATAATATTTTATATTATTAAATCAATAATTGAGATGACACAGTTATTCATATTATTATTTATATTATTGACAATGTCTAGAAAGTTCTGTCGATAAAAGGGGTTTGGTTATTTAATTGCGCGCCAATAGGGAGAAATCCTTATCAGAAAGCCCCCTCTTTCCTAAGAACGATATGGTTATCAATATTGTGAGTTATAATATTAAATGATGAATAATTATTGAAAGATTAAAAATGTGTTGATTGAAGATAAGTGATTTATGGTAATTTTTTATTCAATTTTTGAAATAGAGGGATTTTTCATGAGGCGTTTGTTGTACGTTTGGCATATTATTTCATGGGAAGTGTGCTAATTTTTCAGACCGTCGGTTGAAGTTATAATAGTAAATCAATATGGACCGTTGGTTGAAGTTATAATACTAACTCAATATGGACCGCTGGTTGAAGTTATAATAGTAAATCATAATGGACCATCGGTTGAAGTTTTAATAGTAAATCAATAAGGACCGTTCGTTTAGTAGTAAATCAATCTGGATCGTTCGTGAATCAGTTACTATTTAGTCAATTCTCTAATAAATAAAAGCTCATTACTTCATTCTTTCTTACAAATTCACTAAAACTATATATAGAGAGAGAGAGAAAAAAACTATAGAGAGAAAGAAGAAGAGTATTCTGCTACTTCACTATTGCAGTTTCCAATCTCCTACTAAGGTAAGGGATATTATTTTTCGTATTCGTAAGGGGTATTATTGCTTTCATATTCGTAAATGATGTTATTTACTTCATACTCAAAAGGGTTGTAATTCTATTCCTTATTAATCTGAAGGAGTAACATGTCTACGCGGATTACCGCATGCATGATGAATAACCCTTCGTATTCATTTTTTATTAATCTTCGGGAGTAACCTGTATACGCGGATTACCGCATGCATGGTAAATAACCCTTCATATTCATTCTTTATTAATCTGCGGGAGTAACCTGTCTACGCGGATTACCGCATAACGGGTGAAAATCCATTTGCAGTTTCGTATATTCTTTTATACTCGTATGAGTTATCATTTTTTTTGTACTCATCAAGGGATATCGTCTTCTTTCATATTTCTCCATTTATGGTACGAATTTATTTTTTTTTCCATAACCTTATTATTAAATAGTGAAAACCCTTGAAATTAGTGGAATATTCTTAATAGTTTGTGCTTCATCTAGTATCATTCCACTATTGGTCTGAACTTTCTTATTAAATGGCGGGATACTATTTATATCGGGGTACTATTCATTTGGAATACTATTCATCCGGGATACTATTCATTCGGGATACTATTCATTTGGAGTACTTTTTATTGAGTACTATTCATTCGGGGTACTATTCACGACAAAATTAATTTCTTTTCTGTCTAAATTATTTTTGATACATGAATATCATTCTTAAATTTTACTCCATTATTAGTTATTATGTTGACAATTTGGACATTCTTGAACTATGGATAAATTGAATTATAAATCTCTAATATTTATCCTTGATCTCACTTGATTGATTCTTTATATCATTGTCATCATCCTTGTGCTGAAAGTCATCTTTGGCCCGTAATGCAAAGATGGACTGTTGATTAGTATGATTATGACCAAGAATTGTGTATTGGTATAATCATGACATGTAATGTTACAAACAAAGGTTGCGGTGAAAGTCCTTTTTAGTACGTAGTAAATAGATGGACATGTGTTTGGTATGATCATGACCACTGGTGATGCAAACGATTATCTTTGTCCCGTAGTCATAGATAATTCATTGATTGGAAATAATTATTGATTGGTATTACAGGGATAAAATATTGATGATGGACTTTTAAATCATAGAAGATAGTAGACATCATGCTCTATTTGACTCTTCTAATGGATTGTTATTTCCGCTGCAGTTGTTGATCTAAAACTTGTTGTCTATTGTATTCTATCAGATTTTTCCCTGTTGAGGACTAAGGATAATTTGTTCTATATTATCTTAGTCATAATATTCTTTATTGGGCTAGTTGAGCTCACCCTTTTACTTTTGGTTTCATTTTTCTTCTCAGGAGGCGAGAATGTAGTTGGGACTAGTCGGGGAGTGGAGTAATGGTCCAAGATTGTTATTATAGTAGTCCTCACTATGTTATGAAATAGTATGACAATAATTGTAATGAGAATTTTATTTGAGTTTGGATATTGTCTACAAGACAATATTTGTACTGAAACTCTCAGCTTATGTGTTGTCGTATATTGCACGATAGTTGTATAAATGAAGTTTGTATTTATATTTTTTACCATGTATTTGGCAACTTAGAATGGGTTGTGTGGACCTATTTTGAGGGCGTCATAATTTTTGTACCGAACCGGTCGGTTCGGTCCAGTCCAAAAAATAAAAAATCCAGAAAAATTGAAAATTATGCCCACCCCTATCCTTAGCTTAATTATAGATGAACCAAATCGAGCCGGTATTAAGTTGTTCAGATTTGATTCACAAAATTTATTGAGTATAAAATAAGGTTTGATTGGGACTCGTTTAGCTACCGAGTCGAGCTCGATCTCGATCTCAAATCGAGCCCGAGAAGTTTGAACTTTTCAAACGAATCTGATCCGAGTATCAAAAGAAAATTATAATTTGAGGAGTTTTGAATAATTTATCAAACTTAAAAATTTGTTCATATATGAATCATTTATATTTTCGAGTCTAGCTCGAATCAAACTTTTAGTCGAACGAGTACGAATCGAGCCCAAACTATTTGCTCATTTTACACTCTGTCAAACCCTATTATCCTTCTCACATTTGATAAGTAAAAATTTTATAAATTGAAACTATTATTTTTATCCTTTAATTATTAGCTTCATAATTTTTTTTAAATTTAAAAGTCCAATTTTTGATTATTTTTGAAATTTCTCACCCAAGCCTTGAAGTTTAAAAAATTGTCATGAGTGTAGTTTAAGCCTGACAAAATATAGTTATTGGTTGATTTAGTTTATAAAATTTGGTTATAGTTTCATTTATGAACTAAACCAAATTATCTATTTTTAACATGATTATGGGTTGTGATAGATGAAGAAAAAATGATTTCCTTTGTATGCAGTAGACATATTTGTAATTTTATATCCCATTATCTAGTTTTTATAAATTTTGGGATATATTTTTCCAATAATATATCATATTTAGCCGTTTAAAAAAATAAAAAACTATGGATCGAATATAAGTCAAACCATATTTTAAATTTCAAGTTTACCATTATTATAATTCAATTAAATTAATTATTTATTATATTTAATTTCTATATTTTTTTCTCCTTCTATCTCTAATATTTTATATATTATTCCTCTCTCTAAAAACTTTTAGACTCTCTCTAAATTTTTTAGATTTTCTCTAAAAATGTGGCTGACAAAAAATGTTCTATTCACTTTATATAATAAGATCATCATCAATTTTTAAAAATCAACCTAAAATATTTGATAAAATAAGTTAAAAATTATTTTAAAAAAATATATCTTAGTATATATTTGTAATATTATATCAATTAAAATTATATAAATTTAATTTTAAAATATCTCAAATTTACTCTAAAAATACTAATCGCCTCACATTCACAAAAGAAAGCAGCGGTTGTAGTATTAACCACCTCACGTTCACAAAGTAATAAGAATAGTTTTTGGATTATTGGTACTCTTTCTCCCACACACTCTTCGGTTGCTTACACTCTGTTTTTGAGTTTTAAAATGGATAAAAAAGAAAAAAAATAGACGAAAAATTTAAGTTTTCTTTCCAATTCTTATGTTTCTGAGTTTTTTAATAAACGGAAAAAAAAATAAATGGATAGAAAACTTGGCCATTTTTCCTGCCAAAGTTTTCTGTCCAAAATTGGCCTCATTTGGATGGAAAATAAATTGGAGTAAGTAATATTTTTATAATTCCCATATTATCCTCAATTTTTAATATAATAAATTTTAAATTACAACTCATGTACTCAATTTTAAATTTTCTATTTTTTTCTATTAAAAACTCAGAAACAACACAAAGGAAAACTTCAAGTTTTCTATTCTTTTATTTTCTGTTCTAATTTAAATTTTTTATTCCTTTCTTTTTTGTTCAAAACTTAGAAATAGAGCGTAACTAAATAAAAGTTTAAGTTTCTAGGGTTTGAACCTATTTGTTTATAAAAAATATGAGTTTAAACTTTAATCAACTTAAACAATTAAAATTAGTTAACCAACTCAAATAATTTTAATTAATATGAGTTGATCCTATAATTTATAAACCAAATTACTAGGTATAGCGTAGTTAGAGCATGAAAGAGACAAGAAAAAAACAATGACAGCAATGATGGTTGTATTATTGTGCATGTTCGAGGGAAAGAAAAGAGTTTCTGTAAAGAAATTATGAGAAATAAAGAAAAATAAAAGGATCAAAAGAAAACCCACCTGTATTTGATAGCTGTAAGAAAAAACCCAAATAAGATGAAAATGGTAAACATAAAAAGCATAAATAAAATAAGAAAATCAGTTGTATAGCCACAGACTGACTTAGGGACGGTTTGTTTTCTGCTGAATGGTTGACTGATTCAATAATTCAGTGTGTTTGTTTTTTGAAAAATTGTCTAAATGGCTGAACCAGTCAGACATTCAAACGATTTGAGTTGAATAGTTTAGTCCCATTTATGTGGTTGAATGAATGATTGAATGATTTTTTTTATATAATATTAACTAATATATTAAGTAATATTAAATAAATTTACAACAATTTTTTGAATTTTTTAGAGGGGTAAAATAATAAAAATTTGTTATTGAAATATTTTAGACATGTCAATTATCAAACAACTTTTTTCATTCACATTCAGATTCAGATTCAGCTCATTCAGGTTCAGATTCGTTCAATTTTTATAAAACAACCCTTAAATAATGAATAGGGAGGAAGCGTGCTTCATTTTTATTCTATATATATATAAGGCTGTAAACGAGTCGAATCGATCCGGATTCTAAGCTGCTCAGATTTGATTCAATACAAAAATGTCTTGCTCGTATTCGATTCGAATTCGAAATAAAATTTAAACAATGTACTCGTATTCGACTCGATGCAAAAAATAATACTCGAAAATCGATTCGACTCGACTCGAAATTATATTCGAACTACTTGTTTTAAATCGAACTCGAGTAAAAACGAGCTTATATCATATTATTGATTCCAAATTTACAATTTACAATATACAATTTTAAAAAGTTAGGCATATGAATTACAAAATACACATTAGTAGCAGCAACAACATTAACATTCAAGTTTCTAGAGCAACATTATCCAACAAGCAGCATCACAAGGATTCAAGTTTCCAGCAAGCAGCAGCATTAATTGATTCATTCAAGTGTCTAAGTCCACCAGTATCTGAAACAGTTAATAATATCAGGAAAAAATTGCATTGGGCAGCCATGAGGTGAATTATACATGAACTTCTAAGAATAGAAGATATTAAGCCTAAAAACAACAACTAAGAACAACCAACTAAGCTAAATTTAAATTTAGACATAAAAATGAAAAGGAACTGAACTGGATTTTGTAAAAAGAAACACAGAATATTGCATACCATCAGATTGACTTAATACTACTAGTGCACCTTCTGTAACACAATTCTCGGACGCCTCTAACTGATACGTGATCTCTTCAAACCGGCCATGCATAGAAGCAGGGCCGTGTCTAGAATAATGAAGGACCTGAAAGTTCTTGGCACATGGATTGCTTGGGGAAAGATGGTTTTTAGAAGGGGCACTTGAAGCATAGTTTTGACAGTAATCACAATTTGTGTCATCCAGTTCTGCAACCATTTCAGCTGCAACACTCATTGCTGTGAACTCTCTTGTATTTTTTACCTACACCAGTGTTTCACTGCCCTAATGTGAACTCTCTTGTATTTTTGCCTATACCTACCCAATTGATTAAAAATGAAAATCCAATCATTAAAATAGAATTACACAAATAAACTAGACCAGTGAAATTGAAGAGCAGAAAATAATAAACCCTTTGTTGTACTTACTGTATGAGAGTACCAGAGGTTAATATTCCTATTATCAGTATCAACCCAAGAAGTGTAGAACTTTATGATGTTGCTGTGTTTCAAAGTCATGAGCAGATGAATTTCACAATACAATCTCTAAAGATCTTCAGGACTTCGTAGAAAATCATAAAGCTTTACCTGATTCCAGGCCACTTCAATCCCTTCATACTCATCAAAAGCTCTGTAACTGCAGGAGAAAAACAATCAAGAACATATCCATTATAAATAATAGTCCCATTATACTGCAGAAAATATCAAAAATGGGACTCAACAGTCAACCCCAAACTTAAGCAGCAGATGAACAAAAAGAGAAACAATTGAAAAATAAGACGCATTATGGCTTATAGCTGTGTGCGCTCCACAAGCTTGAATTGCTTGAAGCTATCAGGGCTTATGCAACCTTAACCACATACAAAATTCTCACTCAGTTTATAGAAAACATAAATTCACCAGATCGATAACTTCAAATTTGTAAAGAATCAAAATTTAACAATAAATAACACATTAGCGTCTAAAATTTTCATTTACCCAAAAATCCATTGGTCTATAGCAGAAATGACTACAGCGGCAACAATAATACCCAGAATCTGGATCTCAGTTAATCCCATATAATCCATCGATTGAAGGCCTTAAAAAGTGGAGATTGTAAGTGGGTTTGCTTATATCATAAAGAACAACATCGAAATTTTGATTTTTGAACCAAATAACTAGGTCAAGATTAGAAATAGCAAATGGGGAATTCCCAAGTTTTAATATAAACAGTAGTGTGGTAATAGTGCCACTCACCCTCTCAAGTCTCATACTTTCAACAAACTTAAAGAGTACATATCACATTTAAAATTAAATCCCTGCATCATGGCCACAGCTGCAGAAATGGACAATAAAGCAAAATTTATGATTTCTACATTATTAAATAGTCATGTATCCAAACTAGAAATCTATACATACCGTAACAAAATTATAATAGCTGAAAGGGAGGCCAACAAAGAAATTCACATAGAGGCTCTTCTGCTTTATAAATGGAAGTTATTGGTATATGAGCAACACTGAAAATAGGCAAGCAATAGAAAACTAGAAGTATCAGAAAAATGGGTGTAAAACTGGAAGTATTAGGAGAATAAACATTTGGATTCTTAGTTCCTTACCTCAGGTCTTCAATATTAAGTAATCATCTAATAATTATTAAAAGAAATAATAAGTTAAGCAATTTATAATCTAATAACAAAATTCAAACACAACCAATTCAAACAAAACCCAAATAACAGTACCAAATTAATTTGTAGTTCAACACAACCAGTTCTGCAGTCCAACACAACCAATTTTGTAGTTCAACAAAACCCAAATAACAGTACCAACAACAATTCAAGTTTAACAAAAGATTACAACCCATAAAATAAGTTTAACAGCAGCACTGCAGAAAGCAGCAATCCAATAACAACACAACTGCAATTCACTCCAAATTAATGTCATTAACACCATCTTCATCAACCTGTTAAGTGTAAAGTGTTAAACCAATTTGTTACATACATAAACAATAACAATAAAAAAGTAAACTAAAAGTTGATAAGAAATAAATCATACCATATCAGCACTCATTTTATTTAGCCTATAATCACACCTTAGCCAATCAGAAGTACATATAAGAGCTTGCACAGTTTCAGGCTTGAGAGAGCTCCTATATTGATCTAGTACCCTTCCACCATCACTAAAAGTACTCTCAAATGCCACAGTGCTAACAGGAATTGATAGTATATCCCTTGCCATTTTTGAAAGAATTCTAAACTTTAAGGTGTTTGTTTTCCACCAAAGTAAAGCATCAAAGGACTCATCATCATTACATATATACCTACCCTCTTCAAGATATGCATCCATCAGATTTAATAGGAGTAATAGTGTCCATACCTTGAGCCCAAGAATCAAACTCAGCTCTGCTCTTTGTTTTATTTTTCTCAAAGCAATTACCACTAGCATTGGCAGAACTTCCTTCCATACTAGGCACACTAGTAGGTATTAAACAGTGAACACCAACATAGTACTCATAGAGCTCATAAAGTGCTCTTTTCACAAGCCCAATGTTTCTTTAAGCTTCAAACTCAGTTGTAAAAATTTTTGGAAAACAAAAGATGACCAATTGCATCTTATACCTTGGGTCAAGGATAGATGCACTTGCCATCAGAATGTTACACTCTCCCCAATACTTATCAAATTTTTCTTTCATTTTGAAAGCCATGTCTCTCAACAAGTGAAAATCATCATTTGATGTCTTAAGCAACAACTCTTTAATTTTCCATATTTTAGGAAGAAATAGATTTGCTGTAGGATATTCAAAGCCTGAGAAAACATGTGTGGCTTCATTCAACACCTCTAGCAACTCCATTACCTTTCCAGCTTTCTCCCAATCCTCAAAAGATGGACAAGACTGATAATGTGGATCCCTTTCTTGATACCTAGGGAACACCTCCCTAAACTGCATAGCAGACTCAAGCATGGCATAAGTGGAGTTCCAACGAGTTGGAACATCTAAAACAAGTTTTTTAGTTGTGCATAATTGCAATTGCTTTGCAATCTCAGAAAACTTGTGAAGTCTAGAAGGGGATCCCTTAAAGTATTTCACACTATCACGAACCTTCACAATAAAACTTTGAATCACAGCTAAACCATCTTGTACCATAATATTGAGAATATGTGCACAACATCTCACATGAAATAATTTTCCACCAAAAAACAAATTACCTTTTAACACAAAACTATTTTTAAGATTCCTAACTGCAGAATCATTAGAAGATGCATTGTCTAAAGTGATTGTGGTTATCTTATTTTCAATGCCCCATTCACTAAGACAAGAAAAGATGGCATCACTAATCATGAGGCCAGTGTGAGGAGGTGGCAAATGACAGAAATTCAGAATTCTTTTTTGAAGCCTCCAATCAGAATCTAAGAAATGTGCAGTGAGACACTATGTACCCAATTATTTGATTAGATGTCCACAAGTCAGAAGTTAAACTCACCCTATCGATGCCAAACAACAAAGCTTTCACTTTTTTCTTTTCTAAAGCATAAATTTTCATACAGTCATCCTTCAGAGTAACACGAGAAATAGGATCAAATTTATGGTTCAAAGATTTCAAGAGAAGAATGAAAAATTCATGTTCAACCATTCTAAAGGGATATTCATGCACCATAATCATTTTTGCCATAATATCTCTGGTCCTCTCTTTGTCAAACCTAAAATTTGTCAAATTACTCATTTGACCATCAGCTTCAATAGTAGGGTAAGCCAACACACTCTGTTTTGTTCCAGCAATTTTAGATAAACGAACTGTGCAAGTTAACATGTGCCTATTTAAATGGCTAGTTGAACCAGTGCTTTGATGTGCAAGTTTAGCAAAACAGTAATTGCACTAGATTTTTTTGGTACCATCTTGTAATTTAATAATGTTAAATTCAGACCAAACCTTTGAAGTTTTTCTCTTCTTTCTTCCTTCACCATTTTTTTCAGTACCTTTCTCTTCTCCCTTACTATCGTCAATTTCAATGATAGCATTATTGGTGGCAGAAGTATTGCCATTATCAGAGGCTTGTGAAAGATTAACTACTGGTGTTGACTGATTGAACTCACCACCTGAAAAAAAAAGAGACAGACAATGAGACAAATAATGAAAAGCTAATAACTCTAAATGTAAATAAAAATTAAATTATGACCCAAATTAAAAATTAATCAAAATTGATAACTATTACCATTATCGTTAGCAGTGGTTAGTTGAGTACCAGTAACAGACTCTGAGTTTAACATTTTGAAAAAGTTTAGGTTTAGAGTTTAGAAGAAACTAAAACTAGGGTTTTGATTTTTGAATGATTTGGGGAAAATAAAATTGGGGTTATATAAATGAATCTGGGGACTGAATCTACTGAAAGTGATAACTTACCAAGTTAAGCTTTTAAATTCTCTCAAATCATAGCCATGCATCTGCAGATCTTGAGATTTTCAACTACAACATAACATAAATGATGAAAAATTAGTATTTCCTAGACAAAAATTAAAAGTTAATTGTCTCTTACACTTCTTAAACACAGATCAAGGAATAAGAAGACTGAAAAGTGAAAACCGTAGCATGTAGGACAGTAGGAGGACTGGAGGAAGGAAGTAAGGATTTCTGGCCCAAGTCTTAACTGGGGAACAGCCGAACAGGGGAAGAGAAATCGTTACTCTGACCCAAGTCCCAACTGGTATGGGGAAGAGAAATCTGGAAGACTAATCATTACTCGTTAGACAGTAAATCAAAAAATAAAATTATGTATATACATATATAAGCATACTCGCGAACCATAGTCGAAAATATTCGATCGAATCCATGGCGAATGATTCGAAACTGATCGAACTACTCAGGGAGAAAACGAGCAGAGTATGGCTTCTCTCAGATCCGGATCGTCTGAGAAGTCGAATAATGAAAGCTGCTCAAAATCGACTCGGTTAATATGCGAATCCGGGTCCCGTTCGAAATATTTCCGAATCGACTCCGATCCGAGCCCGACCCGTTCGATCCGTTTTTATCCTTATATATATAGTAAAATAAAGAGAAATACATGATTTTTCTAATTAGTATTATCATAAAACTTATTTTTATTAACAAATTAATTAAAATATTATGATAATTTAATAGTATAGATTATCAAATTAGAAATAATATTATACACTCCCTCCATCCATTTATATCTTACGTTTTAGAATCTTTTTTTCTTCCCAAAATATTTGACGTTCTACAATACCAAGAATATTTTGGCTATTTGTTTCCTTCTCTACCCTTCCTTCTCCAACACCATTAATGGTCTCTGTTTTCAAAAGACAGCAAGCTACTATAGATCGGGCCGATTATAGGCAGCAAGCTACAGTCGTTGTCAGTGGGGAAGAGATCCGGTGCATCGACGACTCATCACCAGCGACAGTACCCAGATAACTTCATCGACACATCATCATCGTCGAACGGTCGCTGGCTTCAATCTGCTGGTCTTCAACACCATCAATCTTCCAATCCTCCTGCTCCTGCTCCTCTACAGGTTCCAATCTTTTCCTGCACTTCTTTATTACGAGTATTATCTTCATACTCACTCTTTCGCTTTATTTCGAAATCTGATTCTCTCTATCTTTCTTTCTCTCTCTCTCTCTCTCTCTCTCTCTCTATATATATATATATATATATATATATATATATATATATATATATTATATCAAGGACTTTGGTTATTATGGTGGAGGCAGGGCTCTAGAATGTATAGGAATACGCAGAGGACATTTAGTGGAGGAAGTGACTTGTTCGCAGAGCCTTTGACTCCACCGGCTAATTCTAGAGGCGGCCAGAGGAAGAATGGAGCCGACGAGTCCAAAGAGTTCAGTCCCGGTCTCTTAGATCTGTACGCCTTCGATACTGAGTATATATAATTAAGGGTAAAATAGTAAAATTGTATCTATTCTTAATCTATATAAAAATCTCTAGAACGTCAGATATAATGTGATGGAGGGAGTATTATATTAGTTTTCTTTCCACAAACCATTATTTTTCATACAAGTACATATTTAATTTACTTACAATTATTATCATCTAGTAATTTATGTCCTTCTAGCCATTTGTACAACATCAGTCTCAACATTTGTAGTTTTAGCCAAACAAGAATTGATGACAGTCGAGTAAAATTATACTTTTTCAAACCCAGCTTTAACTGCAAAAGCAGTTACGTTAGTAAATCGCAACTATCGCTATAAGACCATCTCCAGCAGGTCGGATAAGCACACATTTTAGACTAAATATAGTTTAAGACTCAAATTTCACTCCAGTAGTAAGACTAAATATAGTTTATGAGATTTTTCGGTGAGCAAAAGAGACTATATCAATGAACTATAATTTGGTGGACTATAATTTTAAATCAATGCCTTATATATAAAGGCAGCAAAGACGATCCTAAATTGAGTCAATTTTAAATCAATTAGGAGTTAACTCGCTCAATTGAAAAAAAACTCACTACAAATCAATCTCGCTTTCAATCAAAAAAACCGTTCGTCGCTTCAGATTTCCCAATCCTTCATCTTCCTCTTCTGCTTCCTCTTCCTCATAATCACCCCCAGCCACCGATCAGAAGAAGAAATTCGTCCCCCACAACGATGCAACTCCCAAATGGTATCAAAGAAATTACATCTACTCTCCTATTTCAATTGCAATACTGCAGTAGGGTGACCAAATCAAGCAATGACCACAAAAACTCTGGACCTAAGGAATCCAGTGATGGTCTTCACTCATATATGGATTATAATAAAAATTGGGAGGATCAAATGGTCTATTAACAGAAGACGTGGGACTTTACTAATCTCAGACTGTTGCTTAGGGTTGTAGACAGACAAATTGTTGATCGGAAGAGAAGACGAAAGAGGGCAAAGAGAAGTAGTCGAAGATCAATAA
Source organism: Panax japonicus (assembly GCA_020205505.1). NCBI lineage: Eukaryota > Viridiplantae > Streptophyta > Magnoliopsida > Apiales > Araliaceae > Panax > Panax japonicus. The sequence continues at coordinate 16,119,586 of CM035108.1, read as the reverse complement.
GAATATGCTTGGGGATTTGGACTCACTTCCAAAAGTAGATAAGTTGAGAATGGCCTCCATGATCGACCAACTTCAAATCCGTGATAGGTTCACTTTTTCCCTTTACTAAATTTGGAAAATTACAGGCATCCGATAACCTTGCAATAGCATATGCAGAGCACAAAAATTCCAGTTCGAATGCAAAGGTTGGTACATCTGTAGTAATTTGATAATAATATTTATCACTAAATGCTACTGTTGCTACTGAGCAATCTTTTGAATGTTTCCTTTTTTATAGACTGGTGGAGGTACTGTGACGCCCCCAAATCCGTGTAACATTGATTACAGGACATGGTGCTCACGATACAACATACATAAATATTTAGCTCCATAAACTCCGAAAAATAATAATAATAATAATAATAATAATAATAATAATAATAATAATAACTATTACATACCTATTCAAATAAAATCCCAAGTCTTTACAACCTTAAATAAACTGAAACTTAAACTTAGCGTTTATCGCTACATTACATCATATGCAGAAATATAACTTGTTACATAAATAACTCTCATCATTTCATCTTAGACTTCCCCTTGTCCTTGCCCGAGCCCTCAGCATTCTCAGCCTTAACTGAAAGGTTTAAGCAAGAAAGAGCACAAATTGCCCAGCAAGTATATAAAGTAGTTTGGAAACATGCATCAGGAGTAAAAGCATTTGTATGAATATTTCTCAACAGTTGAAATAATTATCAGGAGATAAACAGGAACATCAATATAAGAGTTTTAGAATTCTCAATAGCATACTAAGGGGTGTTAGATACCCTGAACATTATTTTGTTTTATTAAAAAAACATCAGATGATTTAACAATCAAATAGATTGTAAACAGTCTCTGCAAGTACACCAGGGGATCAACCTATCGTACTCTACATTATGCACAAGTATGAAATTTAACTGTATAAGCATAAATGGACTATATGTGCAACATCTATTTGCCTGATTATTCGGGCTGTTCATCTTAGTATTCATGTGAGACCGCACCAAAGCAATATGGATTGGTAAACATTAAATAGCTTCGAAGGATTTGAATTGTTCAAAGGTTATATCTGTAAGAACCCGAATTTTAAGAAAATACTAAAATAAGAATTTAGTAGATAAAAAAGTTCTTGAGGCATGTGAAGGGTTCAAATAAAAATATATAATGTGTTACGAGATATGTGGTATTGAGTTACATAGGGTAAAATGAACTATGTAATAAGTAATTGATGTGTTTAATAAATATATATCTTTATTATATATTTGTTATATATTGTAGAGATGAATTAGTAAGAAGATGAATAAAAATTTATCTATTGATGTTAAATAATTTATGTGAAATTATTTTATAATAGTAAGTTGGTGACATTAAAATAAATCTTTGATAATCACCAATTTCTCGAGTGTTTGTACGAGTGTGTATCAAGTCTAAGGAATTGCAATCATACTCTTTAATGGTTGACATATAGGAGCTGGGCTAAACGATTCCTTCAGAGAGCGGAGGTATATACGAATTGGTAACCGATCTAACTCACTGTGAAAACAGTGTAGACGAGATGGAAACTAATTTGTTAGTTGTTTGTGGGAAACCACTCAGTGTACTATATTGAATATTATTAAAGATTCAATATGTGATAGGTTTAGACTTGTATATATACACGTTGTTGACGAGGGAAGAAAATCGATATACCTTTAAAAGTGGTTAGAGAATTATTGAGTGAATTGATACACAGCGAGAAGTGAAGATTAAAGGAATGTATGTATGTAGTACATTCGAGTTTTGTGATATTGGTGGTAAGAAACTGTAAAGGAGTTGTATAGTTGGTTAAACTAATAAGGGAGATAGAATTTTAAAACTCGAAGTGTGATTATTAAATTATTAAGGAAAATAGTAACCAATGAGGTGTAATCAAAGAGAGGATTGATGTTAGACGAGTTAACGCTCAAGCAGGATCTGTAAAGTATTTAGGAGCGTAAGGTTTCAGTTCCGCTGATGCAGAACTTATCTGCCTGGAAATTTGGTATGGCGCAGCTGCGCCATTTCCAAGCCTGTGACCAGCGCAGCTGCGCCGGTCTGTAATATCAGTTTTGGAATTTAAAATCTAAGAAATGAGTATTAAGGACTCATAAGGATAATAAAATCCTAAATTATGGTTAAGTTGTCCATGAATGGATTTGAATAAGGTTTAATTAAATAACCCAGATTAATTTAAGCGATATTATAGAATATTATACTATATTAATTAGAGGATTGCATAATAGTTATTGAAAAGAAATTATTAATATTAATTAATTTTTGTGTGGGTTGAAAATATCCAACTAAATGATATTTAGCCCAATTAAAATATCAATGTGGGTATAATCATTAAATAATATTACTAGGGATAATATGGAAAATGTGAGCAGTAGTAATATATAATACCTATGGCTTAAGAATACGTGAGGCGTGACATTTAATCGAGACTAATGATATAAGGTACCAAGTGGTACAGTGAAATCATATGTAGTGGTAATACAGAAATAATTAAATATCTGTGTATTCTAGAAACTAGGTAGGAGATTAAAATGTTTGAATAAACATTAATATTAAATAATGTTATAACGTGGTTATGTGAGTGGTAGAGATAATTATGGGACTACCCGGATAATAATATCTGACTACGATATTTTATTACATGTATTTAATGCACATGGATCATATGATGTGAGTATATGTTTAGTCCCTAAATTTTCCTAATATGGTAACAATTATACATTAGAATTACATTTGGGAAGTTAAAGTAACTAACTGAGCCAAAATGAAGCTTGTTGCTATAATATATAATTTATTAGTTGAGCAAAGTACATGAACAGTAACCTAAAAAATTCATTGCATAAACTCAAACTTCCTAGTAGTGTGCTGAGATGATGGCTATGATTAGGTGGTTGACCAACTTCCTTATACACATTGTGTTCTTCTAATTTCCATTGAATTGAACTATGTTGCAAGAGCATTAGCTGAGCAACAATGTCTCTTTATATGGTACCACCATTCCCTTAGTTTTTGGTTACGTGAAAATTGTCTGTTAAGACTAAAGTTTGAGAGTGAAGATTTCTGAGCTTGGAGTTGGGTTGCTGAGGAGTATAGATTGTGCAGAGATAGAGAATTAAGTAAACTAAGCCACAAAGAAGGTAAGAATCTGATTTTACGTTCTTGAATTCCAACTTCTTCATTTCTTAGAAAAATGTGATGAAATACTAGCTTTTGAGTCACAAAATTTATGGCTAAGGGTTGTTATAATCCATGAATTGATGTTAGAGGTTGTTAATACAGTTAAAAACAAAAAAATGAGAGTTAAACGAACCAAATTGGTTAAGAAATGAATCTGTAGTAGTGAAATTCGCTATACATGTGAAATTATGGGAAAATGGCAAAAATCTTGAATTCGAGTAATCAAGTTGTGTTTATGTGATTTGAAGATTGTTATCATGTTAGTTAAGTGTTATAAGCATGTACAGGAGTATTGTAGTTGAGTTTAAGCATGTTGCATGAAGAATTTGAGTATGGGTTTTAAGTTCTGCAGAAGCAGAGACTCTCCAAGAGCTGTCCTAGAAGGGCGCAGCTGCGCCCATTCTGCAGTTCATTCTGGCGCAGCTGCGCCGTATGCTGTCTCGGTGTCTGTTTTGGGACAGCGTAGTTACGCCACTTCCACAGTCTAGCACAGCGCAGCTGCGCCGTGCACCAGTACCTGATAATGTTTTCTGCTACATTTTGATAAGATTTAACACGTCAGTAAAGCTTAGTTATGCATGAAAACAAGTTTAGCATGTGGTCTAGAGTTCCCTTGCATATATGAGTTGTATAGTTTACGTTAATGCATGTATTTTGAAAAGACACTTGAAGTTTTGAAAATAAATATTGACAAACCTCGGGTCGGTTAAGTTCTGAATTTTTAATGTAAGTCATGCGTGCATAAAATGTGAGTTTAAGTTGCTTACTTATAATCAACTTACAATAGCTTGGTTGAAAATGATTTCAAAATAAAACTTGAGTTTTGAAAGCAAACCTTAACGAAACATGTGTACTTTAATTTATGACCTTGATAAGCATGCATACGAAGTCTAACTATGCATGACATAAGGTTTGAAGTTGTTTCATATGCGTTGAATTTCTTGGACTTGGTTTAAAATGTTTTGAAAGAAAACTCGAAAGTTTTGAAAACTAATAATTTCAAATATTGTGTAAAGTGTACTCTGACCTTACTAGCATGCATACTAAGATGCCTTATGCCTCTAGACATGACGAATATGTTCATCATCTAGCTAAGCATGAATTGGACCTTTCAAGTATGGTTTAAAATAAGTTCCAAATGATGAACTATACTAACTATGATTAAATAAGTTGATTAAATGTGAGCATACGCGTTATAGGTGTCTAACATCCTTACATGATGGAATGGTTAATGTAGTTCATTCCTTATGCATGAACCTACTTACCCTTGTAAGAAATTATCAAATAAAGCCTTAAAGTGTGAAAACAACTTTGAGTAAACACAAGAGGTTCTAAACATTGGCCAATGACCTCTTAACATGTGTATATATTATGTGTTAACATTAATGCATGCTAAGAACTCAGATGAAACCAGAAAATAAATATTTAACTTTGGTCTGGCCAGGGGACGGCGCAGCTGCGCCAGTCCCAAGCCTATCCTCAGCGCAGCTGCGCTGCAGGACAGTTTGGTCTGCATATTTTATTTACTTTCTAATTTTGGCAACTTACTTATATTACTATTCTAAGCTATAGTAATTAACAGGAATGATGTGTTGAGCCTAAGAGCATGTAATGGTTATATAAAACTCAAATTTGTTAAATTTATTAAAATTTGCAAAAGGTAAAGACGATGTAGATCGCGTATCTATAGACTTTAAATATATATCGAACACACAGCGAGTCGAGTGTGTGATAAAGATTTATGAACGTTGATATGAATCATGTGTAGCTAAGGTATACCTATACATACCTAGGGTATGATGAAAAAGTGATGTGTAGGTTTTACGAACCTAGTTAAAGAACAATGTAACGTTATTATTACATTAAGACTGCATGAAATATATGACTAATGGATATGAATCCATAATTATATAACTGTGTAGGAATACACGAAGTGCGGATAACTATAAGCAGTTAAGTCGTACTTGATAAACTACGAATCAGGCAAGTCTTTCAGTTCCTATTTGATATATGAATTTGATAACTGTTAGTTGATCTATATTATGCTATGCAAATGTTGATGTATATATATGAAATGCATATGAGATATGTATGACATGTGAAAGTTGATCTTTGATGATATGCTTGTGAAATAAATCTCTATCCCTGTTATATGAGAAGTAACATACGTAGTAAATATTAATTGATTATGAATGCATGAACTGAATATGTTATTATATGCTATGTGCTGCATGAAAACTGTTAGAATTGCTAGGCTGTCGAGCTCACCCTTGCAAATAACCATTTTTGCAGGTTAAGGATTCACGGTAAAGATTACGTGCTACTTGATTGATAGAGTTCAATAGTAATTGAAGGAGATTGGTTTATGTGTTTAGATATATACTCTTGAACCATGTTTAGGTTCTAGTAGATGTACATGATAGTAGTCTATAATGTGTAATACCCGTTAAGTTATACTATGTGATACATAGAGAAATTTGAATCGGGATTTAAAGATTTATACGGAAATTGAATAAAGTGAATCATAAAATAATTTGATTCAGGGATTTTTAATTGATTTAAGTTAAGAAATCAATAAAAGATTTATTTTTCAAAGGAGGTTGAAAAAGTTTAAATTATTACGCATATTTTTATAACATCGAATGTGATGTAAAACGGGAATAGTAAATGACCAAGATTAGAAACTTATAAAAGTTTGAGGTCATTGCACATATCCTGGAAATGGAAAGAATTTATATTCTAAATTGTAATAAGTAAAGTTATATTCATTAAGTTATGAATACAAAATATAAATAGTTTGACGATAGTAGTATCGTGACGAACCGGATCCGGGGTTCGAAGGGACCCGAATTTGGGGGCGTCACAATATCATTTATCATCAATAATATCTAGCCGAAACAAAAAGTCAGAAAGCATACTTGGAAATAGTTCGTTAAGGAAATAGAACTTTAAAGTACAACAGTTGTAATACTAACGGAGTAATCATCAATAACGCTTTCAAGGAAATTGCAGTTATATAGCTTTACGACAAATGAACTTGTACGAAAAGTAAATAGCACAAGTCCGATACTTACTCTCACTGCAATAACAATGAGTAAAGATTGAATAATTGCTCAATAAAAACTTAGGGTTAGGAAACTTACCTGATACGTCTTCTATAATTTATCGCTATGTACTAGCCCTTCACGTAACCTATTCACATGTGTTATGTAAAGCAATTAGATTCTCGAACACCACTTCGAAGTGTAATGGTTTCCTTTTATTTTAATAGGATGATTACACTCGCACGTATTCAAATACAATTTAATTACATAACATGTTGCTTCGTATAGGCCAAGTGGTTTAATAAAAGAATTTGGGGAAAAAATAAATTTCTGACATTTTTCTGACCCGACCCGGATCTGATCCGGCCCGACCCAAACCTCCATCAAAAATCTGCATAAAACATGCTTAAGGGTATCAAGTCGGAAAACCTTATTTTCCATATTTTTGACATCACATATTTAATTAAATCCATTTATCCATATAACATCATTTATATGAAAAATACCAAATTAGTCTCAAAAATATTTCTTTCCTGGGATTTTTCAGATTATAGTTCCACATTGAACATATATTTTCCCCGAAGTTTTTAAAATCCATCTACTATTTTTAAATAGTCCATAATAGTCAAATATTCTCATATTTTTCATAAATCGAGATTAACTCCAAAAATTATGATATTTTCAGGGTTAGCTCCTGTTATATACATGTACTTCCAGTAAAAATTTTGTAATATTTGGACTTATACACAGAGAGTTATTCGGGTATCTTTTCAAATAGTGTCCTTAGCCGTAAAGTCCATAACTCTCAAACCGTATGGCCAAAATTTCTCAAATTTGTGCAGGACCTTCATTTCTTCTTATATTAACACTCCAAATTTTTTCAGAATTTTTAAAGTACAAAACGTAGACGAAAATTCCCTCGAGACAGACTGATCCAAAATACTTCCAAGAAAACGGACATCAAATTTCATATCTCGTTCAATTTAACTCCGTTTCTTATGAAATTTAGACAGGTTATACATCATACTACATATTATTTTACAAAATTATTACCTACCATAATCGGGTCACAGAAACCATGAATCCAAGGCTCCGAAAAACCCGAAAAGTCACAAATTTCAAGTTTTAACCAACTTTGACAAAAATTCATGATTTCAATTCTAACATGCATGGAATTAGTTCTTACTGTCCAGATCATTTATACTCATATAAATACACATGCTACAACAATTGAACTCACTAAATTTCCATAATATGATCAAATTAGCATCATTAAGTCATATTATCAAATATTTGGCATGCATGACATAATTCCTTGAATCTCTACGATATTAAGGCATGATTAAACCAGAACTTTTGTTCGTACATCCACATAACATCAACTAACAGTAGCATGGCATCACAAGGTCCAAAACAATTTGTTTGCAAAAAGTCACATAAGCATATTCTCTCATATTTACTAAAGAACGTGGAAAAGAGAGTTCATGTCTTACCTCTTTGATGAATTCTACTTGCTCGAACTCCTCCAATGATTCTCCTTGCTTGATTAGTCTCTGAAAACTCTAGAATTCGTCACTCTCTCAAGCTCCTTCCTCTCTCACTCTCAACTTGACTCACGTTAAGATTTTTTTACAAAGAGGAAGAAGAGACTTGGATTGGGAGTATATATAAAACATGTTATCAAATGATTTTCCCAGCCCTTCCATCTCCAATATAAGTTATATGTATTAAGGAGGGTGTATTCAATTAAGACTTTAAAAGTACAGTTGTATTCAATCAAGATATTTTTTTTAAAGAGTTTATAAAAGTTTATTGGTATTCAATTATAACTTTTGTAATGTCTTCAAAAGGTAGGTGGTATTAAATTGAGATTTTTATAAAGTCTATAAAAGTATTGTGGTATTAAAAAAGTCATTGATTTTTCGTATTTCTATCAAATATTAGAGTTTGACAGACTTTAGAAGAAAAGTTATAACTATCAACCCATATCCAAAGTCTGACCTCATCTCTAAAGACTTTTAAAGACTTCCAAATATTAAACACAAAGGTAGAAATTTAAATCGCCAGTAAAAAAATTGCAGAGTGATTTTATGGAAAATTCAAAAGTCGCAAAACTCTCCGGTAAATTTTTAACTTAAAGTGAATATAAATTAATCTAATTTTAGAAAATATAATTACTAAAATTATAAACTGTTTATATTTTTTTACTAAATTTTTTAGAAATTAGATAAATTACACAAACTTTTATTATAGGAATATCTCGTTATGACTTTGAAAAATCAAACAATAAATTTTTATTTTTAATATTATATTATATATATATAGTATATGATATATACGAATCTTGATAAATTCTAAAACTCATCAAAATTAAAAAAAATAGTTAAAAGATGACAACGGTCAACTGTTAAAAATTAGTTACGTAACATTTTAATTAATTAATTTCTAACATCATAAATAAATTAAAAAGTCGCTTAATTATTTTTTTAACGTTCAATTTTGGTTCAATAACAACTATTAATAATTTTAAGAAAAATAAAATCTCTCTGGCAATTTTGTTTGTGGCTTACCGATGACTAAAAATCTCTCTAATAAAATTTTTATAACTTGGTGGCAATTTACTCACATGTATGAAGTTTTGCGATCATATAGATTTTCATTGTCATATTATTTTATAAAAAACAGAGTTTGGTACTCCTACTAAAAAATCGTACGCATATATAGTATAGTTCAATGAAAAGTGAGATTAATTTTTGTGTTGCGTCTGTAGTTTCTAAAGTTTTATTCGTATTCGAATATCTAAATTTATCATGAAATGAGTAGAATAATATGAATGCTTTCAACATATATAAAATCTCATGCCACAATAATTTAATGAAATAATGAGATTTCATGTAGTTCATGAAAAAAGAGTGAGAGACTGTACACATGGGCTAATTAACAATTAATATAAGCTACAAGATATATTAAAAGTATACAAAAGTCTATCAAAATCCTGGTAAAAAGTCTATTAAACTCTATCACTTATTTCATGGAGTCTATAAAAGTCATTTTAAAAAAGTCTTTAAAAGTAATTAAAATTCACAAACTCTATAAAAGGCTGTCACTTAAAAAAAGTCTTTAAAAATCTTAATTGAATACACCCCTTAATTATATTGTATAAATTCTATTTAGTATGGGGTGGGGGTTATAGAAAGGAAGAGTTTGTAAAGGGTTTGTAACTCCCTCCCCCATCATTACCTTATAATATTAATACTCCCTATCTTGTCCCAATTTGGTTGACCCGTGGGCCCCACAACAGCTACACTCCCTTATTAAAATATTAATATAATCAATTTAATTATTTAATAAACTATTTTGACCATTTTACCCTCTGTAGCCAAATATTTCGATACTAATATTGATTCCTACTACATCGACGTTCCGGACGTCATGGGACTACTCGTTTCGTCAAATTAGCCTCCGAAGTTTGTGGTTGATTTTTTACCCAAAAAAGTCAACCAATTAACTTTGACCAAAAAGTCAACCGCGATAAATTTTTGTGGTTACAGTCTATCTTGACTAATTTCGACGTTCCGCACTCAAATACGCAGTCCGCGTCTCTAAATTTCGCTCCGAAATCAATCTCATGTTTTAATCCCATCCCACGCAATTAATCAATTTAATTACATAACTAACTCAAATAGTCAAATTCATCTAAGCCAACCATTTACGCATACCTCATCACATAACTTAAAATTAAACATGTATGTATAACACATATACATCTAATAATAGAAATCACACAAGAGTTTCACATAAATTCATTTATTGATAATTAATAAATTACATAATAATCTAGAATAGTACAGGTACACTCCCAATTACTACCAGAACCTTGGAAATCATAATAAGGCTATCTACTGCCCATGCCAAACTGAATTTAAGAAGACAAGTACTATTTTGATGCATACAGTATTTGAATTCTTCATATCTTATGCTTTTTTCACAAGTCCAGTGGCATGTTAATTAGGGAATTCCTTATGGAATATGAAGGAGTTATAGATTAGTGATAAATATATGATCATAGATTTTTATTTATATTTACCTATGGTCCTAATTTTTTTATTGTCAAGTTATAAATGTTTGACGAGTGTTGCAATTGGTTATTAACACTACATTCACAATGCTTATTTTCTTATAAAGGTTCTGAAATCTGATGTTGAGGCTGCCCTCAAAGTTCTAAACTTTGCCATATACCATAAAGAGTTGACTGAGATGGAAGAGCGTGAACAGGAAAGGGAATTTGAGAGTAAACGCAGAGCTGACCATGATGCTAGCAACAATAATATGGATGACCATCAAGGCGAAGGAAATGATACAGCTGACCATGTCAGTGCCTCTACTGGAAGGGGGTGAGCTGACCATCACTTCTTTTGGTCATTTAATACAATACTATATTGATAAAATGAAACAAATGACCACTTTAAGGGGGTCAAATTTTGACTTATCAACTTTGAGGGTGATTGACCTCCTAGAAAACCTTGGGTGTTATATTTTTAATCCATGGAATGACATGCATTCAGTTTATAATCTATGACCCTTTACATCCTTATAAATCCACAGATCCCCCATAATTTAATTGTAATATATCCCCAGTTCAATCTGATTCTTTCAAACATTGTTGAGTAATGTAGTTCTTGGATTTAAATTGGACTGCATTTGGTTAGTTATATATATAATGTAAACCTTTCCATGCCTTGATATTAACAAACATGCAGTTTGGTTCTAGCATTTTATTTTGTAAGTACTTTAATCTTTATCATAAATCAAGATTTTATCATGATAGCATGAAAAAATTATTAGCTAATTGTTCTCATGTTCTCATATACCAAGAATTATTTGTAAGTCATACTAATATAGCAACTCTTGGTTGATTAAAATAGTTAATCAATAGTGCAGGTTGAGCTGATAATTGTAAATTTTCGTATTATGTGCGATCTGTTTTAAGTTCTTTCTGTGGTTGGGTTGCTTCAAGATGATGTTGACCTGATGGTTTCTGTAATAAAAGTTGAGAAGGCTCCGTTGGAATCATATGGTGATATAGGCGGGTTAGATGTCCAAATACAGGAAATCAAAGAAGCAGTTGACCTCCCATTGACACACCCAGAATTATATGAAGACATTGGTATCAAGATACCTAAAGGGGTAATATTTATGGGGAGCCAGGAACAAGCAAGACCTTACTTGCCAAGGTATGTAATAACATGATAATGTTTTAATAAAATTTGGAATATTATAGTTTATTAGCTGCAAAATTGGAATTCTATTTGAGTCATACTTTTACTGTTAACTCTTAATTGTTATGTTTGTTTATCAATTTTTTTATTTTTTATTTTCGTTTTGAAATTAAATGAAACTCTGTGATATTTGGTCATCTTGCTTATGCTTTTTTCATCAGATATCCACGATATCTCTAATGTTGATATTAGTTAGTAAGAAAATTATAGTTAACTTTATGAAGCAACGTACTCAGATGTTCATTGTGAGGGCATTGAAAAACCTCAAGTTGTTTGTATACAAGTATTTGCAAGGTGATCATCACATAGGATTTTTTATTTTGTGTATATTATGTACACAACACAATGGGCATGTAGTACATATATAACTGTGGCTGCTAACTCCATCTAATAAATAGGAACAATGAAACATGATCCCATAGTTAGTAAAAAAATTGAGTGTTGAGTTGATTTATATACAAGTAAGAAGTATATCTTTTATGTCTACATTTATGTGTTTCAAGCTTTAACTAACTTTGTGCAATGATGAGAATTATGTTTGGAGTGGACTTTCCTCTTTCAGTTGTTACTTTCTGTCAACCGTTCAGCTCTTTGTCATTGCTTTCCACAATTTAAGATCTATTTGCTAAAAGAGTATTTTCTTTTAAAAAAGCTCTTTAGACTCTTAAGTCTCCTTTGGGTTTCCTCAGGCAGTGGCAAATTCTACATCCGCAACTTTCTTATGTGTTATCGAAAGTGAATTAATCCAAAAATACCTTGGAGATGGTCCAAAATTGGTCGAATTGACAGGAAAATAGAATTCCCTCTCCCTGATATTAAAAATAGGAGTCACATTTTTCAGGTACTAAATCCAGGTTGCACTCCACATTTTTTTGGAGTTTAATTTGAATGCAGTTATTTGGCGTAAATTCAGAAAATGGTGACCTTTTGGACAACTAAATCCATGTTTGAGACTTTGGGTGTTATATAACATGGACGTTATCATAATGATTGTTGAAAATTAGTCATCTAATATTCCTATGCTTGAAATGAAAATAATTCCCTATGCAGGAATTGCTTTAGAATTTTTCATGATATAATAGATTAATGATATCTGAACTATAGTGACTGTTTTTAACAACCAAACTTCTGAAACTTTTGTCATGTAAGGTAAGATTTTAATATGGGTTTCTATGAGATTTTAATTCTGTTTATGTTTATATAATTGTGTTCATATGAATCGAATTTCAGTTTGAGTTATTGATTTTATTATTTGGATTGTAATGTGGTATTGTTTTCCGAGTTGTTATATACTAATAGAGAACATAGTTCTTGCTCACCACATGTTTGATAAGTTATCAGGTTGACATTTTAGACTTTAATGGGTTGTGATGCTAAAATTGGTTATGCCCGCTGATTAGGATTAGTTTGCATAGATTAGGTACTTTTTTGTTGAAGAATTTTGGATCCATTGGGGTTGGAATGAATGGCTAGAAAGCAAGATCATTTGATAGCTGGAAAGAAGAAGGTATGATTTTGTTTTTACATTCCAAATTTGATTGCTTTTTGAGTATAATTTTGATGGGTTTGTTTATTTTGGTTAATATTTTGAATATATTGTTGTTTAGATTATGGAATTTTGATTACATTCACAATTTGATTACTTTTATTGTACAAGTTATATGGATTTGCTGATATTCATGATAATCTGACCAAAGTTAGAGTTATGTTGAGTGTTATGTGTTTGACAAACATATATATGTATTGTAATTATCCTTAATTCATATATTAATACATTTGTATGCTAGAAGTTTGTTAACTGGAGTTTTTGAGACCTAGATTTTAGATTAAAACCTAAATTTGCAACCAAGACACAAATCTATATAACCTAAACTGACAATTGTTATAGTGTTTGAATACTGTAATATACTACATTCATTCCAAAATATTAGATCACTTGGCCTTTGTTTTTGCAAGTAGAGTTGTATTTTGGGAACAAATGAAGTATATATAAAGCACAAATACTTATATAGAAAGTAGACATGCTCATTTTGCACATGTGTTGATCCACAAAAAAGATGGTCATTATCTCTCCTATTTCACTCAATTCCACTTACGATCTTCACATATATGGGTAATTGTTCATCAAACTTTCAAGTACTTTTAATGCTTTTTTATGATTTTATTTGTTCTTTGAAATTAAGATGTGGGTATTTGGAATTTATCTTTTTATGCCTAATATTCGTCTAATTATTTAGGTTTTGCTTTAACTTATGGAGCTTTGTAGTTTTTGCTTCCCCTATTGTGAATTTTATTTATTTTAATATTTTTTTTCTCTAGGTTCTTCACTCCTCCATCCCTCCTTTGTTCTTTCTTTTTATTTGTCATAGAATTATGTTTTTATTAAAATATTCAAATTTTGATACTATTATTTTCATTCAGAACTATCCCAACAGTCTTCGATAACTTTAGTGCAAATATGGTAATTGAAGGCACTACTGTTAACTTAGGCCTTTGGGTAATATTGTCACAACTAGAATCTTTTGACTATTTTCTTAAATAAGCATGATTATTTCATAAATCCGGATTCAAAGGAAAGCAACTTTCCTAATTTGGGAAGTTTTGTTTATGGATGTATTGATTTCCTATCTAATTTGCAGGGCAAGAAGATTACAACATATTAAGGCCATTAAGCTACCAAGGCACTGATGTTTTTTTCCTGGCTTTTTCATTAGTTAGTCGTGCAAGCTATGAAAAAAATACTTAAACAGGTGCATTACATTATTAGCTTCACATACCAATTTACTATTTTGGTGGGGTTATTATTATCTATTTTGATCTCTGATTGACAATTTCTTCCATAGGCTTCTCTTCACTTTTCTCTAAACAAATTTCAATGCACTTTAGTTGTTTGAGAAAAAGCCCATCTCAATTTTGTTACTGTAATTTGTTCTTTTGGTTATAGTTGTAGTGATGATTTTGTTAAACAATGTCAAAAAATTTTATTCAAAGAAATTTGTGTAGAAACTTATGGAATCAAATGGTTTACTTTACACACGTTTAGATATTGATGATTTCTACAATAATGGATTTTATCATGTATAGTACATCTGCACAAGCATTTAGCCATTAGATAGTACATTATATACTGGAAAAGAAAACCTCAGTTCATACATGTTTTGTGTTGACTATCCCATAAACTGATTAGGAAGCTTCGAAGGGCATAATTAATTTACATGAATTGTTTACTTTAAGTTTTTTTTGATATGAATGTTGAACAAATTATTAAATCTATTATTCAAATTAGCTCGTGAATTGCACGGACTACCAACTAGTATATTTAAATGGGAGTGTGGAAGAATGATTATTGGACAATAATTTATTAAATATAATATAATCTTTTAATATTATAGTCATGGGATAGTTCATCTGCTGAAAGAATTGAAAAACTATGTCATGAATTGATGTCATATGGACTAAATATAGTCCATCTTGTTGGAGATGCTCTAATTGTTATCGCTGACATATAAACGGACAAATCTTTAGAGGGCACATGACTAGCTGCATGGCATAACTTGCCACGTGAATAAAGAACTTTGTTCACTATATATACCCCGATCTTCATTTAACAAACAAGAAACTTGAGAGTCCCATGCACTTGTTCTAAAAAGAGAAATATTGCCTCCCCTTAACTCTATTAACGCAATGTGTTCCAACCTCCATGTATATTTTGCCTCTTCAATTCAACCTTATTCCTAACTTCGAACATACGTAGTGTTTGATGGCTTCTATGGCCAATACTGTAAGACCCAAAATTTTATAAAGATTTAATTTTCTCAAAATATTTTTTTGAATATTATGGTGTGGATTTGAGATAATGTTATAATTGTGAATAATATTTATAAATTTTGAAAAGTAAGCAAGTGGTTATAAAATATTCAATTGGTCGGGGAATATTCTTTTTGTCGGGGAATATCCGTACGACAGCACAATCATTGGTGGACCCCACAACGGAATTATTATCGGAATGAGAAAATGATAAAATTATCTTTTTATGAAAATAACGGCGGAAGTTTTACCGTTAAACTATTGAACTACCCGGTAGTAAAAGTACAGTAATACGCGTGGTTGTATAGTAGCACACGGTATTGATTATTGATACTTACGTAAGAAGTCACTCAGTTTTGTTCAATTATTGTTACAGTAATTGTTGCATAGTATCTCACGTTATTTGATTCAATTATTATCAATATTTTATATATTATTAAATCAATAATTGAGATGATACATTTATTCATATTATTATTTGCATAATTAGCAATGTCTAGAAGTTCTGTCGAGGAGAGGTTAAGTCACCTAATTCCGCGCCAATAAGAAAAAATCCTTATTGGAAAGCCCCCTCTTTCCTGGAAACGACCTGATTGTTAATATTGCGAGTTATAATAATATTAATAAATGTTGTTAAAAATATTGAGGGGATTTTTATGTTATAAATTTTGATTATTTTATGAACCCCCATTTACCCATTTTTTAAAATAATCGGTAAAAAAATTATTTAATATAATAAAGGTGGGGCTCACATGTGGGGGCCACATGTGGGGTACATATGTGTTGAAAAACTAAAATGAGAAATGGGGGGGGGGGTGGTTTACGTGCAAGGGTAAGGATTATTATATATATATATATAAGTTTTGTTTTATATATATATATATATATATATATATATATATGTGTGTGTGTGTGTGTGTGTGTGTGTGTGTGATGAAATTAATTGAGGGGAGAAAACCTGAACGGGAGGGAGTTGGTTTTATTATTATTATTATTATTATTATTATTATTATTATTATTATTATTATTATTATTATTATTATATTATAATAAGTTTTATTTTATTAGATTATAAATAGAATATATTATATTTTATTTAAAGTTTTTGTTTTATTAGAATATTTTATTGCACAGTAATGAATAGTGAAAATCAAATTATCAGACAATTTCTTCACCCGTGAACTATTACTGTTGGTCCGTGATTTTAATTTCTAAATAGTATCCTTTCATTCTCCTATAAATAGGATGCTTAGTTAGAAGTGAAAATCACACCAGAATCATAGAATTCTTCTTCTATAATATTGAGCGTATTTCTTTCGAGTTTTAAAAAGCTTTGAGTGTAGAAAATAGTAAAAGTTTTCTTTAAGAATATATCCGTTATACCAGTTGGAATACTCTTCTTTTTGAGGTAAGGGGTATTATTTATTTCACATTCTGAAGAGATATTATTTTTCGTATTCGTATGAATATTATTTCTGTTCAATATTCATACGAAATTTTATTTCGTTCAATATTCGCAAGAAATATTATATTCGTTTAATATTCGCAATGAATATTATTTTCGTTTAATATTCGTAATGAATATTATTTTCGTTTAATATTCGTAAGGGGTGTTATTTTTATTCAATATTCGCTTGAAATAATATTTTTCTCCATACTCTGTAGTATGTAAGTAATATTATTTCGTTTCAGATTTCAAATTCTATACTCGTTTTGTTAAAGTTTTGGCTTCTATACTCCATGAAATTAATAGAATATCATTGATATTTGCGCTTCATCCAGTATCTTTTCATTGAAATATTATTCAGAGCATTTTTGATAAGTTTTAGCTTTTTCATGTCGGAGTACTATTCACAGGTTACTATTCACAAAGTACTATTCACAGAGTACTATTCACTAGAGTAATATTCACCCGGGTACTATTCATGATAAAAATTGATTCGTTTTCGATCTAAATCATTTTTGGTACAATATTATTCTTGAATTTTACTCCATAAAGCAGTATCATGTTGACAATTTGAACGTTATTGAATTCTAGATAAATTAAATTATAAATCTTTAAAATTTATCCTTGAACTTGTTTTATTGAATTATTATGTCATTATAATCATCCTCATGCTTATATTGTTATGAAAGTCATCTTTGGCCTATAGTGCATAGATAGACTTGATATGATTATGACCAGGGATTATTCGGTATAATCATAACAGTAATGTTACAAATGATGCGGTAAAAGTCCTCTTTGGCCCGTAGTGCATTGATGGACAGTTTTTGGTATGATCATGACCATGGGTTCTCTTCGGCCAAGGGTGCAAAGATGAATTATTTTATGGCGTGATCATGACCGTTGATGAAAACACGATTATCCTTGGCTCGTAGTGCATGTATAATTAGTGGTCGTGATACTAAAGAATATCATTGGCCGTAGTGCAGGGATGATTCAATGATATGGATTATTTATTAAGTTGAGTCTCAGCGATAAAATCGATGATAAACTTTTTAAATTATAAAAGGTACTAGATATCAATCTCTACTTCACTCTTCTAATGGATTGCTTATTCCGCTGCAGTTGTTGATCTAAAACTTATTGTCTATTATATTCTATCAGTTGTTATATTGTTAAAGGCTAAGTATAATTTATTCTGCATTATCTTAGTCATAATATTTCTTACTGGCTAGTTGAGCTCACCCTTTCTTTCACTATTCTCTTCAGGAAATGAGAATATAGCGGGGACTAGTTAGGAAATGGATTGACGGTCCAGATGGTTGCATTAGTAGTCTTCACTATTTTGTGAAATAGTGTGATAATAATTGTAATAAGATTGAATTTGAGTGTGGATATTGTCTAGAAGACAATATTCGACCTAAAACTCTCAGCTATGTTTTATCATATTTTACACGACAGTTGTATTAATTAAGTTTTTATTTAAGTTATGTACCATGTATTTGGCGACTCAAGATGAGTGATATATACCTATTTTGGGGGCGTCATAGTTGGTATCAAAGCTTAGGGATATGATCCCTGGCTGAGATGTGAGACAAGAACTAGGAGGGGAGAGACGAGGAATTCCTTCACTAGTATGACCTACTTAAGTTTATTTGGTATTTAATTGGTCGGTCAGAGTATAGGGATAATATGTGGCATGTCAATTAACCCTTATTTTTGACAGTAAAATGGCATCTGAAAATGTTGAGGTAAGCAATGGAGCACATGAGACCGTTGAGTCACCACTGATCAATAGCCAGGATAATGTGCATCAGGAAGGCGATAATCCTCCAGTAAATAACAACACTGATCAAATGACGAACGATGGTATGTTTAGGAGTTTTTTAGAATTTATGCAAAACCAAACGAGAGAGACTCCTGTTCATAATGCATGTGGAAACACTGGCAACTCACGGTTGGTCATCGCTAAGCAGTTCAAGGAGCTGGGACCACTGGAGTTTTTGGGAAAGCCAGAACCACTTAAGGCAGAGACGTGGATTAAGTAGATCACCAAGATATTTGATGTCTTGAAATGCTCAGAGAAGCAAAAGGTTCAATTCGCCACCTTTATGTTGCGTGAAGAGGCAGATTACTAGTGGGAATCTGTAAAATGTACTCAGCCTGACGCACTTAAGATGTCTTGGGAGAAGTTCCAAGAATTGTTCAACGACAAGTACTTTCCCGAAAGTATTCGTCACATGAAGGAGGTGGAATTCATCAAGCTGGAGCAAAACAAAATGACCGTGTCGCAGTACGAAGCTAAGTTTGCCGAGTTGTCCCGGTTTGCATTCCATTTGGTTGATAATGAGGAGCGAATGACGCAAATATTTCTAAGAGGTTTGAAACCCGAAATACGTTAATACCTCATTTCTCACAAACTTTGTTTATATTTAGATGTTGTGAATAGGGCTTAGTTAGTGGAGCGCGATAATGAGTCAGCTCAACCAAAAGGTAATGACCAATAACACGATAATAATCGTATCGATGGCAACGGCCATTGGAACAATGATAACCATCATGGGGGAAATTATCATGCCAATAATGGTAACCACTTTGGTGGTAATCATGACCAAGATAATAGAAGTGGAAATTTCAAGAAGAGAATGTTCAATAATGATAGAAAGACAGCAGCACCGGCACCCATTTCAAAGGAAGAAGAACGACCACCGGTCGTATGTTTCAATTGCGGATAGGAGGGACACATCCGTCTAAACTGTACGCAGCATGTGACGAACGAGATTTTTGTAATTTAATTTTAATATTTATTGAATTAAATAAATATTTTTTGATGATTTAATTATTGGATTAAATAATTATTTGATGCAATTGTGATAGATTAATTTAATTATATGTATTACATTTATTAAATTAATGTGAAGAATAATTATTATTCAAGTATGTAATTAATTGAGTTTTTTGAATTAAATGAAATATTTAATTAAGCATGATGTTATTTTAATTAAATTAATTATTAATTAGAGAGTTAATAATTTGACATTATTAATTAATGAGAAAATTAAATATATGACTATGTGAATTTATGAGAAGTTATTATATTTTATTTATATTAAATAAGATATTTGATTATTGTTCAAGTGGGTGTGACATGAATTAACTATGTGATAAAGTTTTATTAAATTAAATGGTTTTTGAAACCTATTCTAGCTAGGCAAACATGGCACTAAAGGGAGTTGGGGCCAGTTAACCTATGACTGGGTAACTGACCACCAACGCGTCAGTTGTTCATTATTTAGTTTATGTATTCTTTTATTTCTTATTCATTATTTGCCTAAGTCTAGAAAGCATAACAGGGAGAAATACAGAGAAAGAGTTGAGAAGTCAGAGTTGTTAAGAGGGTTGTGAGAGTCATCTGAGAAGGAATTCATCTTCCATTAATTATACTCTGGGTAATTTTCCTTCCCAAATTCTATTTTACGTCATTAAGTTTTTATAAGAAAATGGCTTTCAAAGTTTCTGTAAAGCCTCTGTGATTGAGAAATGAATAATATTTATGAGTTATTTATGGGTTAAGATGTATCAAACCGTATTTTATATATATATTGCATGATTCCATATCATCAGTTTCATAATATTACATCGTATATGATTTCTACAAAATTACAGAGTATGGGTTTTGGCCTTATGGCCTTATACGTGATATTTTATGTATTGATAGTATATTATCCCTAAATTTTACACCCGTATATCATTATGCATGTTGATACGAAGAGACCAATGTTTAAATAAACGGATTCGGTGTTATAACGAATCCGTAGTGATAATTTTCATGTTTTATTTTCAAAACCTTCAAGAACATCAAGAACAGTGGAAGTAAATGTGTTGATTTTACAAATTATGTGTTGTAACTTGTTAAAAATCATGCTAGATGGGTTAAGTAATGATTAATATGTATTACAATGATTGGGTAAGTCTAAATTCGTGTAAAAATAACTAATTGGAAGTTATGGCCATATTCATGTATAATTTTACCTGTGATTGATTTTTGGCCTAATTTGGCCTTGTTATGTTAGCGAACTGCAGAACTGCAGAAACTGCAGAAAATGAGCCTGGGTAACCCCGCCCCCGGCGGGCGTTACCAAACTAAATTACCCCGCCCCGACGATTAAAAAAAATAATAATAAAAAATAAATAAATAAAAAATAAATAAATAAATATTTGATGAGAATTATTATTAAAATATTTATAAAATAAATTAAATATTTTAATTGAGATTTTATGGAATAAAATAAATATTCGATGAAAATTATTATTAAAATATTTATAAAATAAGTTAAATATTTTAATTGAGATATTTATGGAATAAAATAATTATTCGATGAAAATTATTATTAAAATATTTATAAAATAAAGTAAATATTTTAATTGAGATATTTATTGAATAAAATAAATATTCGATGGAAATTATTATGAAATAATTTATTCGAGTGTAATAATAGTAAGAGAATTAAAATATTCTAATTTAATTAAGTAATTAAATTAGAAGGGTAATGATTTGTTAAATAAAGTGGAGTTTATATTAAATAATTAAGTAAAAATATAACTAATGAATGTCGTGAATACATATTGTATGTGTGTAGGATTTGTGGTGAACGGAAGTAGTAATCGTTTAGCCTACACACGAGGCAAGTTTCCTAACCCTACTTGTCATTATTGTTCAAGTTATTAGTTACCTCGAGTAAATTATCGTTACTATTATTCAAGTTCAATTGTTATATTAAAGATTTATTATCTTTTCAAAGCATGATTCAGTTATACAATAATTGTTCTATTGTATACTTCTTGAGATTATTATTCGAATTGAATATCATTATTGTTGAACCTTATTAGACTAGTAAATTTTATTGATTCAACTAGTCCTTAGTTGATGAACGTTCTAAATTTCAGAACCCTTATTGAATTATCCAAACCAAACTTCTTTTGGTGCGGACTCGAATGTCAAACTGAGATGAACAACCCTATAAAGGGATTTACTTATGCGTTAGCGTTAAGATATTGTGCACAGTATGGTACTAAGGGCTGATCCCCCTAAGTACGAGAAGAAAGGTCCATAGTCTTATGACTGTTAAAGGTTTCAAGTATAACCCTTGATAACCTAGGACATAGTTCAAGGTCTTATGACCCTCAGAATTCTTTTGATTTTTGTTATTCATTCTTGATTCAAAAGTTGAGCTTTCATTCAGATGTTTTTTAATTTATTTGCATGTTATTATACTGTTATTTCATTATTATACTTGTGGGCAATAGTGCTTACTCTTACTTAATAATAACATTGCAGTTAAGAACGAAAGAACCGATGAACCTTCCACTAGTAAAGGTAAGGGCAAAGTTAGCAAGTGATGAAGACTTGTTATTTTTTATTAGATGATGTATTTATGTTTAAGACTTGAGTTACTGATGTTATTTAAGACTTGTTTGTTTATGATTCTGCACAGATGTTTAAGGTTAGTTTAACCTGGGATTGTATTATTATTATTTGGATGTTGTAACCCTTAAGGAGATTTATTATTATTTCTATCTATTGTATGGTTTGGATTTATTATGGGTAGATAGATAGATGATATTTGTACAGTGAACACCAAATCACGTGGAATTGAAGTACCCAGATTTGGGGGTGTCACACAGCAACCCAAAGCGTGTTTCAATTGTGAAAGAGAAGGTCACCTAGCTCGATTTTGTCGTGTAGTGAAGTCAAGTCCAGCTAGGATAGTGATGCCAAAGGATGTTCCAGACAAGTCAAAGACGGTAATTTAAGTGAAAGTGTTTGTCGAGGAACCCGAACGAAGTTATCATGGGTAAGTTAATCATAAAATCTTACGAAGTCTGTACCTTATTTGATACCGGTTCTACCCACTATTTTATTTCTCCTACTTGCGTTCAACGTTTAAATTTGACTCCAGAGAAATTAGAATATGACTTATCTGTTGAAACTCCGTTAGGAGATACCTTCGTTACATCCTCTGTTTATAAATCTTGTTTGATTCAAATTGACACTTGCAGGTTACTTGTCGATCTTATCTCTTTGAAAATACTTGCCTTTGATGTGATTATAGGAATCGACTGGATAACTACTCATCATGCTAAAATTGATTGTTTTCGTAAGGTTGTTAGCTTTCATATTCCTAAACAACCTATTATGCGGATTCAAGTAACCAAACCACTAAAGTCAATCACTGTCATATCAAGCCATAAGTAAATAGCCCCGAACCTTTCACTGGTGACTTTCTTGTGTGGAATGCACCGAAACAACACTTTTCGTAATGAGACACCATGAATAACGTTGGCAAGTTGATAAATATCAATGTGACGTAATATCCAAGTTAGGGATGAGAGTCACAGTTTTGAATGATATTTCTATTGTTAATAAATTTCTTGACGTATTCCCTGAAAACTTCTTAGCCTACCCTAGAGCATGAAATCAAATTTTGTATTGACCCCAGTACAAAACCCCATTTCTAAAACCCTCAAGTATTTCTTCACCCAAAACGAACGTATTATGCGCTGAAGACGTTGGCTCGAGCTGTTGAAGATTACGAACATACCATTCAATACCATCCTAGAAAAGTGAACGTGGTAGCTGACGCGTTGAGTAGAAGATCGTATGCATTTACGACTACAAATATACGAACCTACGTGAAGATAGCAAATATACGATTAGAACCGAATTTAAATCGATAATGTTAAAGCCACTCAAGCTATAGACCCGAATCTGATGAATACGAAGAAGAAGGTTCAAGAAGGTGTAATTATAGAAGCAAGAGTCGATGAGGAGAGGAAATCTCAACCCTCGATTTAATTGGCCCATTTAAAATTCTCGATCGAGTAGGAACTGTGGCCTATAGACTCGCCTTAACGCTAAGTATGTCGCGTGTTCATAACGTTTTTCACGCATCGATGTTACGTAAATATGTGAACGACCTGAACCACATTATTGATTTAGAACCGAACGAGATAGCGGAAGATTTAACGTATAAGGAGATACCTGTTAAAATCTTGAATAAGAAAGATCATATTCTACGCTCAAAGGTTATACGTCAAAAGTTAGAATCTGACGAGGTATCCTCTTCGGCATACCAGGTACGTACGTAAATTTTGAGGGCAAAATTTCATAAGGAGGGGAGATTGTAAGACCCCAAATTTTATAAAGATTTAATTTTCTCGAAATATTTTTTTGAATATTATGGTGTGGATTTGAGATAATGTTATAGTTGTGGGTAATATTTATAAATTTTGAAAAGTAAGCAAGTGGTTATAAAATATTCGATTGGTCGGGGAATATTCTTTTTGTCCGAGATTATCCGTACGACGACATAATCATTGGTGGACCCCACAACGGAATTATTTTCGGAATGAGAAAATGACAGAATTATCTTTTTATGAAAATAACAACGGAAGTTTTACCGTTAAACTGTTGAACTACCTGGTAGTAAAAGTACAATAATACGCGTGGTTGCATAATAGCACACGGTATTGATTATTGATGCTTACGTGAGAAGTCACTCAGTTTTGTTTAATTCTTGCTACAGTAATTGCTGCATAGTATCTCACGTTATTTGATTCAATTATTGTCAATATTTTATATATTATTAAATCAATAATTAATATGATATAATTATTCATATTATTATTTGCATAATTAACAATGTCTAGAAGTTCTGTCGATGAGAGGTTTGGTCACCTAATTGCGCGCCAATATGGAGAAATCCTTATTGGAAAGCCCGCTCTTTCCTGGGAACGACCTGGTTGTTAATATTCCGAGTTATATTAATATTAATAAATGTTGTTCAAAATATTGAGGGGATTTTTATGTTATAAATTTTGCTTATTTTATGAACCCCCATTTACCCATTTTTTAAAATAATCGGTAAAAAAATTATTTAATATAATAAAGGTGGGACCCACATATGGGGACCATATGTGTTGAAAAACTGAAATAGAAAATGAGGAGGGGATGGTTTACGTACAAAGAAGGGTAAGTATTATTTTATATATATATATATATATGTGTGTGTGTGTGTGTGTGTGTGTGTGTGATGAAATTAATTGGGGGGGAGAAAACCTGAACGGGAGGGAGTTGGTTTTATTATTATTATAATAATTATTATACATATATTATAATAAGTTTTATTTTATTAGATTATAAATAGAAGATATATTATATTTTATTTAAAGTTTTTGTTTTATTAGAATATTTTATTACACAGTAATGAATAGTGAAAATCAAATTATCAGACAATTTCTTCACTCGTGAACTATTACTGTTGGTCCGTGATTTTAATTTCTAAATATTGTCCTTTCATTCTCCTATAAATAGGACGCTTAGTTGGAATTGAAAATCACACCAGAATCATAGGATTCTTCTTCTATAATATTGAGCGTATTTCTTTCGAGTTTTAGAAAGCTTTGAGTGTAGAAAATAGTAAAAGTTTTCTGCAAGAATATATCCGCTATACCAGTTGGAATAATCTTCTTTTTGAGGTAAGGGTATTATTTATTTCACATTCTGGAGAGATATTATTTTTCGTATTCGTATGAATATTATTTCCGTTCAATATTCATACGAAATTTTATTTCGTTCAATATTCGCAAGAAATATTATATTCGTTTAATATTCGTAATGAATATTATTTTCGTTTAATATTCGTAAGGGATGTTATTTTTATTCAATATTCGCTTGAAATAATATTTTCCTCCATACTCTGTAGTATGTAAGTAATATAATTTCGTTTCAGCTTTCAAATTCTATACTCATTTTGTTAAAGTTTTAGCTTCTATACTCCATAAAATTATTAGAATATCCTTGATATTTACGCTTCATCCAGTATCTTTTCATGAAAATATTATTCTGAGCATTATTGATAAGTTTTAACTTTTTCATGTCGGAGTACTGTGACGCCCCCAAATTCAAGTACTTGAAACCCGAATTCAGTGTTTCACGATACCATTTTTTTGAGCGGAATAATAATAATTTTGTCATAAATATCAAACTTAATTTACATATCAGAGTTGTCTAATTCCCAGGTACGCGACCTTAAAACATTTCATTACATGATACATGTGACGCCCCCAAAATAGGTATACATCACCCATTCTGAGTTGTCAATACATGGTACAGAAACAACTACAACTTTATTATTACAACAGTAAAATTGTGAGTTAAAATACAAATATTATCTTCTAGACAATATCTATCCCTAAATAAATTCTCATCACATTTATTGATACATTATTTTACAAAAATGGTGAGGACTACTAAATAACTCTCTCTAGAACCTTCATTCCATACCCCGACTAGTACTCGCTATATTCTCGCCTCCTGAGAAGAAAAATGGAACAAAAAGGAAAAGAGTGAGCTCAACTAGCCCAGTAAAGAATATTATGACTAAGATAATATACAAAAAATTATCGTTAGTCTTCAACAGGGAAAAATCTGAGAGAATACACTAAACAACAAGTTTTAGATCAATATTCGCAGCGGAAAATAATAATTCATAGAAGAGTTACGTAGACGATGAAATCTACTAATATCTATGAATTTAACAGTCCATCATCATTATTTTAACCCTGTAACATCAATCAATATATATATGGAATCAAATATTCATCTTTGCACTACAGGCCAAAGATATTCATCAGTTAGTCATGTTCATCTAAACACCTGTTCATCTTTGCACTACAGGCCAAAGATATTCATAAAAAATCATTCATCTTTGCACTATAGGCCAAAGATAGTCAATTATATCATCATTTAGGACTGAGGATGATGAAAAATATTTTAAAGAAAACGAATCCAGTGAAACAAAAGAACAAATATTAAGGATTCGTACTTTAAACAATCCAAGTTCAAAAATACTTCATAAATAACCAGAGTGTAGTAAAATTCAAGAATGATCAAAACATGGATACAATCAAAGCTAGTATCCATAATAGATATTTTGGACGAAAAATAAAAATTTAATTTTTTTGTGAATAGTGTCGTATTCGTGAATAGTATTGTATATGTGAATAGTGTCATATACGTGAATAGTAACTCCGACACCAAAAATAGAAATTTCACAAAAACATCATCATGCTTTGTGAATAGTATTCGTGAATAGTAACTCGTGAATAGTAACTCATGAATAACAACTCGTGAATAGTAACTCATGAATAGTAACCCCGACATGAAAAAGATCCAATTTTGATAAAAAGTTCCAAGCAATATTTCGGCATAATGATATTGAAGAAATAATATCACTTACGAAGAAAATAACATCCCTTACCTCGAAAAATTAGTACTTCTAGCTGGAATACTAGGTATAGTGCTGAAGAAAACTTGCACCGTATAACAATACTCAAAGTATCAGAATCCTCACAAGAATACGCTCAATCGAATATTCCCCGACAACAATGAATATTTTATAACCACCTGCTTATTTGAAATATTTGCGTGTTTTACCCATAACTAACCACATTAATCAAATCAACCCTTACTATTTCAAAATGATAAATATAGGAAATTAAATTTCAATTAATAATAATTTGGGGTCTTACAACCTCCCCTCCTTATGAAATTTCGTCCTCGAAATTGACGTACGTACCTGGTGTTTCGAAAAGATGAGGATACCTCGCTTTCATTTTCGTTTCCAACTCCCAGGTCGTTTCCTCAATAGCATGGTTTCTCCACAAAACTTTAACTTATGGTATGACCTTCGTGCGTAGGACATGCTATTTCTTATCCAAGATCTTGACAGGTACCTCTTCATACGTTAATTCTTCGGCTATCTCATCCGGTTCTAACTCAATAACGTGGTTTGGGTCTTTCACATATTTACGAAGTACAGATATGTGAAACACATTATGAACACGAGACATACTCGGAGGTAACGCGAGTCTATAGGCTACATTTCCTACTCGATTAAGAATTTGAAATGGACCAATAAGTCGTGGATTGAGCTTTCCTCGTTTCCCAAATCTTGTAACTCCCTACCATGGAGCTACACGCAATAATACGTGATCCCCAATACTAAATTCCATGTCTTTTCGATGAAGATCTGCATAACTCTTTTGTCGATCCTGTGCCGTTTATATACGTTGTCGAATCATTTGGATTTTTTTCGTAGTCATACATACCAACTCGGGTCCCAACAATATTGCTTCACCCACCTCGTCCCAACATACTGGAGAGCGACATTTTCGTCCATATAATGCTTCGAATGGAGCCACACCTATACTTTCCTGATAACTGTTGTTGTAGGAGAATTCCACCAATGGTAAATACTTATCCCAACTGCCCTTAAAGTCTAGGACATAGAGTCTAAATAAATCTTCAAGAGTTTGAATAGTCCTCTCTGATTGTCCGTCCGTTTGAGGATGGTATGCTGAACTGAATCGTAAATCCGTGCCCATAGCTTTTTGCAAGCTAACCCAAAATCTTGAAGTAAATCTTGGGTCACGATTCGAAACTATGGATACTGGCATGCCATGCAACCTCACAATCTCATTTACGTATATACTACCAAGACGTTCAAGGGAACAAGTCTCCCGTATCGGCAAGAAATGAGCAGACTTGGTTAATCTATCAACAATAACCCAAATAGCATTAATGCCTTGAGAAACCGTAGGAAGACCCGTAACCAAATCCATGGTAATGTATTCCCACTTCCATTTCGGAATCTCAAGTGGTTGCAACGGACCCTTAGGTACTAGATGCTCCGCCTTTACACGTTGACAAGTTAAACACATCGAGATAAACTTTGTAATCTCTCTCTTCATATTGTTCCACCAAAATGTATGTCGAAGATCACGATACATTTTACTACTTCCAGGATTGATTGCAAATGGTGTATTGTGTGCCTTCATCATAATCTTGTACTTCAAATCAGAGTCGTTAGGAACACAAAGTCTGGAGTGGACTCGAAGTATTCCTTCTTCATCAATTCTCGCTTCCGGAATAGCACCTTCTTGTACTTTCTTCTTCATACGCATCAGCTCCGGGTCGGTGGCTTGAGCAACTTTAACTTTTTCGATTAAAGTCAGTTCTATGCGTATATTTGACATCATCGCACTTGTTCCTGTATATGATCTTCTACTCAACGTGTCAAGTACCACGTTTGCTTTTCCAGGATGGTATTGAATAGTGTGGTCGTAATCTTTCAACAATTCGAGCCAACGTAGTTGCCGCATGTTGAGTTCTTTTTGAGTGAAGAAATATTTGAGGCTTTTATGGTCTGAATATATCTCCACTTTCTCCCCATAAAGATAGTGCCTCCAGATCTTTAGCGCGAAAACGACTGCTGCCAACTCTAGATCATGAGTAGGATAATTCCTCTCATATTTTTTAAGTTGTCGCGAGGCATAGGCTATGACTTTCCCACGTTGCATGAGAACACATCTTAACCTTTTGCCCGAAGCATCGATGTAAATAACAAATCCATCCGAACCAGATGGTATTGTTAACATAGGTGCTGAAATAAGTCTCCTCTTGAGCTCTTGGAAACTCTTCTCGCATTCCTCGCTCCACACGAATTTTGTATCCTTCCGAGTCAAATAAGTTAACGGAGTAGCGATTCGAGAAAACCCTTCCACGAATCTTCGATAATAACCAGCTAAGCCCAAAAAGCTACGTACTTCAGTCACCGACTTCGGTTGCTCCCAACTTTGTATTGCTTCAATCTTCGCCGGATCAACAGATGCTCCATGTTTCGACACCACGTGCCCAAGGAATGCTACTTCCTCAAGCCAGAACTCGCATTTCTTCAACTTGGCATATAGCTTGTTATCACGAAGCCTTTGGAGTACCAACTTCAAATGGTGCTCATGATCTTCACGGCTTTTGGAATATATGAGGATGTCATCAATAAAGACTACAACGAATTGATCCAAATATTCCTTGAATACTCGATTCATCATATCCATGAAAGCCACAGGAGCATTAGTCAATCCGAAAGACATGAATAAAAATTTATAATGCCCATACCGAGTTCTAAAGGCAGTCTTTGGAATATCCTCAGTTCTAATTTTCTGCTGATGATATCCAGAACAAAGATCGATTTTTGAAAAGAATTGTGCTCCTTGCAACTGGTCAAACAGGTCATCAATACGAGGTAGTGGATACCTATTCTTGATGGTGACATGGTTCAATTCCCGATAGTCAATACAAAGTCGCATACTCCCGTCGTTCTTCTTTACGAATAAAACAGGAGCACCCCAAGGAGATGTACTAGGACGAATGAAACCAATGTCCAATAATTCCTGTAGTTGGACCTTTAACTCCTGAAGTTCAATAAGAGCCATTCGATATGGGATTTTAGAAATGGTCTTTGTACCAGGTTCAAGATCAATAAAGAATTCAACTTCACGTTCAGGGGGTAGACCGGGAAGTTCTTCAGGAAATACGTCAGAAAAGTCAATAACAACAGGAATATTATTCAATTTTGACGTGTCTTTATTCAAATCCATAACATGGGCTAAGAAAGCTTGACATCGATTTTTCAATAAACAAATAGCTTTATGATTAGATATGACAGTGATTGATTTTAATGGTTTAGTTGCCTGAATTCGAACAACAGGTTGATTAGGAATATGAAAACTAACAACCTTACGAAAATAATTAATTTTGGCATGCTGAGTAGTTAACCAATCAATCCCTAAAATCACATCAAATGCAAGTATCTTTAAAGAGATAAGGTCAACAGGTAAGGTGATGGTGCCAACTTGGATCAAACAAGATTTATAAACAGTGGATGTGATGAAAGTTTCTCCTAACGGAGTTTCCACAGATAGGTCAAAGTCTAATTTCTCCGGAGTCAAGTTTAAACGTTGAGCACAAGCAGGAGAGATAAATGAATGGGTAGCACCAGTATCTAGTAAGGTATAAACTTCGTAAGAATTTATGATTAGCTTACTCGTAATCACTTCGTTTGGGTTCCTCGCATTTTGACTAGTCACAACAAACGCTCTTCCAGGAACCGTTGACTTTGACTTTTCTGGGACAGCCTTTTGAGTCACCATCCCCGCTAGACTTGGTTTCGCTACAGTTCAATCTCGAGTGATATGTCCTTCCTTTTCGCAGTTATAACATACCTTAAACTGTTGTGGGCAGTTTGGGCTGATATGTCCTTCTTTTCCGCACTTATAACATATGACCGATGGTCGTTCTCCTCCCTTGGAACCAGTTGCTGCTGGTGCTTACGTCTTCACATTATCATTGTTGAATCTCCTCTTTTTAAAATCCCCCCCCCCGAGTCGCTTCTTCTATTTTCATGGCCATGACTACCACCAGAATGGTTACCATTTTTGTCCATCTTTTTCTTTCTTCGCTGGTTATCGTTATTCTGTTGACTGCTATCTCTGGTATGATCCTGGTTATGGTCCTTCGGTTGAACGTACTCGTTATCACGTTCTAACAACTGAGCCTTGTTGACAACATCTGAATAGAGAGAAAATTTATGAGAAATGAGATACTGACGTATGCCGGGTTTCAAACCTCTCAGAAACATCCGCGTCATACGTTCCTCATTCTCCACCAAATGAGGTGCAAACCTGGATAACTCCGCGAACTTCGCCTCGTACTGGGACACCGTCATGTTATTCTGCTCCAGTCTAATAAACTCCAATTCCTTCATATGACGAACACTTTCAGGAAAGTATTTGTCATTAAATAGTTTGTGAAATATCTCCCAAGACATGCTGAGCGCGACTGGATGGGTACGCTTCACAGACTCCCACCAGTAATCTGCCTCATTACGGAACATAAAGGTGGCGAATGACACCTTCTGCTCCTCCGTGCATCCCAAGACATCGAATATCTTGGTGATTTATTTGACCCACGTCTCCGCCTTAATCGGGTCTGGCTTTCCCCAGAATTCTGGTGGTCCTAACTCTTTGAACTGCTTGGCCGTGACAACCCGTGAATTGCTATCATTTCCTCCTATATTTTAAACACGAGTCTCCCTCGTCTAATTTTCCATGAACTGCAAAAAGCTTCTAAACATTGCGTCGTTCATCGTCTGATTAGTGGTGTTGTTCATAGGAGGAACGTTGCCAGCCTGTTGAACGTTCTCCTCATTGGTGAGTACAGGCATCTCCACGGTCTCATTTACTCCACTGTTAATATTCTCAGTCGACATTCTCAAAAACTGTTATAAAACAAGGGTTAATTAAGGAAATCAATATATCACATAATATCCCTATATACTGACCAACTAACAAATAAGCTTAGGTAGGACACACTAGCGAAGGATTTACTCGTCTCTCCCCTCCTAGTTATATTCCCCGATCTCCGCCAGAGATCATATCCCTAAGCTCTGATACCAACTGTGACGCCCCCAAAATAGGTATACATCACCCATTCTGAGTTGTCAATACATGGTACAGAAATAACTACAACTTTATTATTACAACAGTAAAACTGTGAGTTTAAATACAAATATTATCTTCTAGACAATATTTATACCTAAATAAATCCTCATCACATTTATTGATACATTATTTTACAAAAATGGTGAGGACTACTAAATAACTCTATCTAGAACCTTCATTCCATACCCCGACTAGTACTCGCTATATTCTCGCCTCCTGAGAAGAAAAATGGAACAAAAAGGAAAAGGGTGAGCTCAACTAGCCCAGTAAAGAATATTATGACTAAGATAATATACGACAAATTATCGTTAGTCTTCAACAGAGAAAAATCTGAGAGAATACACTAAACAACAAGTTTTAGATCAATATTCGCAGCGGAAAATAATAATTCATAGAAGAGTTACGTAGAAGATGAAATCTACTAATATCTATGAATTTCACAGACCCTCATCATTATTTTATCCCTGTAACATCAATTAATATATATATGGAATCAAATATTCATCTTTGCACTACAGGCCAAAGATATTCATCAGTTGGTCATGTTCATCTAAACACATGTTCATCTTTGCACTACAGGCCAAATATATTCATCAAAAATCATTCATTTTTGCACTACAGGCCAAAGATATTCAATTATATCATCATTTAGGACTGAGGATGATGAAAAATATTTTAAAGAAAACGAATCCAGTGAAACAAAAGAACAAATATTAAGGATTCGTACTTTAAATAATCCAAGTTAAAAAATACTTCATAAATAACCTGAGTGGAGTAAAATTCAAGAATGATCAAAACATGGATACAATCAAAGCTAGTATCCATAATAGATATTTGGGACGAAAAATAAAAATTTAATTTTTTTATGAATAGTATTGTATTCGTGAATAGTGTCGTATACGTGAATAGTAACTCCAACACCAAAAGATAGAAATTTCACAAAAACATCATCATGCTTCATGAATAGTATTCGTGAATAGTAACTTGTGAATAGTAACTCATGAATAGTAACTCGTGAATAGTAACTCGTGAATAGTAACCTCGACATGAAAAAGTTCCAAATTTGATAAAAAGTTCCAACCAATATTTCGGCATAATGATATTGAAGAAATAATATCACTTACGAAGAAAATAACATCCCTTACCTCGAAAGATTAGTACTTCTAGCTGGAATACTGGGTATAGTGCTGAAGGAAACTTGCACCGTATAACAATACTCAAAGTATCAGAATCCTCACAAGAATACGCTCAATATATAGAGGGAGAAATATGGAGAAAACTTCAGTTTCTGGTGTGATTTTCAAATCTAACCTAAGCACCCTATTTATAGGAAAATGCTTAGAACACCAAAGCAGAAAATTTAATAAATTAATATTTTTTTTCCACAACTTCCTACGCCCACTTACCAGCCCACAACATCAGCCACACATGCCAAAACATAAAAAAAAACGTTTTTCCTAATTAAAATATTTTAAACTTCAAAAATTAATTATTTTGGAGCTTTAGAACTTCAATAATTCATAATATATAGCCCTTTTATCAGAAAATTCGAATCTCGCGACTTTTTATAGAAATTCAATTCTCTACAACTTTGCAGAAGAAAGTTTTTCTAAATTCCAAACAAAAATTGACTGAAATCCATAAACGGACAATTTTACAGACTATAATCAAATTTCAGTTAAGAAATGGGTCCACCAACATGTTTTAAACAACTTTTGCAACAAAAATACTCTTCCTCCACATATACTCATATATCCCACATTAATTATAAAAATATCACTGTTATTATATTATAATAATATAATAAAATATTATTTTATCAGAAAAGATAAAATATCAATTTTTAACAATTGTCACTTTAAAAATTTTCTCCATCTATATCCACATAAAATCAATATTTTCCTCATCATATAAATCAATAATTAATTATTCACAAATAATATTACAGAATCACAGTACTGGCAACCAGGCCGTTCCCAGGAAAGAGGGGGCTTTCCAATAACAATTTCTCCTTACTGGCGCGCAATTAGGTAACCAAACCTCACCTTAGACAGAACTTTGTAGACATTACCAATAATGTTTTCTAATAATATTATTCAGATAATATGAATTATTGCTTCGATAATGAAAAATATTGTGTAGTGACAATTATTGAAACAATAGTAATATAAAATATCAACCCAGCAATTATTGAATCAATAAAATAAAATACTGAATAGTAATTACTATAACAATTATTGAGTAGTGCCTTCTTACGTAAGAATCAATAATTGGTGCAATACCGTGTGCTACTGTGCAACAACGCGTATTACTGTGTTTTAACCACCGGGTATTCCAACAGTATTAACGGTGACAACTGCGCCGTTATTTATAAATAACTTTTACTTGTCGTTTTCTTCATCCAATCGCTTTCTGTTATGGGGCCCACAAAAGAATATTCCCCGACCGCAAGAATATTTAACGACCAAACGAATATTCCCCGACAATAATGAATATTTTATAACCACCTGCTTATTTGAAATATTTGCGCATTTTACCCATAACTAACAACATTAATCAAATCAACCCTTACTATTTCAAAATGATAAATAGAGGAAATTAAATTTTAATTATTAATAATTTGGGGTCTAACAATAGATAATAAATATGATCATCTTATTTAAGTCTATCTATTACATAAAATAACACAAACTTATTCTGAAAGCTTTCCTTTTCCTTTGTTCCTGGCAGAGCCCTCTGGTTGGTCATACTTAACTGAAAATATTTAAATTAAGCAAGAATGAGCATTTGAGTGCCCAGCAAGTAATAGCAAACAATAAACATTAGCTGAAAGGATTAAATATTTTCTTTGAGTGACACTTCTACAACGAAGCAATAGTTGTGAAGTAACTGAAACAATTTTAATCAACATACCAATTCTATTTCAAATTTTTGAAACTACGTACTGACTATAAATGGAGATCAGTCGACAGACTATGAACATTATTTTCTATTTTCGAAAAGGTTTAACAGAACTTCATCTGTAAACTGTCATAACTTACGTGCACGGGGGGCGATCAGCCCGTTATGCCCTGTATTGATCAATACTACATACTAGAACGATATTCTCGTTCATCATAATAGCCTTGGACGCACAAAAATTTTCCCAAATTCGGGATGTTCATATTTAGCCTGAATCCGAACCAAAATAATTTGGTTGGATAACAATAGTATTCTATCATATTCAAAGATATTCTTAATTCTATGTCTAGCCGAGTCAAATAGCTTAGACGATTTTTAATTAAGGTATACATACTGAAAATCAACAAGTATATATCAACATGTACAATAATTATCCAAGTGAGGACACTTGTATAACCATACTTAGAATTTAACGAATATATATATATATATATATATATATATATATATATATATATATATCTGAATCTTATAATAATATGATACTGATAAACAATGAACGAATAAAGTTTAGGAACTTGTGTGAATATAAATGATTGGATACATAATCAATAACAATAGAGTTTAATAATCTGGCATAATGATAATATAATTCTGAAACTATCTTACTCGTGTCCATTGCATAAAGGAAATGCAAAGGTTAGGATACTTGCACAATGTAAAAGATAATTCAGATACTTGCCTATACGTGTCCATTGCATAAAGTAAATGCAAGGGTAAAGATACTTGCCTTAAGCATAGTTTATCCACGTAATTAAATCAACACTTTCGAATCCTAATTATAACGTATTACAAGCATAAGATGCTCATTAGCTAACACATTTGTTAATCAAGCTCGACATGATTCAAGTATGCACATATGGTACAAAATCAGCTTATATGTTTATCATGAAATCAATTATCTAGTTACGTCATATGCAATTAAGAATGCTCAAGTTTAAGGTATTTTCACCCATGAACTTTTATTATCTAAGAAAACACTATCTTATTACTTAGTCCTCACATATACACATGCATTAGTAGGTTTTAAACTATTTCTAGTAGTAAAGACATCATACAAGTTAACTGTCAAAATCAGATTGCAGAAACTCAGATTCCAGACTGGCGCAATTGCGCCATAGCTAAGCCTAAGATCGGCGCAGCTGCGCTGTCCTTTGGCCAAGCCAAGACTCAGCTGCTACCTTGTGATTTCTGTCCGGCTTGAACACAACATTCATAAATACTATGTTTTGTCATGCTAAAGGTCTGGTTATGCTTCTCAAGTCAATCTAATTCCCCTCTTTCATAATATAATTCCAAATTGAACATTTCAACGAGTTAAGGCCATTCAAGATCATGAAATTACGAAATCTATCATACTTGCCTTTTAAACGTACTAGGTAGTCATAAAAATCATATTAGACGTGTTTGTGTGTATTTATATTGCATACATGAAATTATTCTAGTTATTATTTCAAAAACATGCTTTATTTAGTTTTAACTTGATTTCACAACTCTTAACATAATAGGTATATATGTATGATATATTTAGCAAGTTTAAAAGTACCATCAAACATGCTCATAAAAGTCAGATTCTAACTTCCAAAGTAGTATGTTAACATTCATATGCAAAGTTCGTATTTTTATTAGTATCTTTACTAGTAGGTTCTACATGTTCAATACATATGGATCATGTATAGGGATATATAGACATAAAATGACATCTTAACCCTTTAGAATCTAGATTTTCATGTGATGCAACAATATTTTGAAAATATGTTCAAGTTTGCTTTTGAAATTATTTTAAACTTGAGCAATGCAATTTAACACATACAAGACAACTTTAAGGCTCTAATCATATGTATTCGAGTCATGTTATCATGCTCGCAAGGTCAGAATATAAAGCATATAGTAGTCATGCATGTTAGCTCACTATACTAAGTTAAAAACTTCTTTAATACAAATTCTAAGTAAAGTGGTCATGAGAAAGGAACTATGAATCATATAACACAAGTTAAAGGTTTATTCATGCCTTTCTAAATCATACCAACATGCTTGCAAAGTCAGTATATGAACATAGCATACATACATCTCAAGTTCCTTTCTAAAGTCCTAAATCCATTTTAAACTCTACACCTTCGTTAATCATGTATGCTAATCTAAACATGCTCACATTAGGTTAATATACTAATATATATACCTGTTACACATGCTTGTATACTAGCTTAAGTTATAATAATATACTAACACTTAGCAGATTGTGAAACAGAAAGCAAAAATTGGAAACAGAGTCCGGCGCAGCTGCGCTGCGCCTCAGTGTTATTACGGCGCAGCTACGCCATACCTGGTTCGAGCCAGGAACAATCTGCTTCAGCAGAACTTTAGCCTAAACACAAAAATTATTCACAATTTCGATTCTAAACAGTCATGTATCTGTTCCAACATACTTGTATAATTATATAACAACTATATGAACATTACCCAACCCTTTTTAACATCTAATTCCACATAATCAAGAATTTGCAATTCAAGAACTCAAGAATTCTTTTGATAGATAATGAAAATGAAAAGCAAGGAAGTGAGGTTATACCTCTGTAATATGAAATGAACTTGCTGCTAAATGAACTTCCAACTTCTTAGAATACTTCTATGCTCTCAATCTCACTCTTAGAAATTCTCAGCAATGGAAATTGGAGAAGATGGGTGGTATTTATAGAGAAATAAAAACACAAACAATGCATATATACACCAAATTCAACTCATGGATGAAAGGATTACATGAAGGTTAAGGGAGAGTTGGTAAATGGTTGTTGAAATTCATCATAATCTCCACTCCCCCCATAATCATCTCCTAGAAAGCTTGGAAGGAAGAAAAGGAAATAGGCCTTAGCCTCTATGTGATTCACGTGGCTGAGAAATGAGCAAATGGGACACTAGTTTTAAGGACAAGCAAATTAACTTAGCACTCTTGCAACATTAGACCATATACTTATACACAACTCTTATTCTTATGCTATATTGTATACACATATCAACCATACATTATAACTTAGTGCCACAATATGATTTACATATTTAATATTTTAAGGTAGTAGATGTAATATGGAAATGTAACATACATACAGTACATGTATAATTTTTTATCACCCCGATATACTTTATTAAAAATAATAGCTTACAATATGTTCATGGTATATTATTTTAATATATACCCACACACATTTTGTCACATACACCTTCATGATGTATTTATAACCTATAGTTCCAATATGCTCAATCACATTGTTTCATACAATGTAGTTTAATAAGACTTAATATAAGGTTGTTATATATATTCACATAAATGTCACACTACACTGTATAATATAGTTGTATTTTATATTTTTAATTATTGCCCACATGCACATAACAATCAATATAATTTTATTATATTAATAACTTACTTGTTTCATGCTAAATAAATTAATCACTTTCTTGATTAATTAACACAAATATTAATTAATATGTTCCTCATTGATTAATGTAATTATGGATCTCCATAACCATTAATTATCTAAATAATTCTTATTATATTTATAGACATACTGCTAACAATATTAATCACATATCATTAAACAATTAATCAATATTCTACAATAACAATTAACAACTAATATAAATTAATTGCTCACTTAATATATTTTTTGTTGATTAATATCAACACAACGTACCCTTAATGTTACACATATTATATTAATGTTTCATTTTATTTCTACAAGAAAAATTAATTTTCTCCAACTGTCCACTTGCGCAGCTGCGCCAGTTTGTACTGTTGGGACGGCGCAGCTGCGCCGTACCTTGACAGTGCCAAGACTGGTTTAACTTTAAGCTAGTGTCAACCTTCATCGGCATACTCATTTTTCACGACATTAATTAATGTCCACGTGAGTGATATTGCAAATCTAAGAGTGTATTCATTACTTATCATAATAATCCTAATAATCATATCATATATACAATAATCATATATTCACGAAAAACTATTTTTATTACAAAATTAATTTATTATAAGAACATAATCTATAATGATCAATAATTCTTAAAAAAAAAATTATTTTACAATCATTCATGTAATAAATAAATTTTATTTATCACATATGTATATATATTTTACTTTACACATATGCCCACCTTTATATATATATAAAAATTATATCCAAAATTTCTTATTTAATTATATTGAAAATATTGGGTTATTACAAGTACTATTCACGGGTTACTATTCACGAAGTACTATTCATGGGGTACTATTCACTCGAGTACTATTCACCCGGGGTACTATTTATGATAAAAATTAATTCATTTTCGGTCCAAATTATTTTTGGTACAATATTATTCTTGAATTTTACTCCACAAAGCAGTATCATGTTGACATTTTGAACGTTATTGAATTCTAGATAAATTAAATTATAAATCTTTAAAATTTATCCTTGAACTTGTTTAATTGAATTATTATGTCATTGTCATCATCCTCATGCTTATATTGTTATAAAAGTCATCTTTGGCCCGTAGTGCATAGATGGACTTGGTATGATTATGACCAGGGATTATTCGGTATAATCATGACCGTAATGTTACAAATGATGTGGTAAAAATCCTCATTGGCCCATAGTGCATTGATGGACATTTTTTGGTATGATCATGACCATGGGTTCTCTTCGGCCAAGGGTGCAAAGATGAATTATTTTACGGCGTGATAATGACCGTTGATAAAAACACGATTATCTTTGGCCCGTAGTGCATGGATAATTCATGGTTGTGATGCTAAAGAATATCATTGGCCGTAGTGTAGGGATGATTCAATGATGTGGATTATTTATTAAGTTGAGTCTCAGCGATAAAATCGATGATAAACTTTTTAAATCATAAAAAGTAGTAGATATCATGCTCTACTTGACTCTTCTAATCGATTCCTTATTCCGCTGTAGTTGTTGATCGAAAACTTGTTGTCTATTATATTATATCAGTTGTTATACTGTTGAAGGCTAAGGATAATTTATTCTGCATTATCTTAGTTATAATATTTTTTACTGGGCTAGTTGAGCTCACCCTTTCTTTCACTCTTCTCTTCAGGAAATGCGAATATAGCTGGGACTAGTCGGGGAATGGATTGACGGTCCAGATGGTTGCATTAGTAGTTCTCACTATTCTATGAAATAGTGTGATAATAATTGTAATAAGATTGAATTTGAGTGTAGATATTGTCTAGAAGACAATATTCGAGCTAAAACTCTCAGCTATGTTTTGTCGTATTTTACACGATAATTGTATTAATAAAGTTTTTATTTAAGTTATGTACCATGTATTTGGTGACTCAAGATGGGTGATGTATTCCTATTTTGGGGCATCACAAATACACTCATTTTAGTTACAAAATAGTTAATTTTAGGTTAGTGTGGTTAAATATGACTTTCAGGCCCAACTAACCCTTGAAGTTCAAAATTAATTGGCTGTCATTTTTAATATTAGAAAAGGGAAAAAGCACCTTCACCCTATTGTGGTCGTCATGTTTTAAGCAATTAGTCACTGTACTTTAAAATTTTCAATTGGCCCACTGTGGTTTTTAAAAATGCTTAATTAGGCCATTCCGTCAAATTTTTTGGATGGACGTTAAGAAATTAGACCAATTTTCCTATGTGGCTTTTAAAAAAATAAATAAATTATTTCCTACGTGGCAAGTCAGTCAGCCAAATTCCTAGTACTTGAAAAATACCTTTACCGCATTGTGTTCGTTAGACCTGGCAAACGGGCCCAAAGCCCGCGGGCCGGGCCGGCCCGCCCGCCAAAACCCGGGCTTTGGGCCGCCGTTTTTAAGCCCATGAAAACCCGGGCCGTTTTGGCCCGACCCGTTTTTGGCCCGGCCCGCGGGCGCCCGGCCCGCCCGCCAATTATTAATTTTTTTTTTAAAATAAAGTGTTAGGTTGTGAGGCTTGAACACAAGACATGTAAGTAAATAAATAAGAGTTCAAACTTCAAACCAACTGAGCTACAACAACTATTTATTTTTGATGTAATCTTCAATATAATTTAACTATAATTGATAATACTAATTTATAATACTATTAAAATTTTAATTAATTGAGCTATGTAGTTAATGTATGTAATTAATTAATCGTGTTTATTTATATTATTGTTTATTATTAATTATTTTATTATTTTTAATATTTTTTATTATTATTATTTTTGATGTAACAAAGGGTTTGCAAAAAAAAAAAAAATAATGGCCGAAGCCCGCGGGCCGGCCCGGCCCGCCCGCCACGGGCTGGCCATTTTCAGCCCACCAAAATCCGGGCCTTTTTGGCCCGACCCGTCGTTGGACCGGCCCGGCCTCGGCCCGGCCCTGCCCGGCCCAGCCCGCCCATTTGCCAGGTGTAGTGTTCGTTGAGTTGTAAGCATTGAGCCACGTACTTTAAAAAAATACAATTGGCCCACTGTGATTTTTTAAAATGCTTAATTGTGCCATTTCGTCAAATTTAGTGAATGTTTGTTTATTTATTTCTTCCATGACATTTTAAAAAAAATCAAGAAAATGACGTGGAATCAAATAATCAGATACACGTGGATATGGTATGCAAATGCTAAAAATGAGGTAGGAAATATTTATAATATGTATAGTATTAATAAAAATTAATATTATAATATTTATAATATGTATGTTTTATTTTAAAAATAAAAATAAAAATACTTTTATGTTTTAAAATACTTATAAAAATTTTAAAATAAAAATACTTTTATTTTTTATTTTCTTTCTTTTTCTTTACCTAAAAATAAAAATAAAAATACTTTTATGTATAAAAATAAAAATAAAAATACTTTTAAAAATAAAAGTATTTTTATTTTTAATATGTATGTTTAAAACATAAAAGTATTTTTATTTTAAAAAATTTTATAAGTATTTTAAAACATAAAAGTATTTTTATTTTTATTTTTATTTTTATTTTTAAAATAAAACATACATATTATAAATAATATAATATTAATTTTTATTAAAATTATACATATTATAAATATTTAGTTAAAGAAAAAGAAAGAAAATAAAACATAAAAGTATTTCTATTTTTATTTTTAAAATAATACATACATATTATAAAAATTATAATATTAATTTTTATTAATATTATACATATTATAAATATTTTCTACCTCATTTTTAACATTTGCATACCATACACGTGTGTTTGATTATTTTCATTTTTTTAAAAATACAGTGGCTTAATGCTTACAACTCGACGAACACAATGGGGGTAAAGGTAGGAAGTTGACTGACTGGCTTGCCATGTAGGAATTTCTTAATGCGTGAACAAAATTTGGCGGAATGTCTTGATTAAGCATTTTTAAAAACCACAGTGGGTCAATTAAATTTTTTTAAAGTACAGTGGCTAATTGCTTATAACACGATAACCACAGTGGGATAAATGTATTTTTTTCCTATTAGAAAAGGATTTTTAAAAATAGCAAAAATGTTTTTTTCAAAAGAATATAAACCAATATTAGGCTACTACTTTAAAAAATATTAAAATTACTTCATTAAAAAAAGAAATCGAAAGACGATTTCAAAACAAAAACTAATGCATTTTTGAGAACAACTTAATTTTTTTTGGCTTATATTATTTTAAAATCTATATGTTCTCAAGTCTCAATTAAGGATTGAAGAAAATATCATTTTGATCCTAATATTTTTGTAATTCAATTCATTTATGAATGATAATTATTTTATATTTTTATTATAGGACTTCATAAAAAAACATTTGTAAAAAATAAATGGAAGTCATAGTAGGGCTATACATTCTAACCCTTGAAAAAATGTTTTACATTTGTAAAGGATAACTAAAATTTCAAAATAAAATAATTAAGATTTATAAAAAAGTAAGAAGGTGGGGTAACGCAAATCAAGTAGGTACTAAACCCTAAATTTTGAACTGCATTGGTACTAGTTCATACTTCATAGCCGGTAGCCCCATAGCCCTTTAAAACCTACAAACTTTTTTTATTGAGAAAAAAGTCCTCAATATGAAGGGCACAAATTAATCGACCGCAAAAGAGAGAAGCGGATTTATCGACGCCGACGAATATCGATCATAGATATAGGCACCTCCGCCCCATCGGAGTTGCAGTCCCCCTCTCTCTCTCCCATCACCTTCAACAGATACATTTTTACAATACCCATATATATATATATATATTATCTATTGATTGTGACAAACAATAAACTAATACAATTCAATTTTCAATTTCTATCGAGAAACGAGGTAAAGGCCTGCAAAAGTTTTGTACTTTCTAGGGTTACTGTGTTTTTGAAACCCTAAATTGAAGGGGTGTAAGGGTAGAGATCGATGGCTCAAAATGAGCAGGGAATTGAC
Source organism: Panax japonicus (assembly GCA_020205505.1). Lineage (NCBI taxonomy): Eukaryota > Viridiplantae > Streptophyta > Magnoliopsida > Apiales > Araliaceae > Panax > Panax japonicus. The sequence goes on along the minus strand of CM035108.1, from coordinate 16,076,040 downwards.
CCCGGTGTTCTAGATGACATTATCAATCGGCTTTTAGAGTTACGGCAGGCGAGGACCGTCCGGCAGGTTCAGCTTTCGGAGGCTGAGATCCGCCAGCTCTGTTGTGCCTCCAGGGAAATCTTTCTTCAGCAGCCTAATTTGTTGGAGCTCGAAGCCCCAATTAAGATCTGCGGTATATTTTCTGTCTTTTTGTTACATATGTGGATGGCTGGATGCTTATTGTTTTATATACATCTACGTGTATGATGTAAATTTGTAAATCTTTTCTGTTTTTTTCTTCTGTTGGCTAGGAATTTGAAAGTTAAATATTTTTGTTTCTCGTAATTAAATTTGATTTCTATATATATATATATATATATATATAATCAACTCAGATAGAATTTTGGGTATGATTAATGAATTAAGGAATCACATTGTGTTTTTTGAATAACAATGCAGTTGCAGGTACTAGAAACGTGGCCTGTAAATGAATGTATTACAGTTTGTTTTTTCTTAATTTAATTTCAAATATTTTATATGGCGTGGGTCTTAAGTTTTTGCCAATCCTCATGTAAGAGAGGTGTGGCTTGTGTTAGAATTTGCTTATGAAGATGACTGACTGAGTATTGCAAGCTTGGCTTTTTTTTAGGTTACTATTCAGTTACCATCTCTTTGGTATTATTAACAGTCACTTTTTGGTTATCAATGGGTAATTGAAGATTCAGTTTAAGAAGTTGAGTTTTTATCCCAGTTTTAGAAAATGCTGCTAGTGGTTAAGAATGAGGAGAATTCTTGAACTTGCAATCATGGAAACGTAGGAAATTCTTATGATTGGTTGAGTAGAAGCATTTTTGAGAACCATAGAGGGATACTTATGTAAGTGGACAAAATATCTATAGTTTGGTTGTTTTGCAACTTCTGTAAAGCTTTTATACTGGCATTGGTTATCTTAGACCCGAAACTCCTGTTATGACCACTGATTGGTGGCTTCTTATGTGGATTGAAATTGGAGTTCTTAAGGTTCCATAGTGTAGGATAAGAACAGTAAATGACCCTGGGGGAGGCGAAACTTTATTTCACTCATTTCCATGATGGGGTTGGATGGATGGGTTCTAGTCCCACTCTTTGCCATGTAAACTTCCCCCCCCCCCCCCCCGGGGGGGGACTGGGTATGATGAGACTTCTGGGTATGATGAGATGGCTGTCAGAAGAATTTTTTTACCCTGATTGGCAGTATTCTTTTTAAACCGTTTACTTGTACCAGGAGGTATGGTTGTATAGATAACACAAATGGTTATAATTTAAAGGAGGATCTTTTATGGCCATAGTAAACAAGTGTTTCTGTCTAGGCAACACAAAATTTTGTTCCACACAGTTCATTTACATTTACTTTCTTTCTTTCTTTCATCCCCACCCACCAAAAAACATTCATGTTTTAATCCTTTTAGTTGTATAATTATTTGTATTCTGTACCAACCTTTTAAACAGATGTTTGACACATACTTGCCCACCCGATGCCACAGACTATCATATTAAGTTCTATGTTACTTGTTTGTTGATTGCTTTCGAACTTATGTTTTTTGTTCTTTAAACTGTAGTTGTGTTATTATATGGGCTAGGCTCTTTTAATGGAAAGATATTTATCAGTCTAAATCACATGCCAAAACCTAAATCTTCCATTTGATTCATCACAGACTAGAGGTGTTTAGCTTGACTTTTGTGTTGGATCGCCTCATTTTATTTGTTTTAATTGTTGTATTGCAAAAACATCACTTCATCAGGCTACAATGGACTGTGTCTTATACTTTTTTCTTCTTTTTTTTGGTGTGAGACTGTTTTGATGTAATTACACACATCAATTGGCCAAAAGCTGCCAAATCTAACATGTAAAGGCAACACCATATGTGATTTGGGGATGTGGTAGTATAGTATATTCATTATCAATGATCGAATTAACTTCTTTGTAGTTTCTCTTGATTTGTGAAATAGTATTAGCCTCTAATAGCAGATGTAGGGTAGTTCTTCTGATTCTTTTTATCTTCCTTTTCCTTTATAGCTTCACATCCTAGGATTTTGGTCTTTATTCATTTTGGATACCATATTATTAAATTGCAATAAAAGGTTGTGGTATGAGTTCATGCATTAACACTGACCTGATCATGACGAAGTGTGCGGTATTCAATGTGAATGCATAAATAGGATTACATAGGAGCACTGGGAGGGCAACCTTGAAGCAGTAAATTAGTAAGGTTTTGACTTTGTACTTTTGTTTGGACATCATACTTTTGTTTTGATGTCAATATTTTTTTAATTTTCTTTTTTGACATCACACTTTTAGCAAAAAAGAAATGTATGTACAAGCATCTAGGTGATTTGAGTGACAAACTTGGAGCTGCTATTTTGGGACACCAAGGTATTTAGTCTTGAATATAGGAAGTAGAATTTGTATTTACCGGAAGTTGGAACTATAGTAGTAAGTGTGTTAATAAGACGTTGGAAGTAGTACCTTAATAAAAAAAATTCTGCGTGTTAAAATAACAGCATCAGTCCACTTTAGATCATAAAAACTACTGTTCTCAGTTAATGGTTGCAATCTTTATATTTTCATTTGGAGTTTCTATATGGCAAAGATTTGTGCTGTCATAAGTACACTTTCACACAAATTAAGAAAATTAAAGTAGAGGAAAAAGTATAAAGTTCATTCCAAATTTATCCATAGTGGACCTCTCTCACGAGTCGGTTGTTTTCTTTCTTAAAATTAGTGGAGCGCATTTCAGTAAACTATTTAGAGGAAACACATTTGATACTGTTTGACTTGTGCACTTCAGATGTTCTTTGCTGGACATTTTTTTGGGTACTGTTAGACATCCTTCGGGGTACAAAAGTTATAGTATTTACATAACTACTCAAACAAGTCACGGACACCATAATCTTATTAGTGCAAGTACAAGCTAAAAAAAAATTAAAAATGCCGGAATCCCACTCAAAGTATATAATTTCTGGGTTTCCATATGTGCACAAAAGGTCCTCGAGTAAGTTGATCTCCTCTTTGTCTCTCCTCCCTTGTATCCTTTTCTCGGCCCTCATCATCAAGTGAAATCTTGAACAACTTTAAATCTTCTTATTATTTCAATACTTAACCTTTTTGTAACTGGAATTAAATCCTTTCAATTTTGCTTCACAAAAAAAGAAGAAAATTCACAACTTTTGTCATTTAGGTTTCCTCTCTCATAAACTTCCCGACTGTTAATGTTCAGGCAAGATGACGTGAGCATTTTTGGAATAATTGCTAAGATTGGTAGCAAGTATAGTTTATGAAACTGTGAAGAGGCATCTATGATGTACAAACTTCCACGATGCCGACAATGCTAACTGAAATTTTAGAAAGAGATAGCTTAAAGATTCTATCACCCGTTCTAGTGTCTGCGTTGTGGCAAGAACTTTTCTCTCTTGGCTTGAGGAAAAAAAATCTGAAAAATGCTAGAGCTCACTTTAATCTTTCATGAAGTTTAAGCAATGATCTAGAAGATCTAGGTTTGGTTATTATTTAACGTCTTCTTTGTTCAAACATGTTGATCTGATCTTTCATCAAAACTTTCCAAGGAAACTTACTCAATGATTATCTTTTAGTAGCATGTTTAAACATGTAAGTTGCCTGAGCTTCGTTGTTACTTTTAAGTCTTGTTTTCCAAAAATGTTGATATGATTATTCATTTATTGTCTTAGGTGATTATTCTCTTTGATGGGACCTCAATCCGTTAAGAACCTTATAATACAGTTTCATGATTTCTAGAATAATCCAGTTTGCTACTTTTATCCGAATAGAAAAAGTTTGTTAGTTGGTGTTTTTCCTCTCTTCTTGTTGTTATACTCGTTACATATGATCATATAACTAATTAAACATTTAAACTTGCCAGTACTCATTGTGTGCTGCAAATATTATGTTTTATATTTTAAATGTTGATGTGAGAGTATACACAGCGTCGGATAGTCTTAACTTCAACCTGCAAAAACTTGTTAATGCCTTCCTAGTTGGTACTTATTATATGCCTCGTCCTTTCTAATTTTATTTATTCATTTTTGGTGTGGAAAATGAGACGATGAATCTAATATGGACTTGAGCTCAATTTTGTCTAGTAGATATACTCAAGTAACACTGAATAAAAATTTTTCTGGCTAGTTCATTCTCAAAAAGGCAGAATCCATCCATAGGAAGTACTTTAATAACTGGATTTCTAGTTCAGAAAATATTGAAATTGACTGAACCAAGCTAGCTTTGGAATTATTGAAATAAATCCATTAGTTTTTCTGTGTCAAAGAAGACTAACAAGGCCTTTCGTTGACAGGCAATGCAATGATTATGATTGCTGTTGTGTCTGCATATTTAGTATCTGGTGTGCATGAAATCACCTTATTTTACTTTTATCCAAATCTGTTGTCTTTTTCTTTTTTCTGGTTGGTGGCTTGAGAGGTATTTAGCTCATGCATTGCTTCTAGATGTTTTAGGGTCTTCTTAGTTTTGTTTTTTGCATTTGTCTGTTCTGGCAGGTGACATTCATGGGCAATATGGTGACCTTTTAAGGCTCTTTGAATATGGAGGTTTTCCTCCTCAGGCCAATTATTTGTTCCTAGGTGACTATGTGGACCGTGGCAAGCAGAGTTTGGAAACAATATGCCTCCTCCTTGCTTACAAAATTAAATACCCTGAGAATTTCTTCCTTTTAAGAGGAAATCACGAATGCGCTTCCATCAATCGAATTTATGGATTCTATGATGAATGTAAGCGGCGGTTCAATGTGAGACTTTGGAAAATTTTTACAGATTGTTTCAATTGTCTCCCTGTGGCTGCTCTTATAGATGACAAAATACTTTGCATGCACGGTGGCCTTTCTCCTGATTTGACGAATTTAGATCAGATAAGAAACTTACCTCGTCCAACTGATGTTCCAGACTCTGGTTTGCTCTGTGATTTACTTTGGTCTGATCCTAGTAGAGAAGCCCGGGGCTGGGGAATGAATGATAGAGGAGTCTCATACACCTTTGGCCAGGATAAGGTGGCGGAATTCTTAATGCAGCATGATATGGACCTTGTTTGTCGTGCCCATCAGGTTTTTCCACATCTTCCTTCGTGTCCTTGAGTCTCTGTTATATTCCTATTGTTAACCAAAAGGATCTTTCTGTCCAGAATTTGTTTGATTCTTTTTGTTAACCAAAATGCTCTTTTTGTCCAGGTTGTGGAGGATGGATATGAATTCTTTGCTGAGCGGCAGCTTGTAACAATATTCTCAGCCCCTAACTACTGTGGTGAATTTGATAATGCTGGTGCAATGATGAGTGTTGATGAAAGCTTAATGTGCTCCTTCCAGATTTTAAAGCCTGCAGATAGAAAACCTAGGTTCTTATGAAGCCAAATATGATCATCGAAGTCTTGATCCCCTTCCATAGTTCAGGTCAGCATAATTATATTGCTTTTGTTTTGTAACTTCAGGAATCTGTTGTTCCAGTGATGTTAGTTTTTGCTTTTTCCCCTTCTCATCTTATGGCGATTATATTTAGTTATTTTTTTTGGGTTGCTCCCTTCATTTGGATATGCAACAAGTGCACCCAGTTTTACCGTCATTTCTGATAATTTATGATTGTTTTTAATGGGAAAGTAGAAAAAATCAAGTATTCTTTTGATCACTGTATAGTCTTCCTTTGGGCGAATGTATCAAACACAGGGTTTATGAATTGGGATTAGGATTAGGATCTGGTGTCATAACTCTGTTCCATTTTAGAAACAATTGAATTTTTGAGCTGGATTGCAATTCTATTGATTGGATGATGAAAATTAGACACGAGAGTTTTAGTATTAGGATTAGGACTGCATTTTCATTAGGAGCATAGTTGTTAAGGAACCACGGCGAGGCATGGCGGTAGCCGACTGCCAGTACGCTATAGCGACCGCCATGGCGTCCGTATTGCGACAAGTCAGTTACAATGTGCAATTTATGTATTATTTATTCTACTTAACGAGTATATTGAAAATAAAATTTCGTATACATTAAAACTCAAAACATAATACTATGGAATAACATTAAAAGCACAGTTATGTAAATACTTAGCAATATCAATTCAAAAATAAAACACTTGATATTAAAAAATAAAAACTAGTAAAAGAAATGAAGAATTCAACAAACACTACATAGAAAATAAAGTTACAATCAACCATCACATATTACTAGTCTAATAACTAATAAAACAACACATAACAAGTTAAAATAATGTCTAGTATATTACTTGTGAATGTATTAGTATATTACTACTTACTAGTTTAAAATATGAGTACATATATAATATATATATATATATATATATATATATATTTATAATTGTGTATGTGACAAACTGTGGAGTGTGGAGTAATGTGTAAAGTATAAAGCATGATAGTTTTTTAGTGTGGAGTACAGTGTAAAGCACTCGGCAGATGGGAGACACTGCCTATATGGCTATATTAAATTAAATTTCCCATATTAAAGCTGACACTTGGCATACGTGAAAGTGTGAAACAGAGGTGGATGTGCATTTATATATAATAACAGGATGACAGATGTGCATTATATTAAAGGGTACATATATAATATATATATATATATATATATATATATATATATATATATATATATATAATTGTGTATGTGACAAACACTGGAGTGGAGTAAAGTGTAAAGTATAAAGCATGATGTAAAAAAAACTAAAACACTCGAGAAGCATGTATATATGAAAGTTTAGAAGCAAAGAAGCAGAGCAACCATATGTGGTGAGAACGAAACAAAAAAAAAGCGTTGGTCGTTTCCTCGCAAGTGGCAACCACGATCAGAGAAGAAGAAAGAGAAGAAAGAAAATCATACCTTACCAAGAAGAAATCAGAGTTGTGGCTAGTTGGTCCTCGTCGTTGGTCGGAGCTGTGGGTACTGAACTACTGGTACCGAGTAATCTCTTTCTCTTACTTCTCCCTCTTCTACACTTCTAAATGTCTCTTCGACTGCTGCAGATCGCTATTAGGGCCATCTGCAAATGACGACCTTTTTTTTAAACCTAGTTGGCCTTCGGGTTAGTCACAAGTCGCTCGCTCAGTCTAAGTCGTCGCCGAGGCGTCCATAACTTGTTTTCCTAGGCGCCTGACTTACGAGCCTCCATCAAGTTGCCCTGCTGCCTTGCCTTCAACGCACCGACTGGACACCTTGGCATCGCCTAGGCGACGTCTTAACAACTATGATTATGAGTTCATTCACAATCTTTTTTTATAAGCATACATGTCAACATCCATGATGTTATCCACCAAAGAAAGAGCTTTAGATCTACATAAGGGAAACATGAATTTTATTAGGTTTAGGAAGTTTTCGAAAACCGAATGATGTATTCAACTCAAATATTAAACTTTGACTTGCTTAAAAAAAGACTTAAATATAAATTACTATCCTAAACTATTAACCTTTTTTCACCTCGGCGATTAACCATTCAATTTTTTCAATCAAGTGATTAAACTATCAATTTTTTTCAATTTCGTTCAATTAGGTCTTACACATCATAATTTGATGATGTGCTCGTTGACTAAGTCAACACATGCTTATGCATAAATTGAAAAGGTTATTTAGATTAATTTTTTCACATTTATTAAACAATCGATGGTAAATATGTTAAATAATCTTTTATCTAACATTAAAACTAACTTAATAGAATTAATTCCTTAGCTTACATTAGACAAATATGATGGAAACTCCAACGAAGAGCCGTAATCGAAATCTCTAGAAAAAAGCTGAGATTAATCGAAAAGCCTCAAACAAAACCAACAGGAAATCACGGTTCAAAATCAAGGTAAGGTTTCTATAATCCAAATAGCCTGCAATCCAAAATCCTGGTGCTGAAAAATTCATCCATATTGAGCCATTAATGAATATCTAAGGTAGTCATGTTCATTAATGAATATCTAAGGTAGTCATGTTTGTTCTCATCTTTGTTCTTGAAGCTTTTATTAGCAAATTTTTGTTTGATTGCCATTGTTGCCTACTATTGTTGTTCGTAATCTAGCCAACACCGCAACTCCCAGATTTAACCACCGCCACCACCACCACCAACCCAGATCATAGTTGTTAAGGCCAAGGCGTCCAGTCAATGAGTAACAGACAAGGCGATCATGCGACTTGGGTTTGGGTTGAAAGTCGAGCGCCTAGCAAACTAGCAAAGGCAGTCGTCGCCTTGGCCGATTTTCCGGCAGATTGACCGACTTAGTTACTTCGGGTATGGATCGACCTACTGAGTTAAAAAAATTAAACGATTGCTTGGAACTGGGCTAGACCTAGTCGAACTGATGAAGAACATGAACGACGCGAAGTGAAGAACAGGAACGAAGATCGAACAATAGAAGAGGAGTCGACGAGCGACTGTGAGAAGAAGAGTTGACGAGCGACCGAGAGTGGGAGAGACTGCGAGAGAGAGAGAGAGTACCTCGTCAACTGCCGACTCTGACGTCCCTTCCAGCGACGCTGCGACTTCGATCGGTACTTTGGCAGCGACATGTATTTTTTTTTCTTTCCGGTTTCTGCTATGTTGCATTGCTGCTGCTCTTTTTTTAGTGTCGAGTCACTGCCGACTGCTATATATGATATATCTGTGCGAATTATGTACTTAAGTTTACTGTTTGACTTTTTTTCCGTTTCCCTTACTGTTAGTTATGTATATATATATTATATAAACTTATCCTTTCTTATTGTTATATATATACGTACTTATGAGTCTGCTGGTTATATATAAATTTATATATATTTATATATGTTTGTCTTATATTTTTTATTTGATTGTATTTATTAATTTATACATTAATATAATATATACATATATATATATATATATTTTTTTTTTTCTATGTGGTGTTTGTTGAATTCTTCATTTTTTTACTAATTTTTAATATCAAGTGTTTTGTTTTTGGATTGTTATTGCCAAGTATTTACATAATTATGCCTTTAATGTTGTTTCATAGTTTTATGTTTTGAGTTTTAATGTATATGAAATTTATTGCCAATATACCTGTTAAATAAAATAACAAGTATATAAATTGCACATTATAAACGACTTGTCGCCATACGGACGCTATGACGACTGCCTTATCTCCTAGGCGTCCTGACAATCGGCTACCGTCATGACTCGCTATGACACCTTAACAACTATGATTTAACAACCACCACAATCCCGAGATCTGCGTGGGTAAAAGCCTTATCGAAAAAGGAAAAAAAACGCAAAGAAGAATAGTTGTCGAGTCACTTTCGCTCTCTCTTTCCAAAAATTAGTCTTTCTTAATATAATTTGAAGTTTACAATTGTCGAATGATTATTAAGGGTTTGAGGTGAAGAAAATGATGAGTTATTTTGGGTCAATTAAGTTGTTACAAGATAAAGATTTTGAAGTTATGGGTTCTTGATTTGGGGATTTTCTTTACGGAACAGGAATTTGAAAAGGAGGACGGATGCTTGTCCACTTCAGATTGAATCTTGGGTGGTACAATTTTGATTGTGGCTTTTTTATTATGATTTGTTTTTAGTTTTGATTTTGTTTTATTTACTTTTATTTTTAATGGTGATGATTGTAGAAAAAGAATTGTTTAATTTAAGCTTTATTAATGCATTGTTTAAATTTGATTCAACCTAATTTAGTAGATGAGAAGTTTTTTTAAAATATAATAATAACTTTTATTTTTCATTACGGTTTTGTCCTTTTAAAACGTTAAAATGATAGCAAAATTGACTTAAAAAATGAGTTTTTAAACACCTCAACACTAATATGCTATGTGTGCAAGCCTTGTCATTAATTTATGATGTGGCAGACTTAGATGAACTAAAGTGAAAAATATTGATAGTTTAATAACTTGATTGAAAAAATTGAATGATCGATTACCAAAGTGGAAAAATGGTCCATAGTTTAGGATAGTGACTATTACCAACCGGCCTCCTAAACCATTTATTCCAGTAAGGCTAATGCCCACACCCCGCCTCTTATTGTGCTGGAATGGTATTTCCTACTGATCCATGCCAGCTCAAAAGAAGCTCACTGGATAAATTATCTCAAAGGTAGGAAATCTGCATCCGCAAGGCACACGTCTGATTGGATAGAAAGTAATACCTCTTTCGGGATCAGAAAAAAGAAAAGAAAAAGGGTTCGTCGTCTTTTTCCCGTTATCCTGCAGCTATGGCAGTGGAGGCTCCTAGGGTTTTCAAGAAGGGTAAGCAAAGAAAAGAAGAGATCGAGAGCAATGAACCCGATCTTTATCCTGGGAACAAACTGTTGTCAGTTTACCCACACCGGAATGCCAGCTAGAGAAACATAGTCCCGACCTCCCCTAAAGGCACAGCCCGGAGCAATCTCAATTCCTGCTTAGCCAGATCCGCTTTGAGCGGCATGTTCCAGCCCGAGTTTATGGACCGGATTGGAAACAAAACTCTGTGCGAGCCTTATTGAAAACTATAGCAAGAAGGGAGAAACTTGATTATTTAAGCCTAAAAAAAAGTAGGAAAACCAATAGGTTTGTTATTTAGAAACAGGAAGGATTAGAAAATGAGACTTAAGGTTTTGAAATGAATAATTCAGAACTCGAATGAAATTATTTATGTTTAGAAAGTATGAAGTTATTTGAACTGTTGAATATTTTTTTGTTTTGATTGGTTTTGTTGAACAAGATGTCAGACCAAATCATACTCGGAATTTCAAGTCTACATTATTTGAAGAAATTGAGAGAGGGCATTCCAAAAAATGTGTATGGAATACAAGTCTAAAATTTACTAAAGATATGTTAGACATGCAATTTTTCACATTATGGATATGGTATCTGGATTGGGCATTTGAGACTCCAGAGTTGTTACTTTATTTATTTATTTATTGTTTTCATAGTTTTTTTTAATGATAAGTTGCAGCTTCCAGTCATCAAATTAAATTCGGACACCATAACCACATAGGTCGAGAGTTACAACTTATGAACCATCTTATAAGATTCTTACCTATGTTATGATAAGACTTTAAGTCCCGTGCAATTGGCATACACAGTTGGATTTACAAATTATTGTTTGCCTACAAAGGAAAGCAAAGGTTGGAATTAATCACTCTTAATCCATTCTAGGCGCTAATTTGATGTCTTTTTTATCTTCAAAAGAACATGAGATGCGATCCTGCATATAAACCCTGTATAATTTTGACAAGCCTACAAAATACAGGTACACATTTCAGCATTGGCTTATAAGAAAAGTCCTATGTAGTTGTTGCGGAACGAGCATTTGGTATAGAAGTTCCTTATAGTACTCACATTGCCTCTCACTCACCCCACTGGCATCCACTCCTATTTAGTAGTTTGGACACTAGTATTTTCTCTTTATTTGATTCCAACATTAAAAACATTTTTATACTTTGTCTTGCTTTTTTAGGCCGTCTTATTGTTGACCATTACTTGAATATCATCACTTGTATACTTTCTTGGGGAAGTTAAATTTTCTGTGGCGGGCATTTCTTTTTCGAGTTGGTTATTGTATGGTGTTGGACATGGGAAGAACTGTAGGTGCAAAATTGCCAAATTAAAAAAGCAGTTTTAGGTGCTCTACTGAAATGAAATTTACCTGAATCCATCAAAATTTGTGACATACCACTTCTTTAATCACTATGCAAATACTTAAGAATATCTTAAATTGGTTGATATATAATCCATTAATCTATTGTGTATGAACAATCAGTGCTACCACTACCTACCTTGGTTCGGTCAGTGCAGTAGTCACTTTTTACCATTGAGGATATGTTGTTGCTCCCACCACCATCATCATAACTACTTCTGTACCATCACATCATCTTTTGCATGTCCTCCATGCTTCATTTCCCTCAATCACACTAAAATATTTTTCTTCTGGTATTCTGGTTATAAAATAACAATGTCTTGATAATTGTGGCATACCCCAACATTCTTCTGACTGTTTCTTTGCAGGTAAAAGATCAGTGTCACTTTATATGTTTGCTTATCTCAAATCCCAAGCACTTGTATTATTAAACTCCATTATGACTCGTGCCAGCAGATCTTTTATTACCTGAGAAATGCATGATGATTAGTCTTGGAAATTGACTAAAAATGATGAACTGGCATTATTGGACTTGCTGTGACGTTTTCTTTCGGATAAGTAATTCACAAGTATAACAAGGTCTCAAAGGGGATGTTGTCACAGTTCTGGCAAGTATACAAAACTGTGTTGGCAACAACCCACGAACCCTATAAACAGTGAACACAGCCTAGACACCAAGATATCATCTCCAGCCTGGAAAATAAACAAAAAGGCTCTATGGTTCCCGGATAGGTTCATTGTGATTTCCTTTAATATGTACTCTAAATCAAATTTTGAGGTGTAAATGTTTAAATCATCCTTTCATTTGATCCTTGATCCGCCTCTATTATGGTTATAGAAGTTACTACCAAATATTAACCACTCAGGATATTTTATTTTTTCTTGTTCATTAGAGTTTAAATTCTTACAGGTCTTGCTCATCTAGCTATTTAGGATTTCATTTCTGTTGTTATTTTGTGATGTCATGATGACCCTTCCAACTTCTGTACCAAATGCTTCTGTTAGGCATTTGACTGCTGTTGTATTTGTTTTTCCCCGAGTGTTTTATTATATGTTGTTGATTGGGATACACAAGTTTTTGTCTTTGTACTGGTAAAATTTATATTCCTACTAGGCAGGACGCTTTTGATCGATTTTTGTGGCTATGATTGATTTCTTTCTCCATGATGATTCTGGGCAGTTAATGAAATACGTTGGCGCATCTTGCTATTTCTGTTAACAAAATTATGGGCAACATATTGTCTGAATTTTTCAGCAAGAATAATAGAATATGTATTTGTGTGTTTGTGCGAGTGAAAAATCAACATAAAATCTAAAGAAAAAGGATTTATAACTTTTTTGAACAGAGCTTCCTTGTGTTTCGACTAAATTCAGGATGGAGACAGTTATTAATGAGATATAGACGGGACACTGATTCTCCCAATGATGCAAGTAAAAACCATATTTGCAAAACAGAACCTAGCTCTCCTTTGAAAATGTCAAGGCTGTGACCATCTGGTTATTGCTTAAGCTATGTGGGTTTTCTTCTATTGATAAATGTTGATTTTGAAATGATTTGTGGTACTTGGTATTCTGCAGTCGTAATCTTTAGTAGTGTTTACTAAACTTTCTTGGTATGGTTAATTTATTTTCTTTTTGTGTTGATTCATTGTGCAGAAGTCCTGCCTTGTCATGTTGGGAAGAACACTTTGAAGATGCTGAATTCTAAGATTTGTAGTAGTTGATACGAAATGCAAACATTGTGGGTGTCATTAGATTACTTATCCGTTTAGTTGGTACAAAACATTTGAAGTACTATATATTTTAAGGTGGAGCTTTCAGGGCCTTATTTTGGTTCAGAGGCAAATTGTTTCCTTTGTCGGCCACAATTCCCTAAATATTTGTTTCTGTTTATTTCTTCAACACGCAATTTATGATGGCACTGTAAATACATTGGATTTTGTAAATTGCGTCTGAACTTGTAGATTGTTAGCAACACTAGTATGTTGCCTTTTTCCATTTTTTATTATCGATCGTCAAATTCTATGAGCTTGTTTTGTTTTGATCATTGCAGCAACATGCATTCTTTTGTTTGGAAGCATTTGTTGGTGGCAAAGGTGAAATATGATTAATGGTGAATATGTTCTGATGAGGGTAGAATTAATGATTTGTTTTTTCTAAACAGGATTATACCTAGATGATGTCCTAAATTCTAGTCAAATTTATTTCTACATTATCTTTTTGCCTGTTTGATCATATATCCTGAATCAAGTTTTGTTGCAGTGGTTCTATGGAACTCAAATAACTTTCAGGAACAGAACAAATTCAGCTACAGGTCATTGCTTTATGTGATTGATTTTCATATTTTATCGGCTCACAAGTATTCTAGTAATGTTCAAAGCAACGTTATGTTCTTGTTTGGTTTGTTAGTGTTTGGAGTAGGGATGATAATTTGTTCCGTCCCCACGGTGGTTATCACGTCCCATTCCAAATGGGGATAGTAATTTTGACCGACTGCAAATGGGGATAGTAATTTTGACTTGACTGAGGAAGATGCCGTTGGGGATAGGGAATTGCCGACTGTTATTTATTTTTTATGGGGATGAGAAAGGAATGATATTTGCTTCTTCCATTTTATACTCGCCCCGAATAGTTATATATTTATTAAATTAATATTTATATTATTATGTATTACATAATTAAAATATGTGTATATTATTATTATTATTATTATTATTATTATTTGTGCTAAAATATTGTTAAATTATATATATATATATATATATTATTGTAAATATAACTAAAATTGATTTTTTTATTTAAAAAACATAATATTAATCCATGTAGTAATATAAATTTTCCATGGGGATGGGGATGGGATGGGGATGGGACGGATATGAAGAATTTTTTTAAGACCTGGGATGGGGTAAGATGTGTAATCCCCGCCTCCATTGCCATTCCTAATTGGGAGTGTTAGTTGTTTTTTTAAGTTTCTAAACACTCTTCTGAAGATTTTTTGTACACTGCGACTTCTTCAAAACTATCAAAACTACACTCACCAATATCCTCCAAAGCAACATGAAAAGCAATAGCTATAAAATTCCCTATCCCAACATAGCGTAAAAAGTAGATATCAAGCTGGAATTTTCTTCCTGAATACATTTTAAGGCTAAAGAGTAAAGAATTTTCTATCGCTACCATAGTATTCATCTTTACCTTTACCCGGTGATAAAAAAAGCACCTTCTTCAAACTCTAGTTCGTTGGGATAAATATTTTTTTGGTCACTATATTTTAGGTCAACTTACAAATGAGTCACTAATTTTTTTTTCTTACAGTCAACTCACTGAACTTTTATTTACTTACAAATCGTTAGAAAATCCGTTAAAGTTGTTGACTTTGGACGAAAATGAACAAATAAGGTCTGCACGTGTAAAAATATTCTGATGTGACAGAGAGCAGTCTATGTGGCCAATATTACGTGGATATGGTGGGAGAATCTCTAATATTACATTTCATTAATTTGCCAAGTAAGAATGCATGTATATAATGTCAAAATAAATTTATAAATATATATGTATATAAATTCAATAAGAATTGTAAAAACAAATTTATAAATATGTATGTACATAAAATTAATAAGAATTGATTTTTAATTTCAATATATTTTATTTTTATAAATTTTTAAATAATTATACTTGTTACTAATTATCTAAAAACTCATTTTCTAATAATCACAAAATATGTAAATTATTAATTTTATTTTTTCCATTTTTTGTTAATTTTTTTGATTTTATTTTATTTTAAAAACAAATTCTTTCAATTCCACTCAAGAGTGGTCACACAATACATAAGAGTTTAATGATAGCTTTCTCTCTCTTGCCATATCAGTTTTCTCTCTTTTAAGTAAAATTTAATGTGACAAATTATTTAAAGTCAACATGATTTAACGGATTTTCTAAAGGTTGTAAGTAAATAAGTCCAGAGTTGACTGTAAAAAAAAAAGCATTTATCCCCCGGTTCGTTATATGTTAGTTGCAAAATCTCTTGGGTATGCATTGAGAATGAGTTCCATCTCTTTATGTGTTCAGATTGAATTTTCAGTATACTTGTCCATTTCAAAATATAGCATCAAATTTATTTTTTAAAGTTAATATGAAATGTTTTAAGTTAAAACTATGTTGAGTTAGTATTTCTGAGGACTCGGTATATACTAGATGCCACCTAAGATGTGGGCTCTGTTGTGGGTCAAAAAAACGAGTCAAAATGTCGATGACGGAGTACGATTGTGGTGGGTCTTGGACTAAATTTAGGGGTGAGCATAGTGCGGACTTGAAATTCAAACTGTATTCGAAATTATTTAGGTGCGGTTTGACAAATTCAAAACTGCACACGAAACCACTTGTGATTGGTGCGTTGCGGTTTTAAACTGCGCGATGCGGTTTTAATTGGTACGGTTTCGGTTCCAAAATCAATTAAAATAACAAAAAAAATCTAAGCCTTCAATATAATTTAACACAACTCATATCGAGAAATTAACTTAGTGACATAGTCGACAATGAGAATTATATCAAGTATAGAACCAAAGTTCTTTCTGCCAAACATGTCAAATTCACCATCAAATCATAAAACAGTGAGACACATAAAATAATTTTAATTTATAATAAAGGAATGATGCTTTAAAACTAAAACATACGCTATATAAAACAACGGAGACCATATATTCGATAACAAGCAAGAATGTTTATTTAATTCTCCAAAAATTAAAAATATATACTGGAGATAGAATGAAATTCTATCTTATATATTGCAGGGAGGACTTATAGAATATAATCTTAAGTGTACCTATTTTGAAAAATAATCTATTAGGCTATTACTATTATAGTATAGATCTTAATCAATGCATCAAGTACTCGAACCAACGAATTTGGCCCCTCAGCTATAAGCCCCTCCAGTAACGCATCAAACAAATTCGAAATTCCAAAACACAAATAATTAATTTTTGACTCTATAGCCTTTAACCATCTTCTTTTAATTGGTGAAAAATGACAATGCAAGACCGGGGTTTTCTCTGAGCGTGTTCAAGTGAAAAGTAACTTTAGAATTTACTAGAGATAATACATACATATACACACATGGTGTGGTTTCGGTTTTATGCGTGCGGTTTTGGCTAGTAACCAAACCGGAACCATAAATTTGGTTATTCAATCTACCTAAAACCGCTGCATACGCCGGAACCGTTGGTGCGGTTCGTGCCGTTTTTGGTGCGGTTTTGGTTCCAATTTGGTTACTTGCTCAACCCTAATTAGATCTCCAAGTTACATGATCAATCTTGTTGAACAGTTATATATAACAATATTAAAAGACAAAATATACAATAAAAAAAACACTTATCAGGAAGATGAATATCCCCAGGTAATGACCATCATGTGGACTTGCAGGTTGGTTGCTTGACTAAGAAGTAGCCCATCCCAAGAGTATGATGGAGAGAGCATGACAACAGCTGAAGTAGCATCATAGACCTCAGGGAAGATGATAGCCCTAGGGATAGGATGTTGCAATGATTATTCTTGGTTGGTTATCTTAAGGTTACTCTCTCTATTTCTCTAGATGTCTAGATCCATACTCTTCCATGAATCATCCCTTGGGTTAGTGGTGAATGAATAGTGTATTCTCTCATTTTCTCCTCCGTGTAACTCATTGTGTAGGAGTGTGTTGTATATGATCTCCATCTTTGGTCTCTTCGTTCTGTGTATCTAATTCTCTTTTACTTGGTTATATCTTTCTTATATATTTGCTATATCCTTGCTAGCCACCCAACTCTATTTTCCACATGTATAATAGGTTATATGTCTCTTCCCCAATAGTTCACATCTCTCTATATAGAGGGTCCCTATTAGGATTTGTCCCCCATTAGGCAACACAATCTATTATTAATCATAGGGATATTTTCCTCAATATACTTTCCTTCCCAAATAGCCCCCAGGTATATGAGTTGTAGAAGACAAACTTGAAGGTTACTCTTCATTGTTTGGGGGCAGGACAATGCCATCATTCCATACGTAAGCATCAATCACATGCCCTTATTCTCTTGATGCTCTCCAAGTGTGCCCTTTGTCTGCTCCATGCCTGGATCTTGCCCGTCCATTCATGCCCCGTGAGGATGAGATTGTGGCATGTAGGTTTTCCTGGGAATGTTTCCTATCCTCTACCCTGGGGAAGATAGAAAGTCCCCATAGATCCCAGAAACAGACCCAAAGAAACCTTTCCCTTCCTAGGTAACAAGTCAATCCATTATTATCCACCCTTAACCCAAAATTGGCCTAATGACTTGCCACTTGGGATATAGCCAGGGTATACCCCTACATCCTCAAGAACTATTCTATAACCAATAATTTCTTCATAAATGAACCTTTAATTAGACCTTGAGGAATGACAAGAGCTTAATCAAGGAATATTGCCCATGTTTAATTTTTTCCCCGGGAAAACTTCTTACCCTGGGTTCCATCACCCATGGGGCCTTATATTTAACACATGGATCCGTGTCTTCACTACTACAAAACAGTAAATAGACAACGCAGAAAAAAACGTTGTGGTTTCAGTCAGAAAAACGTCGTGGTTAAGGGTGTTGTCTATTTAACACCCTTACACAACGTTTTTAAAACGTTGTGGTTAAGCACAATACACAACGTTTTTTAGGAAAAAACGTTGTAGATTTGTTTTCAAAAAATTAGCATATACTTAAAAACGTTGTAGAAGGTATGATTTCACAACGTTTTTTGGTTAAAAATGTTGTTGTTTAGTATAAAAGACAACGTTTTTGACCAATTTATACAACATTTTTAAAATGTTGTAGATAAAGTAAAAAAAAGAAAAAAAATATTGTGGTTCACCTATATTACCAATGCACTTGCAATATGCTAATGCCATGATATATAACTAAAAAGTCTAAATTCTCATTTAAATTTCAAGCCAAAATGTATCAAGAAAGCTAAAATGGCCAGAGTAGTATATTTTTTCCCATCAAATTAAAGAAAGTTGACATTTTTATCAGATAGCGAGAACAAAATAAATAAATAAAAGTACTGGATTTAATATAAAATTAGTACTTATGCAACTGTTAGCTGCATTTGTAACTGAGATACTTGATTTTGCAAGTAGCAGATTGCCCCAACACAACCACAACCGTATACAGGGTCTCTCATTCTTGCGTTTGCTTCAAAAAATAAATTGCTCGCAGCATCTCCCCTTTGTTGAACGGGAAGCTCCTGATCCAAAATTAATTAAACAATCAACAAACACAATATTTGCATTCAAACCAGTTTTTTAGGCTATTTATTACATTACAATGAATGTTAGTCTTTGAACTGTGTAAACAAAATTTAAGGGGAAAGAAACCTGAAGTTCCACATCAATGTAATCAGCTCCCAATTCCATGGTCAATTGAAGCACGCTCAGTCGACTTTTTTCATCACCATCATACTGACCACCTTCCCAGTTGGGTCTAGAAAAAAACATAAAATCAGCAAGTACTATACTTGGTTACCTTTAAACTTAACAACTTTTGTCCCAACTATAAGATGGTGCATAATAAGATAACATGACAAGGTATATTTGATAAACAAGAAATCAATTAACAAATTAAAAAAGATAATACTATTAATACATGAAATAACCTTGGATCTGCACCCTGAGTAATAACTGTAATCCTCTTGTGTGCTCCAGATGCCTTTGGCCACTGGGAGATTTTTATTTCTATTTCCTCAACATTCTCAGTCTGCTCAACGGATATGTAAGCCCAGCACCACACACACACACACACAGGGTAATAAAAAACAAGCTTTAAGACCCTACCATGAAAATCCTGTGAGCCACTTCATTCAATACATTTTACATCAACACTGGTGCCCTCAATTTATGCCTGTCAACAAGGAAAAAATGGCTGAATAAGTTACATAACAGTATTAAAAATAATATAAAGAGAATAAACTTTATAAAGTACAATATCGTGGATGTTATTCGTCCAAAAATATATCGGCAACGGAATAAAACAACAAGGCAATAAAATTAAACAATCAAATAACTAGGCAAAACAATACATAATGAGAAAGTTCACATTCCTCCAAAGACCAAATCAGCATAATCTGCTCACATAATAGCAAGAGCGAAGAATAGATGAAAAGAATTGAACTAATAAATGCTACAAAATCAACTATTGCCGTAAAAGACACTACGGAAGGAAAATTGGACGTGTATGAGTTCATGGAACCGGTAAAACATTATAGCATCTCAAGATTCTGGCACATCACATCTACTATTGATTCAGTAATTTAAAAAAGAAACAATTTCATACTTCTGCCAAACTTGCAACTTAAGCATGCTTCATGATGAATTCTATACATAAATTAGGAAAAATATAGTCTTACAATTTGCCATGTGTATAGTACCTGTTCTTTTTTCTTCTTAGGCCGTCTCTTTCTTCGGGGTTTTCGGGCTTCAGTGTTAGAACTCAAATTGCTACTATTGCTTGTGTGTGAATTTGAATATCCCCTGTTTCTATAGTTAGAACTCAAATTGTTCTTGTTGCCAGAGTGTGAATTTGAATATCCCCTATAAAACATCACCCAGTTGAAAAGAAATGTAATCTGGCAGTTAAGACAATTAAAGCTTTGAAATTCGGATAGAAAATTTGTTTTGATTTATTTTATCCAAAGAATGTTATAAATTAGACTGGAATTGGGATTAAGAAGTCATGCAGAATGTGACTAAGAAATAGAAGTCAACCATTGTAAAGAACAATAACAAATAATAGAAAATAATGTAAAGGAGGAAGAAGTTCAGAATTGGTTTATAACTTAATCTAACAGATTCAACCTTTCAAACAGAAGAATCAAACAGAGTACCTATAAACTTCATAACTAAAACATGAAGCCTCAAAAGAATTGGAGTCGGGCACCTGATTCCAGCTGCCTTTAGCCTACAATCAATCACAGCAACAACAGAAATAAAATCATATTACCTCCCAAAAACATTCTTCTAAACATAGTTCGAACAATAATTTACTGCAAAAATTACAAAATTGATCGAATCCAGGAAATCTTTACCGAAATAATACTCAAACCAGGGATGAAACTCTCGAATTAGGGTCTCCATGTATCGTTTGTACATAAAACAATAAATACCAAATAAATCACAAACACATAGGAAGAAAACTTAGCAAGGAGTGGGTGTGTACTAGCTGACGATTCCAGCCGACTGAGCCGGGGGAGACGCTCTAAATCTCAAGGGAACCGTCTTCTCGAGTGGCAGCAACTTGAGAGTCGTCAGTGCTGGTGGCTAAGGCTACAACCGGAGACAGCTTCCATTCAACTGAGCAGCTGCGAACGCCATAATAGACGCACTCTGGATCCTAATTCACCGGCGTTCGCGGCCATTCACCAACGGTGGCTGAACTGGATCCCGATTCTCCAGATGTATAAGTTCTACTCCATCGCCGATGTGTCGCTGGAGCTTAGAGCGGCGGTGGCGAAGAAATTGAAAGATTTTGTGTGAAAAATGGGAAGGAGGGAATATCAGATCGGGGAAAATTAGGGGAATAGTAAGGAGGAAATGAAATTTCTGTATAGGAAACGTTTTAAGCTCCGTGTTTTCATTTCTACATTTTTTTAAGCTCCGTGTTTTTGTTAATAGACAACGTTTTTTAAAAAAACGTTATCTAATTAAAACAAAAAAATGTCCTTCTAAATAGATAACGTTTTTGCATATATATCTACAACGTTTTTTTTCTAAAAACGTTGTAAAAAAAAACCACAACGTTTTTATAAAAAACGTTGTCTATTAAGCGTTGTCTATTAGGTACTTTGTACTGGTGCTTGGGTTCATGCACATCCATTCCATATATCATCCATGTGGCAATATCTAACTCATGGATCCGTGTCTTGGGTTCATGCCTAGCCATTCAATCATCATAGGGGCCATATTCAACCCATGGATCATTCTTGGGGATGTAGTCCCAACCTCAGGTCTCATGGGTCTTACCATGATGATATCCATCAACTATTCCTTAGGCCCAACTTACTTGTTTAGCCTTTTCTCATAGAGGTTTATCGCACCCATCAAGGGGTAACCCATTTGGTTTATCTAGCCCTTTTCCATGTGTATATGTGGGTCCATATTTATCTGGTCAAATATTTAACTTGCTTAGTTGGTCATATTCTCCAAGGCTTTCGTAAGGTGACAATTATTAGGTACCAACATTAGCCCCCAGCCCGGCCCAACCATGAAATAGGTGGGGCAGGCATTTCTCTCAACACTTTCTTCAAATATTTAGAAAATCATCCTACTAAACTTCTCCCAAACTCATGATGAATGTAAACACTCAAAATTTTACATTTTTGTTATTAACCATGCAGGAAGGTAGAGTCATCTTTTATCTTCCACAGACAACCTTAGAAGTCAAATCACCAAAATCAAACCCCGACAATAACACCGGGAGATCAAAGTCAAACCCCGACGACAACCCCAGGAGATCAAATTAACCTCAATAACAACACCGAGAAATCAAAATCAAGCCCCGACGACAACCAAAGGAAATCAAAATCAAACCCTGACGACGACCCCGGGAGATCAAACCAAGCCCTGAAGACAACCCCATGAGATCAAAACCAAGCCCCGACGACAACCCCGGGAGATCAAGCCAAAACCCGGAGAAAACCTCGGGAGATCAAACCAACCTCAGAGACAACCCTGAGGACTGATAAAAGTCAACATCAGTCCAATCTCGGAGATAACCCTGAGAAAAGACAGCTACAACTGCATCAAGCTCGGAACCAACCTTGGAGGGGCAAAATGGTAATTTTGTCAACTCAACATCAATTCAGCCCAAATCACTGCGAAAAAGGTTATGCAGGACCATAACATTAGTCTTGAGTGATAAACAGCACAAGGCAGCTCAACAGATGGACTGCGAAGACTCGAAGATCTAGTCATGGACCTATCTTCCCGGATTCAAAAAATGTCAAATCACATGTCATTGTGTAGCTCTCGTCAAGGGCTTTCCGGAAAGGTATAACACGCCTCCATCAGATTCTTAGATTGAAAGTTATGAAGGTTTGAGCAGACAACGTGTTGGTTTGAGTGCACATACTTCGAGATGATGGGACCCACGGGGCCCGATGTGACGCCCCCAAAATAGGTATACATCACCCATCTTGGGTCGCCAAATACATGGTACAGAATACAAATACAATCTTAAATATACAACATGAGCTGTGAGTTTTAATACAAATATTGTCTTCTAGACAGTATTCAAACTCAAAATAAGTCCTCAATACATTTATTAACACACTATTTCATAGAATAGTGAGAACTACTAATGCTATCATCTGGACCATCACTCCGTTCCCCGACTAGTCCCTGCCACGTTCTCATTTCCTGAAGAGAACAATGAAAGTAAAAGGGTGAGCTCAACTAGCCCAGTAAGAAATATTATGACTAAGATAATGCAGAATAAATTATCGTTAGCCTTCAACAGTGTTAAATTGATACAATATAACAAACATCAAGTTTAAATGCAGCGGAATAAGCAATCCATTAAAAGAGTCAAGTAGAGAATAAAATCTACCATCTTCTATGATTTAAAAGGTTTTTCATCACTTTTATTGCTGAGACTCAACTTAATAAATAAACCACATCATCCCTGCACTACGACCAAGGATATTCATTAGTATCACAACCATAAATTATCCATGCACTACGGGCCAAGGATATTTGTGTATTCATCAATGGTCATGATCATGCCAACAACTGTCCATCAATGCAGTACGGGCTAATGAGGACTTTTACCACATCATTTGTAACATTATAGTCATGATTATATCGAATAATCCCCAGTCATAATTATACCAAGTCCATCTATGCACTACAGGCCACAGATGACTTTCAACATAATATAAACATGAGAATGATGATAATGATATAAGAATTCAATAAAACAAGTTCAAGAATTAATTTATCCAGGAACCAATAATGTCCAAATTGTCAACTTGATATTGCTTTGTGGAGTAAAATTCAAGAATGCTCAGAAGAATATTTCCATGAAAAGATACTGGATGAAGCGCAAATATCAATAATATTTCACTAATTTCATGGAGTATAAAAGCCAAAACTTTAACCAACTGAGTATAATAAAGAATGGAATAACAAAAGAAATCACCAGGCATGCGATAGACCACACAGACAGGTTATTTCAACAGAATAATAAATAACGGAACCAGGTCATGCGTAAACGCACAGACAGGATATTCCAACAGAATAATAAATAATGGAACCAGGTCATGCGTAAACGCACAGACATGATATTCCAACAGAATAATAAATAATGGAACCAGGTCATGCATAAACGCACAGACATGATGTTCCAACAGAATAATAAAGAATGGAATAACAGAAGAATTTCACCATGTATGCGGTACTTCGCATAGAAAGGTTATTCCAACATAATAATAAAGAATGGAATAACAGAAGAATTTCACCAAGTATTGGGTAGTCCGCGTATACATGTTATTCCAACAGAATAATAAAGAATGGAATAACAGAAGAATTTCACCTTGTATGCGGTACTTCGCATAGACATGTTATTCCAACATAATAATAAAGAATGGAATAACAGAAGAATTTCACCGTGTATGCGGTACTTCGCATAGACAGGTTATTCCAACATAATAATAAAGAATGGAATAACAGAAGCTCTCTTCATGAATACGAAAGAAATAATACCCCTTACCTTAGAAGAAATTGGATATATGAATAGTGAAGTAGCAGGATACTTTTCTTCTTTCTCTCTATAGTTTCTCTCTCTAGAGTTTCAGTGAATTCGTAAGAAATAATGAAGGAATGGGCTTCTATTTATAGGAGAATGAACTAAATAGTAACTAATTCATGAACAGTCCAGATTGATTTACTTTTAAACGGACGGTCCATATTCAATTACTATGCAGTATTAATAAAATATTCTAATAAAACAAATTTTTTTAAATAAAATATAATATATTCTATTTATAATATAATAAAACGAATAACTTTATAAAAGTATTCTATTTTATATAAAAAGATTTTACTATAAAAACACTATGCATGCACTATACAAACACTATGCATAATAGAATATTATATATTCTATTAATAGTCTAATAAAACAAATAACTTTATAAAAGTATGCTGTTTTATATAAAAAGATTTTACTATGCAAATATTATGCAGACACTATGCATAATAGAATATTATATATTCTATTTATAATCTAATAAAACGAATAACTTTATAAAAGTATTCTGTTTTATATAATTTTTTTTCTATTTTATTACATTTATAATAATAATAAAACAAAACTTATCACCTTTATTATAATTCACAATATTAATCGACCAGGTCATTCCCAGGAAAGAGGGGGCTTTCCAATAAGGATTTCTCCCTATTGGCGCCCAATTAGGTGACCAAACCTCTCCTTGGCAGAACTTCTAGACATCATTAATATTGCAAATAATAATATTAATAACTTTGTTATCTCAATTATTGATTTAATAATATATAAAATATCGACAATAATTGAATCAAATAACGTGAGATACTATGCAACAATTACTATAGAAATAATTGAACAAAACTGAGTGACTTCTCACGTAAGCATCAATAATCAAAACCGTGTGCTACTATGCAACCGCACGTAATACTGTACTTTTAACACAGGGTGTTTCAACAGTTAACAGTAAAACTTCCGCCGTTATTTGTATAAAAATATTTTTGTCATTTTCTCAATCCGACAATAATTCCGTTGTGGGGTCCACCAATGATTGTACCGTCGTACGGATATTCCTCGACAAAAAGAATATTCTCCGACTAATCCAATATTATACAACAACTTGCATACTTTTCAAAATTTATAAATATTACCCACAACTATAACATTATCTCAAATCCACACCATAATTTTGAAAAAAATATTTCGAGAAAATTAAATCTTTATTCGTAAAATTTGGGATTTTACACCCGGGTCCACCCGGGCAGCCGCAGGTAGACCCTCGACTACTTTGGTCTATAAATAAGACCCCCCATCAGTCAAAAAAGAGAGAAAAAAAGAAAGAAAACTCTGTCCATTTCAGCTCTTAACCCCTCCTATAATGTTCCAAACTTCAATATTCTTCTTTCTAAACACTTGTATACATATATACTACGACATATCAAATTTTAACTAGTGGAAACTAAGCTCCAAAAGCAGTCTGAAGCCTTCCTTGTAGCACACTGTAAGATTTTTTCATATTTGAAGCTTTCTCTTACTTTCATATATATATATATATATATATATATATATATATATATATATATATATATATATATATATATATATATATATATATATTTGATCAAGTCCGGACTCCCGGACCTGATCAAATTCGGAGCTTTTTTTTGCTTTTTTTAAAACAACTAAAAATAAATAAATTTATGGAACTTGAATTTTTACATAATATAGTATTTTAGGTGTGATTTGGATATATATAACAAAACATGTCTGTACATCCATAATTTTTTTTTAGTTGTTTAAAAAAAAATAAAAAAAAGTCCCGAATTTTAAACCTGTCCAGGCTCCCGGACAGGATTCGGACCCTATCCCGGACTCTATTAAAATCTGGACTTTTTTTTTCTTGCTTTTTTTTTGAAACAACTAAATTTTTTTTATGAAATTGGAATTTTTACATAATACAGTATTTTGGGCGTGATTTGGATGCCTATACCAAAACATTTCTGTACAGTCTGGGCAGACTGTACATACATTGGTTGGTGTAGGTATTAAAAACACACCCAACACACTGTATTATGGAAACATTTCAGTTCCATAATTTTTTTTAGTTGTTCTACAAAAAAAATAAAAATAAAAATTTGGGGTCCGGATTTTGGACCAGTCCGGGATCCCGGACTGGATCCGTTGTATATATATATATATATATATATATATATATATATATATATATACCATTTGGGGGTGGAAGCAAAGGGAAAAAGAGAAAACAGAGTAGTGCATATAAACAACACAATTTAATTACTAAATAGAAAAAAATTTATTGATAAATGAAAATATTTACAAGCAAACTGAAAATTAAAGTGACTTACAATTTAACTTAGAACATTTAAGAAGAAAGAGAAGGAGGGGTTAAGATGGACTAAACAGCGGTAGAAACCAAAGATTCGTCTAAGAAGGAACTCAGAGTCTTTCTAAGTTTTGAAGTCTGTTTTGCTAACTGAGTTCGAATTCCTTTTATAGAATAAGGAAATGAACTATTACAAATTTACTATTACAAAATGAATCATTACAGACAAATAACTGTAGATGAATAGTGCTAACTTTTGACTAAATACATATGCGTTCGGCTACTTTAGACAAAGAGTCCGACAACTTTTGACTCAGTAGATGCTTTCGGTGGAAAAGAGAGAGCATCTTTTGACTTTAAAGGCTTCTGGGGAAGGTGCGCGTGACTGGAGCTGCTTTCGGTGGAAAAACAGATTCTTCTGACTGATTGGCTGCAGGGACAGGTGCATGTGACTGGGAAGTCAGGTAAATGGGTCCTGAGCATCCTGTTTATTGATGGTGCCTTATGGATCATACTGACCATCATCATCTGCAAATTGGCTAACTGAAGCATTCTGAGAAAAGGAAGAAGAATGAACAGAAGCTTCCTCATGTAACTCATCAATTCTTTTGTTAATTGCTTGGACTATTAATTTTAATTCTTTACTAGAACAATTCTTGAAATCAGAAATGCCACGAGAACAAGACGATCCAGTAGGACTGATTTTTGACTCTTTGGGTTTTGATTCTTTTGGTTGACTGGAAGGTTCTTTGGATGAGACTGGAAGAACCTTAAGAGGGACGGTGGGAAATTCTAATTGAACTTGACTAACAATCCTATTAACATCAAACTTATCCCACCATTTGATGAAAAATTGTCGAGGGAGAAGAGGGAATGGCTCACAAAGGGTACAGGCATCCGCCACATTAAAATCTCGACCATGAGGATCAGTTACTTTAGTTGGGGTTTTAATGTCATACTGCCATTTAAGAATTTAGGGAATCTTATATTTACTAACAAATTGAAGAATGACAGGGACACCATCATACTTTGGATTGTATTTACTGTGGTTGCAAAAATGATTAAGTTGAACTTTCAATGGTTCAGGAAGGAGATCATAAGTGGAACCAAACCTCATCCACCAGTGAGAGAACCAATGAGGGAATTGGCTTTTGAACTTATGATCGAACTGAAAAAACCATGAATGACTGTTTGACTCATTTTGAAAAAGGAAAACTCTATACCAGGCTTCCATATAATCATAATAACAATAAGAGTTATCTTGACTAGAAAGCTGCATAAGGTCAGAAGGATATTTTCCCCAATCAGACATTAGAATGAATTGTTTAATATACAATGAATGATAAAGTACTTTGATTTTATCATTATTGGCATAAATGAGTTTAACAAAGATTGACTCGGTTTCAATAAGGATATCCTTATAATAATCAAGGGATTTATAATGAGCCAAGGGCTGGAAATGCTATCCAGAAGGAAAGAACTGAGCAAACAATTTGACTGGGTCATCTTTAGGTTTCATATGGGGTTCAATATGAAACAGGTTAATGGTCCATTTGAGCATATACTTAGAAGGAGGATGACTGGGGTTTAAAACGGAGGCTTTTGACTAGAATGGGTCAACCAGAGTTGGGTTACTAGCTAAGGCTGAACTGTATGGCTGGGGTATTGTTCCAAAACTGGTAAATTTGTTGGTGGTTTGATAAATTGGGTTTACTGGATGAGGAACCAAGGTTCCTTTTGGTTGATTATTTGGTCCAGTAGGGCGACCCGAACCACGAGAGGATGATGCTCCTCGAGTACTCATGATGGACGAACAGTACCTGTATTAATAAATTACCGAGTGAGAAAATCAGGAATTAAATTGTTACTGCCTTTAATGTAGTCAATCTCAAAATCAAAGATACTTAATAAGGCTTGCCATCTATCAAAAGAATGTTTAGAGGATATGTTTTCAACATCTTTTTCTAAAACATATTTTACAGATTTGCAGTCTATGCGAACTAAAAACTTTAGGTTCAATAAGTCACTTTGAAATTTGTTAATACATAATACTAAAGAAAGTATTTCCTTTTTAATAGTACTATAATTTAACTGCGTAGTATTCCATGCACCGGAATGGAAACGGATGATTTGTTCTAGGGAGTTGAGAGTAAGTTTTTGCATGAGAATTCCTCCGAATCCAATATCAATGGCATCAGTTTTAACAATTTTGAATGCAGAATCATTGGAAATACCAAGGAAGGGCAATGCCTTGACATATTTTTTAACTTGTTGGAAGACAGAAGTGTGGGTGTCAGTTCATGGAGGAGGATTATCTTGCAAACGCTGAAAAAGAGGTTTGCAAATCTTCCTGAGATTTTTATAGAACTTGCCAATGTAATTGAGTGATCCCAAAAACCTTTGTAGTTGGGTTTTATTGGTAATTTTATCTAGGAATCTGTCAGCAAATTGAATAGCTCTGTTAGTAGGCTGTATGAGTCCGCGATAAATATTTAAACCAAGAAACTGGACTTTAACTTGAAACAAGCTACATTTGGAAGGTGAAAGGACAAGTTCATTATCTTTAACTGTTTTGAAGAACGATTTCAAATGTTTAATGTATTCTTCAATAGAATTGGAAAAAATGAGAATATCATAAATGTAGACGACAATAAAGTGACTGAAAGGGTTCAAAATATCATTGAGAATATTCTGAAATTCACTGGGAGCATTTTTTAGGCCAAATGCCTAGACATTCCATTCATAATGACCAAATGGGGTACTGAATGCTATTTTGTACCTATCATCTGGGTGGATTGCAACATGCCAAAAACCAGATTTAAGGTCAAATTTACTGAAGATAGTGGCATTACTCAAACGGTTAATAAGATCGTCTTTGTTAGGTAAAGGGTACCTAATCCATTCTAAAACTTAGTTCAATGGCTTGTAATTGATTACTAGATGGGGAACACCTCTCTCCTTTTCTACTTCATTGTTAACATAAAAGGTGGGACATGACCATGAGGATTTACTTGGCTTAATTAAACCTTTACTAAGAAGATCATTAATCTCATTTTTATATAACTCCATTTGTTCGTGATTTATTTGTATGGGCCTGGTCTTAGTAGGAATCAGGTGCTCTTTGAATTCCTTAGCATAAGGAAGCCTTACCACATGCTTTTTTCGATGCCAAAAGGCATTAGGAGAATCAGAACAAAGGTTTTCTTTTAAATATATTTTTAACTCTTTAATTTTTTCTTGAACTTCTTTATTCTGAAGTTGTCCTTCAACACGTTTGTACTTAATTTCTTCCTTTAAGAAATTTAAATGGGTAGATTTACAATTCAATAAATTTAATGATTTGGAAATAGATTCTTCTTGAATGAATTTTAAATCTCTTTCTTTTGGTTTAATAAGGAATTTAAATGTTATTCTTTTTCCTAAATGTTTACAGCTTAATCCTTCATTACTGGTAGTAAAAGGGTATAGTAAATATATATACGGTATCCTAAGATGATCTTATCAGTAAGATTGCAGATTAAAACAAATGATGCTTTAAAGCACATATTATCTTGACATATATGAACTTTAGGCAGTTTATATTTTATCTCCATTTGACTACCATTGGCTGAATTGAACTTTTCATTAATTTTCTTATAATACTTAGTTGGGATTAGACCTTTTTGAATATAATTAAGATTTGTGCCAGTATCAACTAGAGCAAGAAGTTGTATAGAAAAGGTTTTATCAACAACTAAGTTAATGGAGATATACCATTTTTGAATGGTGATATCTTTAATTCGTTTAAGAGAAAGACCTTGAACAAAAAGATCTGGCTCTTCTTTTGTTCCCGATGATTCAGGCTCATCGTGATCTTCATCACTAGAGGAGGAATCATGGACTTGAAGATCGGATTTTTTGTCTTCAAACTCTTTTCTTAAATTAGAGACTTCTAATTTTAAGTTAGAAATTTCTTTTTTCAGTTTATTGACTTATTGATTCAACTCTGGAAGGGTAACTTCCTTAACTGGGGTTTTAAATCTCTCAAGAGTTTTATTAAGACTAAATACTGGTTTTTCTTTAGCTTTAATAATTTTATCCTTAACTCTATTGTCTTTAGTTAATAAATCTTTTAACTCTTTAGTGTATTGAGATTTTAACTCAGGATTAGAAATCTTACTAATTAGATCAATTAACAAAGAACTTTCTTCATCTTCTTTAGTGATTACATTAATTTGTTTATTGCAACACTTCTCATTGCAATTGTGGGCACAAATAGTGACTTCGTCATTATCACTAACTATTTTGTGGTTACTAGTACTGTTATTAGATGAATGAGGGATATCAGAACCTTCATCATTACTTATATTGTTCTCTTTTCTCATTAATTCTAATAGTTGTTCAGTATCTTCACTTGAGATGTTTAATTGAGATAATTTTTTCTTAATTTTTCACTAAATTTTATAGTGCCCTTTCTGCCCACAATTGTGGCAAACAATTTTACTTTTATCAAATTTTTTAGATGATTTTTATTATAAAATTTTCTTGTAGGTTTGGGTTTAGTGTACTATTCATCTTATGTTTTTTTATCTTTTTTATGACTTTGTTTATGTTTATAACGTCTGTGATTCTTATGATAATCAATATGTTTATGCAAGTGCTTCCTTCTAGAGGGAGCAACATGAGGTAAACCATATTGTTCACAGAATGTTCCTAACTCATACTTGGCTTTTTTCTTATCTTTACTAGCTTGTTTGGCTAATTTAAAATCAATACACATTTTTAATATAATTTTTTGAATATAACTGATTATGTCACCATAAGTCAGGTTATCATAATCAATATACCCTAAATCTTTACTTAGCTCTTCTCTGACTTTATGAGCGAATAATGAAGGTAAACCATTGACGAATTTCTCTTTCCAGAATGGTTTATTGCTATCATTTCGCATCATAACTCGAGAGGTAAATACATCCTTGTACCATCTAAAATCACTTAGAGTGGGACAAGTGAGATACTAAGCTGATTGTGGATTCTCTTAGTTATATTACTGGGAGTGCCAACAAAATATTTAATTATGGTAAAAATTAAAGTATTAACTCCATCTGGCGGACCAATGCCAACATCTTTATAAAAGATGGGGTTGCCGTCATCATCTAACTGGACAACATGAATTATTGATAATCTAGTATCTACAGTGCGATATTTCTCCCACCAAGATCTGAGAATACCAGTGAATCCACTAGCTAATAACTCAACAATATCTGGCTGAGTCAGATTATTAAATTTAGTTATATAGCTATTTTCTACCATAGAAATGTGATTTAACTTGTTTAAAATCTCTTGTTCAATGAAACCATCAATGTTCCATTCATAAATTTTATTGGATGAAATAAAGAATTGCTTATCTAGATTTCTTTCTTCGAACTGTAGATCCGGAGGAGTAGGTCTAGAGTACAAATTCTTGGTTATACTAGTATTTTTAACTGTTAATTTATTTAACTGATCATTAAAATATGGGACTGAAGAAGTATCAGAATGATCTGACTTGCTATTGCTTTCATTGTCTGTTTGAACTTGATCAATGATTGCAATGGTGCCACTTGATTCAGGCTCAGTTTTTAATTTTTTAAATAACTTATCAATAGCTCGAGTGAGTTCACCATCTTTGTTAGGAAAACCTAATTTACTTCTATTTTCTGGTAACTTTAATAGAGGTTGTTCAATTTTTGAATCGGGTTTTTTAATAGTAGTTTCCTCGAATTTTTCTTCAATCCTATCTAGCTGTCTTCCTACGGTTGCTGGATATTGATTACTAAAATTTAATTGTTCAATAATTTTTTTATCATCTTTATTGCCATCTGATATTTTAAAAGGACTGGCAACAATAGACGTATTTTTAACTGGAAGTAGGACTGTTTCTAGCGGGGGATGACTAGATGAGACCTTTGACTTATCTTCTGTAATCCATTGAGTTTTAGTTATAACATTACATTTACCTTGATATTGATCATACCAGTCGTAAAAAGTAATATTTATCTTTTCACTGTTAATAAATCGTTTCCATCTATTAACAATTTTATCGCGCTCTTTTTCTGTTAAATGATTAGATATAAATAAATGTCTTTTTTCTTTATTAGATTTGGAGTTGAAATCTTTTACAAGATTGTCCCAATCTAATTTGAATTCCTTTTTAATAACTCTTAATTGATTGTTAATCGGAATCTCAAGATCTGACTTAGTTGGGTACTCAGAAGGGGTAGGAGAAGAAGAATCTTCCTCTTCTACAGGATCCTTTTGAGTATAACAAGGGTGACTAGCTTGACCTTGATTAAGGATACCCTTTAATTTAATATCCCTAACAGAAGGGTTACTAAGTACTTCGGTATCTCTTCGGCTGTGAACTGAAGGTACTGAAGAACTAGTAAAATCTTCTATAATAACTGGCCGTCTAGTACGTTCAAAACTTTTTTTGACCATTACATCAGAAAATTGTTTAACATTTTCAATATTTAGTAAGTTGTTAACAACAAGTTGTTGAGGAATTTCACTGGGTATAGTCCATTGACTAGGCAATGTAATATCTTTCCAGAGGATGGTTCTTGGGATTTGAATATTAGCATCACTAGTTGAACTTTGAATTAATACAGTTTGATCTTTAGGACTTTTATTAAGAGCATGAACGTTTAAATTCGTTTTCATGGTCTTATAATAAATCCTGTAAATCAAAGCTATGGGCTGAGAACCCTCAATCATATGAGTAATTTCTCCAGCAGTTTTAATGTTTAATGTCAAAGCTTTTAATAAATGTTGATCACTTAGGCTTAATGTGAAATCAGGAAAGCAATTAAAATGGATAGGTCCATTGTACAAACTTGATTCCATAGCACCAATCATACTCGGATAATAATTCAGGAACCTAGCATCTCTGAGACAGAGGTAGATACTTGAATTAATTCCTTTAATATTCAATGGTTTAACTGTAACTTGAACAAGGCCGGTGTGAATAAAATTGTAACCCTTTTTCCTATGTTTTTTTGATAACATCAGGAGATAAAAGACTGCAATTTTCATATTCTTTATTAATTGCATAAACCTTTTCAACAGTTTTTACATTATAATTTGTTTTAAAATTATCTAAAAAGGTTGACTGATAAATTTCTTTAGGGGAAACCCTAGGTATGTTCCAATTGTGTAAAGCTTGACTTATATTTTCATAACTATGTGTTTCCTAGTTAACTATGTCTAGGACAGGGGGCAAAGTTGACCGATTACTAGTTGAGGAGTTAGACCTAAATAATCTACTCATCATTTACAGATTTCAAAATAAATTTTTATTCAGTGTTCTTCCATTTATACCCTCTTACCTTAAGTAGACTCATACCTATGTTCTATAACCTAACACTGCTCACCCAAGAGACTTACAAAGGTTAGACACGAACTAGGTGGACTACATCAAGTTAGGTGACTTTAGAACAGGAATAAAAGAGAAATTTTGAAAATAGTAGGGAGATGAACAGATTACTGAGATCTTACTGGTAACTAGAACAAAAAAAACTTGGCTCTGATTGATCTAATTAGTAAGATTTCTGATCTTGAGTTAAAATCTCAATACACTAAACAGTTAAAAGATTTATTAACTAAAGACAATAGAGTTAAGGATAAAATTATTAAAGCTAAAGAAAAACCAGTATTTAGTCTTAATAAAACTCTTGAGAGATTTAAAACCCCAGTTAAGGAAGTTACCCTTCCAGAGTTGAATCAATAAGTCAATAAACTGAAAAAAGAAATTTCTAACTTAAAATTAGAAGTCTCTAATTTAAGAAAAGAGTTTGAAGACAAAAAATCCGATCTTCAAGTCCATGATTCCTCCTCTAGTGATGAAGATCACGATGAGCCTGAATCATCGGGAACAAAAGAAGAGCCAGATCTTTTTGTTCAAGGTCTTTCTCTTAAACGAATTAAAGATATCACCATTCAAAAATGGTATATCTCCATTAACTTAGTTGTTGATAAAACCTTTTCTATACAACTTCTTGCTCTAGTTGATACTGGCACAAATCTTAATTATATTCAAAAAGGTCTAATCCCAACTAAGTATTATAAGAAAATTAATGAAAAGTTCAATTCAGCCAATGGTAGTCAAATGGAGATAAAATATAAACTGCCTAAAGTTCATATATGTCAAGATAATATGTGCTTTAAAGCATCATTTGTTTTAATCTGCAATCTTACTGATAAGATCATCTTAGGATACCGTATATATATTTACTATACCCTTTTACTACCAGTAATGAAGGATTAAGCTGTAAACATTTAGGAAAAAGAATAACATTTAAATTCCTTATTAAACCAAAAGAAAGAGATTTAAAATTCATTCAAGAAGAATCTATTTCCAAATCAATAAATTTATTGAATTGTAAATCTACCCATTTAAATTTCTTAAAGGAAGAAATTAAGTACAATCGTGTTGAAGAACAACTTCAGAATAAAGAAGTTCAAGAAAAAATTGAAGAGTTAAAAATATATTTAAAAGAAAACATTTGTTCTGATTCTCCTAATGCCTTTTGGCATCGGAAAAAACATGTAGTAAGGCTTCCTTATGCTAAGGAATTCATAGAGCACCTGATTCCTACTAAGGCCAGGCCCATACAAATGAATCACGAACAAATGGAGTTATGTAAAAGGAGATTAATGATCTTCTTAGTAAAGGTTTAATTAAGCCTAGTAAATCCCCATGGTCATGTCCCTCCTTTTATGTTAACAATGAAACAGAAAAGGAGAGAGGTGTTCCCCGTCTAGTAATCAATTACAAGCCATTGAACAAAGTTTTAGAGTGGATTAGGTACCCTTTACCTAACAAAGACGATCTTATTAACCATTTGAGTAATGCCACTATCTTCAGTAAATTTGACCTTAAATCTGGTTTTTGGCAAGTTACAATCCACCCAGATGATAGGTAGAAAACAACATTCACTACCCTATTTGGTCATTACGAATGGAATGTCCAGGAATTTGGCCTAAAAAATGCTCCCAGTGAATTTCAGAATATTCTCAATGATATTTTGAACCCTTTCAGTCACTTTATTGTCGTCTACATTGTTGATATTCTCATTTTTTCCAATTCTATTGAAGAACACATTAAACATTTGAAATCGTTCTTCAAAACAGTTAAAGATAATGGAATTGTCCTTTCACCTTCCAAATGTAGCTTGTTTCAAGCTAAAGTCTGGTTTCTTTGTTTAAATATTTATCGAAGACTCATACAGCCTATTGACAGAGCTATTCAATTTGCTGACAGATTCCCAGATAAAATTACCAATAAAACCCAACTACAGAGGTTTCTAGGCTCGTTCAATTACATTGGCAATTTCTATAAAAACCTCAGGAAAGATTTGCAAACCTCTTTTTCAGCGTTTGTAGGACAATCCTCCTCGATGGACTGACACCCACACTTCTATCATCCAACAAGTTAAAAAATATGTTAAGGCATTGCCCTGCCTTGGTATTTCCAATGATTTGCATTCAAAATTGTTGAAACTGATGCCTCTGATATTGGATTCAGAGGAATTCTCAAGCAAACACTTACTCTCAACTCCCCAGAACAAATCGTCCGTTTCCATTCCGGTGCATGGAATACCATGCAGTTAAATTACAGTACTATTAAAAAGGAAATACTTTCTTTAGTATTATGTATTAACAAGTTTCAAAGTGACTTATTGAACCAAAAGTTTTTAGTTCGCATAGACTGTAAATCATCAAAGTATGTTTTAGAAAAAGATGTTGAAAACATAGCCTCTAAACATTCTTTTGATAGATGGCAAGCCTTATTAAGTATCTTTGATTTTGAGATTGAGTACATTAAAGGCTGTAATAATTCAATTTATGATTTTCTCACTTGGAAATTTATTAATACAGGTATTGTTCGTCCATCATGAGTACTCGAGGAGCATCATCCTCTCGTGGTCCGGGTCGCCCTACTGGCCCAAGTAATCAACCAAAAAAAACCTTGGTTCCTCATCCAATAAACCCAATTTATCAAACCACCAATAAATTTACCAGTCTTGGAACAATACCCAAGCCATACAGTTTAGCCTTAGCTAGTAACCCAACTCCGATTGACCCATTCCAGTCAAAAGCCTCCGTTTCAAACCCCAGTCATCCTCCTTCTGAGTATATGCTCAAATGGACCACTCACCTGTTTCATATTATACCCCATATGAAACCTAAAGATGACCTAGTCAAATTGGTCGCCAAGTTCTTTCTCTCTGGAGGCATTTCCAGCCCTTAACTCCTTATAAATCCCTTGTGTATTATTAGGATATCCTTGTTGAAACCGAGTCAATCTTTGTTAAACCCATTTATGCCAATAATGATAAAACCAAAGTACTTTATCATTCATTATATATTAAACAGTTCATTCTAATGTCTGATTGGGGAAAACATCCTTCTGACCTTATGCAGCTTTCTAGTCAGGATAACTCTTATTATCATTATGATTATATGGAAGCCTGTTATAGAGTTTTCCTTTTTCAAAATGAGTCAAACAGTCATTCATGGTTTTTTCAGTTCGATCATAAGTTCAAAAGCTAGTTCCCTCATTGGTTCTCTCACTGGTGGATGAGGTTTGGTTCAACTTATGATCTCCTTCCTGAACCATTGAAAGTTCAACTTAGTCATTTTTGCAACCACAGTAAATACAATCCAAAGTATGATGGTGTCCCTATCATTCTTCAATTTGTTAGTAAATATAAGATTCCCTGGATTCTTAAATGGCAGTATAACATTAAAACCCCAACTAAAGTAACCGATCCTCATGGTCAAGATTTCAATGTGGCGGATGCCTATACCCTTTGTGAGTCATTCCCTCTTCTCCCTCGACAATTTTTCATCAAATGGTGGGATAAGTTTGATGTTAATAGGATTGTTAGTCAAGTTCAATTAGAATTTCCCACCGTCCCTCTTAAGATTCTTCCAGTCTCATCCAAAGAACCTTCCAGTCAACCAAAAGAATCAAAACCCAAAGAGTCAAAAATCAGTCCTACTGGATCGTCTTGTTCTCGTGGCATTTCTGATTTCAAGAATTGTTCTAGTAAAGAATTAAAATTAATAGTCCAAGCAATTAACAAAAGAATTGATGAGTTACATGAGGAAGCTTCTGTTCATTCTTCTTCCTCTTCTCAGAATGCTTCAGTTAGCCAATTTGCAGATGATGATGGTCAGTGTGATCCATATGGCACCATTAATCTACAGCATGCTCATGACCTATTTGCCTGACTTCTCAGTCACATGCACCTGCCCCTGCAGCCAATCAGTTAGAAGAATCTACTTTTCCACCAAAAGCAGCTCCAGTCTCGCGCACCTGCCCCAACAGCCTTTAAAGTCAAAAGATGCTCTCTCTTTTCCACCAAAAGCATCTGATGAGTCAAAAGTTGTCGGCCTCTTTGTCTAAAGTAGCCGAAAGCATATTTATTTAGTCAAAAGTTAACACTAATCATCTACAGTTAGTTGTCTATAATGATTCATTTTGTAATAGTTTCTTTCCTTATTCTATAAAAGGAATTCGAACTCAGTTAGCAAAAAAGACTTCAAAACTTAGAAAGACTCTGAGTTCCTTCTCAGACGAATCTTTGGTTTCTACCGCTGATTAGCCCATCTTAACCCCTCCTTGTGTTTCTTCTTAAATGTTCTAAGTTAAATTATAAGTCACTTTAATTTTCATTTTGCTTGTAAATATTTTCATTTATCAATAAATTTATTTCTATTTAGTAATTAAATTGTGTTGTTTATATGCACTACTCTGTTTTCTCTTTTTCTCTTTGCTCCCGCCCCCAAATGGTATACTGTTTAATAGTGTCTAGATTGCTAATCTGTGGCCTTTTATTGCTTTATTATATTTGAATTATACTGTTTAATAGTGTCTGGATTGCTAATCTGTGGTCTTTCATTGCTTTAATATATTTGAATTATACTATTTAATAGTGTCTGGATTGCTAATCTATGGCCTTTTATTGCTCTATTATATATATATAAACTTTTTATTGTGATTAAATATCAGTTTCAACTGTTTATTCAATGTAAATCCATAATATTTGAATTTATGGACTAGATTTATCTAGGTCTAGCCTTATCTAACTTTTAACCGGTTCAAAAGTTGTAAAACTGGAACCGTTGGGCTAGAATGGCTAAGATTTATTTAAATATAGTTTTCTTTTTAGTTTTTGTAAATATTAAGCAACCACGTGACCCTAGATATGCATCTAGAGGGAATGGGAAGCTTGGCTATGCGCAGACAGGGATTTAACTAATGAATCCTTTGTTTTGCGTCATTTAGATTAGATATCTGTTTTATTTCAGTATCCTCATTATGCATGCTATTCATATGATATTATGTGAGCCTAGGAGCCACGGGATCTAAGATCCAGCTGACGGATCTAGATCTGGTTCCCATGATGGACCCTTTCCAGTTGTACAACTAGCCTGCAAATCATATGTGTGGTGTTTGGACATCCTTTGATGGCTGTCATGACCATAAGAAGCCCAACACTTATATGAATATTATTTTGTTGAAGATGGTTTGTATCTCGAGAATAAAATCAAAACAAGCTTAATACGGAATAAAAAATGGAAGTATCAAAGGCCTCGATTACTATGTGAGCATAAAAGTTTGAAAACCTGTTTTCAAAACATCATCTTATATGCCTTGTATTAAAATTAAACTTTTATACAAGTCAAACCCTTTGTATATAGGTGCAAAATAGGCATGACACTACTTCCAAATAAAGCACTTAGGTCTAATTAAATGTAATACACACACACACATTTCAAATAATTAGGCAATTAAAAAGACGCGGTAACCGTGTTTTCGTGGAAGTCAGGGGGGGGGGGAGGGTGCCTAACACTTTCCCCTCGCTTAATCAAGCCCCAAACTTTATGAATTTCAGTTTCCAAAGCTTGTTAAACAGAGTCCAATAATTGGGCCTTTTGCAAAACTTTTCAAAAAAACTCGATTGAGTTGGTACAACCATTTCACTTCTGCCAACTGGTGACTCTGAGTTTTCAAAATCGTCGACATTTTGTGTTAGACCCTTTTGTTAAAATTCTCCATTTCAAACCAAATTCAAACAAATAGAAAACATAAAGGGTAAGAAAGGCTAAAAGAGGAATTTCAAAAGAAAGAAAATTTTCCAGACGTCGACAGGTGGCAACTCTGCTGGGAACAGTAGAGGGCTTAAGCGACTTTTTAAACTTTTCAAAATTCCCATTCTTGCGTATGTGTGTGAATGCTATCTTTACATTAAATGTGTGTGAATGAATGATCTATTTACTGAACTTTAGTGCCTCACACAATTTCTGCGCTTTATATTAGTGCCTCGCACAATGTCATCATTTCATACGGTGAGACACGATGTATGTGAATGTATGTTGTGTGATTCTTCCATCAGGAGGTGAACCCGTCGGTGTTTGATTACTGGACTCAACGGAGAATAATCCCGCGAGGCTCAGGAAAGGCACCACTCAGATCCGCTCCAATTGAAAGATCAGATTAACTTCCTATCTAGTAAATTGCGATGATTTGGGGACATTCATGCCGAAAAATAGAGAGAGTAGCCTAAGATAGGCCAGCCTCTGATAAATCAAATGCGAAGGGGAGTCTCTTCATGTATTCCCTTTCAATTCCATGTAAATTTTGATTCAATGTAAATTATGATTCCATGTAAATATAAAGAAAAGAAAAAGAAAATTCCATTCCCTATCAAAACATGTCATGCTATCCTGTCATCAAAACAACTGACATCTGTTTTGCAGGAAAACATTAAAAAACTCCTAAAATAGACACATTACATAGCATGCAGACTATTAGTGTTTACTAAGATTAAACTACATAAATCTTTTTGTAGGGAAACAATTGGTCTCGTTACCCGATTAAAGTACAAAAAGGCACTAAGCCCACCTTCAGACATGGCTGCAAGTGCCCAACCTGAATCTACCTCTATTTCTCGAGAGGAGTTCGAGGGACTAAGAAACCAGATAGCAGGATTAGCTGTCTTTTTGAAAGAACAGAACAAAAAGACTCAGGGTCAACACATACCCACTCAAACAAAAACCTCTGTACAGGGAGGAAGCCAGGGTACTGACAAGAAAGAAAAGGAAACACAGATACTTGAGCCTCAAATCCATGAAAAATCCAACAAAACCTCTAAAATCACCAAACTTAAAGAAGATCGGGAAGCTGGTGATGTTCGAAAAAAAGTTCAGTAAATGGAAGAAACCATCTGGTCAATCAAAGGGACTGGAGCATATATGAGTGTGACTTATTCAGACCTTTGTTTCTTTCCTAGGGTTCACTATCCAGATAAGTTCAAAACTCCTGATTTTGACAAGTATGATGGATTTGGGGATCCTTACACTCATTTAAAGGTGTTTATTAGAGAACCTGGGTCATATGCTGAGGATGAAAGACTGAGAATGCAGTTGTTTCAGAAGAGTCTAACTGGTGAGGCCAGAGCATGGTATGCCAGATTGAACTATTCTAAAATCTATAGCTGGGAAGAACTAGCCCATGCTTTTCTAAATCAATAGAATTTCCAGTGTCAAATGGCTCCAAATAGATATCAAATTACCAAAGTTAAAAAGTAGAACATTGAGTCATTCAGAGAATATGCCCAAAGATGGAGACGTCTGGTTGCCCAAGTAATCCCATCCATGATGAAAACTGATATGGTAATGACCTTTATTGAAATATAAGAAGCTCCGTTCTATGAGAGAGTCCTAGCAGGCATAGGAAAACCATTCTAAAAAAATGATCAAACACAGAAAAATGGCTAAGACGGGGTTGAAGTCTGCAAAGATTAAAGAC
This sequence comes from Panax japonicus, assembly GCA_020205505.1. Lineage (NCBI taxonomy): Eukaryota > Viridiplantae > Streptophyta > Magnoliopsida > Apiales > Araliaceae > Panax > Panax japonicus. Next base: position 16,034,475 of record CM035108.1, on the reverse strand, counting down.
CTCACTACTTTAGAAGCTGTGGCCGAGGAAATTCAGGCTGGAAATTATGGGAATAACCCTAGGAGGGTTCATAAGAAAAAAGAAGAGGATGTATCCTTGGTACTACAAGGTCAAGCTCAAAGGGGAAATCAAAACCAAAACTTGCCCATTCAAAGAAAGTATTATTCCCCTTTCCAAACTTATGCACAACCCTCAAATTCTCGAATCCAAAGAATTGGAGAAACCAAATGTCGAAGGACATTTACACCCTTAGGGGGGACTCATTGGAAATTTATTGAAACTTCTGATGGCACATAAAAAATTGGCCAGCTCCTTCCTTCAGCTAATCCAAGTGGAAGAAATTTTGATATAAGTAAGAAATGTGCTTATCATTCTGGGGCTCCAGGACTTGACACCTAAGAATGCTAGTCTTTGAAGCATAAGATCCAAGGCCTGATAGACAGTGGTGAGATCATGGTGACAAAACCTGAGCAGCCACACGTTCAAGATAACCCTATACCTTAACACAATGAGGATGGAGTAAACATGATCGGAGTTGGAAGGGGACAAACTTCCAAATACCTCCAATACATTGGAGAAACATCACAAGAAAATGAGGGAACCTCAATGGAGTTGGGTTATTCTGAAGGATGGTCTTCAATCAAGCATGAAATAAAGTCTATCAAAGACTAGATAGGTCAACTGGCAGAACTGGTGGTATATCAACACCAAGTAACTCGACAGCTGATCAGTCAGGGGCATACAAGTCTCCTCTCCCTTATCATCAGGAATCAACAACAAGTCCAAGAGAATGAAACTTTAGAAGAAAAACTTGTAAGAAAAACTAGAGCCCAGTGTCGACGGGACTACGCAGACCAAAGGAAGTTCACTCCTTTGAGTCAACCAATGGAATTTTGGTGATGTTGATCAATGAAGGGAAGATCATAGAACTATTACCCCCAATCTATCCACGTTCTAAGAGGTTTGATGCTACTTGGGTCTGTCATTACCACTCCAATACTCGGGGTCATAGCAATGAAAGCTATTGGGCACTTTGTCATCTAATCTGGAATATGATTGACAGCGGTGACCTGTAAATGGCAAATAATGGTACTGTATTACCTGAAGAAGAGAAGATATTCCCCCCCAGGAACATAAAGATGGAGGGAAGTTATAGCAGTCATATCTTCTGAGAGAGACTTGTCTGCAACACCTCTTACAATCCAAGGAAAGAAGGTCGAAGGAGCAAAGAATCCTTTGAAAGTGGTTGCACCAGAACTATTAGTGCTTCCATTCAGGTCGCAATATCCCATTATCATCCTGAAAAGAGTCTTATGGAACTACGGGAGAGATGAGGGATCAAATTCAAATCAAACTACTGCTATATTAAAGGAAAACCCGATGTATCTACCTTAGTGAGTAATAAAGCTAGTCATTAAATCCACGGGAAGAGTGCCTGAGGATAAAGTTGAAGAATTCCTCAACAAGATGGGACATAATAAAGCCAAAATGGTGCAAAGATTGAAAGAAGCACCCTGACAAATATATATTATAGATTTGGTTTTATCTTCGAAAGATCATCGCAAGGTCTTAATAAAAGTACTGGAAGAAGCTCACCTTCCAAAGACGATAGATACCGAGAAGTTTTAACATTTGATAGATCAAATTTTCAACAGTAATGTGATATCTTTCACTGAGGATGACATACCATTAGAAGGGACAGGTCATTACAAGTCATTGCACATAGCAGTGATGTCTTCAGGATATATGGTAGGAGGTGTGCTAATAGATGAAAGATTGTCCTTAAACATTTATCCTTATGCCACATTGGAAAGAATGAAGATCAATCCTAATTGAATTCGAGGCAGCCACATAGTCATAAGAGCCTTTGATGGCTCTCGACGAAATGCTGTAGGAGAAATTGAACTACCATTGGAGATCGGTCCACATACCTTCTACATATCCTTTCAAGTGTTGAATATCACCACATGATATAATTTGCTGTTGGGAAGGCCATGGATCCATATGGCAGGAGCAGTTCCATTTACCCTTCATCAATAGTTCAATTACATCATTAACGGTAATCTGGTAACTGTTAATACCGAGCTGGAATATATATCCTGTTCAAGTATAAAGTGATATGCCTGTAATCAGTCTCAATGAGGGAATTGAGCCTGTCAGTTTTCAAGCCCTTGAGGTGAGCAACACTTGGTACGAACCTATCGGGGCCCCAACTTTAAGAAATGATATCCTTGGGTTTTTGGCCTGGGCAAGGGCTAGGGAAAAGTCAGCAATGAATCAAAAATTAGTACAAATTCTTAACCAGACAGGAAAGGTTGTGTCGACGTCGGGAAAAATTTCTTTTCTTTGAAATTCCTCCTTTTACCCTTTATGTTTTCTATGTGTTGAGTTTTGTTTGAAAGAGCGAGTTTGAAAAGAGTCCGAAACAAAATGTCGATGATTTGAAAATTCAGAGTCACCAGTTGGTAGTTTTGAAATGGTTATACCAACTCAACCGAATTTGAAAAGGTTTACATAAAGGCCCAATTATTGGACTCTGTTTGACATATCTTGGAAATCGAGATTCATAACATTTGGGGCTTGATTACGCGGGGGGAAGGTGTTAGGCACCCCCCGACTTCTGTGAAAACACGGTTATCACGTCTTTTCAATTTCCTAATTTATTTGAATTGTGTGTGTGTGTGTAAATTGGGCCAAAGTGCATTATTTGGAAGTAATGCTATGCCTCGTTTGCACTTATATACAAAGGGTTTGATTTGTATAAAAGTTTAATTTTAAGCAATATATGCAGCAATGATGTTTTGAAAACATGCTTTTAAACCTTTATGCTTACATAGTAATTGAGGCCTTTGATACTTCTATTTTATTCTGTATTCGACTTGATTTGATTTTATTCTTGAGATGTGAAACATCTTTAACAAAATAATATACATATAAGTGTCGGGCTCCTAATGGGCATGAAAGCCATCGAAGGATGTCCAAACACCATAAATATGATTTATATGCTAACTATACAGGTGAAAATGGGTCCATCATGGGAACTAGATCTAGATCTGTCAGCTGGATCTTAGATCCCGTGGCTCTTAGGCTCACATAATATCATATGAATATCCTGCATAATGAGGATACTGAAATAAAATAGATATTTAATCTAAACGACACTAAACAAAGGATTCATCAGTTAAATCTCTACTTGCGCATAGCCAAGCTTCCCGTTCCCTCTAGATACAGATCTAGGGTCATGTGGTTGCTTAATATTTACAAAAAAAACTAGAAAGAAAATTAGATTTAAATAAATCTTAGCAATTCTAGCTCAACGGTTCCAATTTTACAACTTTGGAACCGGCTAAAAGTTAGATATGGTATATATATATATATATATATATATATATATAAGTAGTAAAAAGGTCACAAATTTAGAATCCTGGCCAAACTGGGAATTATAAATATATATATGTTTATATGTATAATAAAGTAGTAAAAAGACCACAGATTAACAATCCAGGCCAGAGTGATATATATATATATATATATATATGATTATATATATATATATATAATCATATATATACATAAATATATATTTGCATTTACCTGTATGGTCTGTATTGCTAAATTCGTGGCCTTTTACTGCTTTAATATATATATATATATATATATATATATATATATATATATATATATATATATATATATATATATATATATATATTAAGGCTGTAGAAAGCTTCAAATTTGAAAAATCTTGTAGTGTGTCGCAAAGAAGTTGTAAGACCCCAACTTTTTACTAAATAAAATTGAATTTCCTCTATTCATTATCTTGAAATAATAAGGAGTTAATTTGATATAATTCTTTGGTTATGGGTGAAATGTGCAAATTTTACAAAATAAGCAAGTGGTTATAAAATATTCATTGTTGTCGGGGAATATTCGTTTGGTCGTGGAATGTTCTTGTTGTCGGGGAATATTCATATGATGACGCAACCATTTGTGGGCCCTATAACCGAAAATGGTCAGATAAAGAAAATGACAAGTTTAAGTTTTTATAAATAACGACGTAATTATTACCGTTAACATTGTTGGAATACCCGATGGTTAAAGTACAGTAATACGCATGGTTGTACAGTAGCACACGGTATTGCACAATATTCTTGAATTATTAATTCTTACGTAAGAAGACACTTCTCAATAATTGTTACAGTAATTACTGTTCAATATTTTATTTTATTGATTTAATAATTGCTGCATTGATATTTTATATAATTGTTGTTTCAATAATTGTCAATGCACAATATTTCCCATTATCAGATCAATAATTCATATTATTTGAATAATATTATTAGATAACATTATTGGCAATGTCTAAAGAAGTTCTGTCTAGGAAAGGGGTTTGGTCACCTAATTGCGTGCTAGTAAGGAGAAATCCTTATCGGAAAGCCCTCTCTTTCCTAGAAACGACCTGGTTGTCATAATTGTGATTCTGTAATATTATTTGTGAATAATTAATTATTGATTTATATGATAATGAAATATTTATTTTATGTGGACATAAATGATAGATAGGAAAATATTTATTTTGTGTGGATATAAATGAAAGAATTAATGTTGAGGTGTTTTATCAGTATTTTGTCGGAATGGAGGTATTAAAAATCGTCCGTATGTGGATTTCGGGCATTTTTTATCTGGAATTTGGAAAAACTTAAATCTATAAAGCTGTAAAGAATTTAATTTCCTATGGAATGGACATAAAATTCGTATTTTTCTGATAAAAGGCTATTTATTATGAATTATTGAAGTTTCTGATTATTGTTTAAATGGTAAAACATTTTGAAAATTTCTAAAATGGGTGAGCGCCACTTTTGGTTGGTGAGAAATGTGCTAAAATTTTATTTCAAAAGTGGTGGGTATGAATAATAATAGGTAAAACAATCAGGTAGTAGGTTAGTCTGCTTTGGCGTTCTAGCATTTTTCTATAAATAAGGTGCTTAGTTAGAATTAAAAATCACACCAGAAACATAAGTTTTCTCTCTCTATATTATCGAGCGTATTTTTGTGAGTATTTAGATACTTTAAGAGTTGCTATTCAGTGCTAGTTTCCTTCAGCATCATATCCGATATTCCATTCAGAAGTACTATTTTTTTGAGGTAAGGGATGTTATTTTCTTCGTAAATGATATTATTTCTTTCAATATCATTATGCTAAAATATTGGTATGAATTTTATTGTGAAATTTTTTTCTTTTTGTGTCGGGGTTACTATTCACATATACGAACGACACTATTCACGTATACGGCACTATTCACCGAAAAAAATATTCTCTTCCTTGTACCAGATGTCTATTATGGTTACTATCTTTAATTGTATCCATATTTTGATCTTCATTCTTGAATTTTACTCCACTATGGTTTATTATGGAGTATTTTTAAAACTTGGATTATCTAAAGCACGAATATTTAATCTTTGTCCTTTTATCTCACTGAATTCGTTCTTTAAAATATTTTTCATCATCCTCAGTCCTTAATGGTGATACTTGATGAATATCTTTGTCCTGTAGTGCAAAGATGAATGATTACCTGATGAATATCTTTGGCCCATAGTGCAAAGATGGACATGTGTTGAGATGAACATGACCAACTGGTGATACAAATGAATATCTTTAGCCCGTAGTGCAAAGATGAATATTTGATTCAAGATGTATATTGATTGATGTTACAGGGATAAAATATTGATGATGGACTTTTAAATTCATAGATGATAGTAGATTTCATTCTCTACTAAACTCTTCTAATGAATTGTTATTTCCGCTGCGAATATTAATTTAAAAATTGTTTTCTATTATATTTTATCTGATTTGTTGAAGGCTAATGATAATTTGTTGTTCATTATCTTAGTCATAATATTCTTTACTGGGCTAGTTGAGTTCACCCTTTTCCTTTTTGTTCCATTTTTCTTCTTAGGAAGTGAGAATTTAACAGGAACTAGCCGGGGTATGGAGTGATGGTTCAAGATAGTTGTTTTAGTAGTCCTCACTATTATGTAAAATTGTGCATCAATAATTATAATGAGGACTTTATCTGAGTGTGAATATTGTCTTGAAGACAATATTTATATTTAAACTCACAGTTTATGTGTTGTCGTATTTTGCATGACAATTATATTAATGAAGTAGTAGTTGTTTCTGTACCATGTATTTGACGACTCAGAATGGGTGATGCATACCTATTTTGGGGGCGTCACAGTTGGTATCAGAGTTTAGGGATATGGTCTCTGGCGGAGATCGTGGAATAGAACTAGGAGGGAAGAGACGAGTAAATCCTTCGCTATTGTGTCCTACCTAAGCTTATTTGTTGGTCGGTCAGAATATAGGGGTATTATGTGGTATGTTTTTTTCTTTAATTAACCCTTATTTTGTGGCAGTATTTAAGAATGGCAGCTGGGAACGTTCACAATGGAGTGTATGAAACCGTGGAGACACTTTTAATCACCAACCAAGAGAACGTGCAACAGGAAAGTAATATTCCTCCCGTAAACAACACTTTCGAGCAAATGATGAATGATGGGATGTTTAGAAGATTTTTGCAGTTTATGAAAAATCAGACGAGGGAGACTCGTGTACAAAATATGGCTGAAAATGATAACAACGCGCGGTTTATCACAGCCAAGCAGTTCAAGGAGTTAGGACCACCAATGTTCTGGGGAAAGCCGAATCTGATTAAGGCAAAAATGTGGGTCAAGCAAATTACCAAGATATTCAATGTCCTGGGATGCATGGAAGAATAGAAGGTTCCATTCACCACTTTTATGTTCCGTGGTGAGGCAGATTACTGGTGGGAATCTGTGAAGCGTACTCAGCCAGCCGCACTCAACATGTCTTGGGAAATATTTCAAAAACAATTCAATGACAAGTACTTTCCTGAAAGTATTCGTTATATGAAGGAGGTAGAGTTTATTAGACTAGAACAGAATAACATGACGGTGTCCCAGTACGATGTGAAGTTCGCGAAGTTTTCCAGGTTTGCACCTCATTTGGTAGAGAATGAGGAACATATGACGCGAATGTTTCTGAGAGGGCTAAAACCCAAAATTCGTCAATACCTTATTTCTCCCAAATTTTCTTTATATTCGGATGTTGTCAACAGAGCTCAATTATTAGAGCGAGATAATGAGTATGTTCAACCGAGGGACCACAACCAGGGTCATACCGGTGACAACAGTCATTAGAGCGATGATAACCAATGGGGAGGGAAAAATACGGAAAAAAGCGGTAATCACTCTGGTGGTAATCGTGGCCATGATAATAGGAGAGGCGAGTCAAGCGGAAATTTCAAAAAGAGGATATTCAACAATGACGGGAAGACATCAGCTGCAGCACCAGCACCAACAAAAAATTCTAGGGGAGGAGAACGACCACCAGTTAGATGCTACAGATGCGGAGAGGATGAACACATAAGTCCAAATTGTTCACAACCTTCCAAGGTGTGTTTTAGTTGTGGAAATGACGTTCGTATAGCCCGATTTTATCCGGTAGCAAAGTCAAGTCCAACTGGGATGGTGGCACCAAAGGCGACTACGGACAAAATAAAGTCGATGGTTCAAGGGAGAGCGTTTGTCGTGACTGGCCAAAATGCAAGAAACCCGAACGAGGTGATCACGGGTAAGCTAATCTTAAACTCTTGAAAAGTTTATACCTTACTAGATACCGGTTCTACCCATTCTTTTATCTCTCCTACTTGTGCTCAACGTTTAAACTTCACTCCGGAGAAATTAAACTTTGATTTATCTGTGGAAACTCCATTAGGAGAAACTTTTATTACATACACTATTTATAAATCTTGCTTGATCCAAGTTGGCACCATCACATTACCTGTTGATCTTATCTCTTTAAAGATACTTGCATTTGATGTGATTTTAGGGATTGATTGGTTAACTACTCATCATTCCAAAATTGATTGTTTTCGTAAGGTTGTTAGTTTTCATATTCCTAACCAGCCTGTTATGCGAATTCAAGCAACCAAACCACTAAAGTCAATCACTGTCATATCATGCCATAAAGCCATTCGTTTATTAAAAAATGGATGTCAAGCTTTCTTAGCCCATGTTATGGACTTGAATAAAAACATGTCAGATTTGAATAATATTTCTATTGTTAGTGAATTTCCTGACGTATTTCCTGAAGAACTTCCTGGTCTACCCCCAGAACGTGAAGTTGAATTCTTTATTGACCTTGAACCTGGTATAAAGCCCATTTCTAAAACCCCATATTGAATGGCTCCTATTGAACTTAAGGAGTTAGAGGTCCACCTACAGGATTTGTTAGACATCGGTTTCATTCGTCCTAGTACATCTCCTTAGGGTGCTCCTGTTTTTTTTTGTAAAGAAGAAAGACGGGAGTATGCGACTCTATTTTGACTACCAAGAATTAAACCATGTCACCATTAAGAATAGACATCCGCTACCTCGCATTGATGACCTATTCGACCAGTTGCAAGGAGCACAATTCTTTTTTAAGATCGATCTTCATTCTGGATATCATTAGCTGAAGATTAAAACTGAGAATATTTCCAAGACTGCCTTTAGAACTCGGTACGGGCATTATAAATTCTTAGTCATGTCTTTTGGATTGACTAATGCTCCTGCTGCTTTCATGGATATGATAAACTATGTATTCAAGGAATATTTGGATTAGTTCGTTGTTGTCTTTATTGATGACATCCTCATCTATTCCAAAAGCCGTGAAGATCATGAGTGCCATTTGAAGCTGGTAGTTCAAAGGCTTCGTGAAAATAAGCTATATGACAAGTTGAAGAAATGCGAGTTTTGGCTTGAGGAAGTAACATTCCTTGGGCACGTGGTGTCAAAACATAGAGTATCTGTTGACCCGACGAAGATTGAAGCAATACAAATTTGGGAGCAACCGAAGTCGGTGATCGAAGTACGTAGTTTTTTGGGCTTAGCTGGTTATTATCAGAGATTCATGGAAGGATTTTCTCGAATTGCTACTCCATTAACTCAGCTGACTTCGAAGGAGACAAAATTCGTATGGAACGAGGAATGCGAGAAGAGTTTCCAAGAGCTTAAGAGGAGACTCATTTTGGCACCTGTTCTGACAATACCATCTAGTTTGGATGGATTTGTTATCTACAGCGATGCTTCAGGCAAAGGGTTAGGATGTGTTCTCATGCAACATGGGAAAGTCATAGCCTATGTCTCGCGATAACTCAAATAATATGAGATGAATTATCCTACTCATGATCTGGAGTTGGTAGCAGTTGTTTTCGCATTGAAAATCTGGAGACACTACCTGTATGGGGAGAAAGTGGAGATTTATACGAATCATAAAAATCTCAAATATTTCTTCACCCAAAAGGAACTCAACATGCGACAACGACGTTGGCTTGAGCTATTGAAAGATTACGACTATAGCATTTAATATCATCTTGGAAAAACGAACGTGGTACCAGACGCATTGAGTAGAAGATCGTATGAGGGTATGAGTGCGAATTTTGTTAACACAAAGACCCATTTTGTACAACTTATAAAAGACGGAGATAGAGTTAAAGGCTCCAAGTGCCCACATGATGATATCAAACATACGAGTAGAATCAACTTTAATCGATAAAGTTAAAGCTGCTCAAGCCACAGACCCAGAACTGATACGTTTGAAGAAGAAAGTACAAGAAGGTGTTATTCTAGAATCAAGAATTGATGAAGAAGGAATACTTTGAGTTAACTCCAGACTTTGCATTCCAACGATTCTAACTTGAAGCATAGAATCATGATGGAGGCACACAACACACCATTTGCAATCCATCCTGGGAGTACCAAAATATATCATGATCTTCAACATATATTTTGGTGGAGCAATATGAAGAGAGAGATCACGGAGTTTATCTCGAGTTGTTTAACTTGTCAACGTGTAAAGGTGGAGCATCAAGTTCCAAAGTGTGACGCCCTCAAGTTCCAAACCTTCGTACATGGGATGCCATACGTCTAGATTATGATAGATATCATATGTCCACAGAATTATCCTTGGTTGACCCAATAGTCCCCAAAGAAATACAAGAAGATATCTATCATCTTCTTTCCAATGGTGAGTCTTCTCTTAACATATAATTATCTCCGTTGTTTCCAAGTGAGAATTATATTTCAAATAAACTCCAAGATTATATAGGAAGTGCTCGTAGATATACTCAGCAAGTGGATGTGTATAACCCTGTCTTATGATAACATGAGGTTGTATGTCATTAGACATCTTGTATGATAGTGGCGAAACACCCTTCCAAAGTTGGGTTAACCTCACCCTATTCGGTTCACCAAAATTAAATATCAAATGACGAATACAATACGACACACTTATCTAAAGTTCTCAACAAAATTATTTCTATACTATTTAGGGAGAACCTCAACAGCAACACTCTTATTACCTGAAAATAATTGTGAAGCAAAATGGTGAGCACAACTAGCTCAGTAAAGAATATCATGACTAAAGATAATTAAATTATCAATAGCCTTCATCAGTAATAAATCAGAGATTTAGAACATATGGTAGATGGTAAAACTTTTCAACCATAGTTGCAGCGGAACGAGCAATCCATTAGAAGAGTCAAATAGGCCATCAACTCTATTATATTCTCCATATTAAAAGTCCACCAATAATGTTTTATCTCTGTAACATCAATTAATAATTCCTGTCCACAATCATGTGAATAACTCATAAACATAATTGTGATTCTAAATTCCTCTTCGCACCCAGGACGAAGATAATTTTCATCACCTACCTTTACCTGAAGCATCAAAAATCATGGTTATACCAAATCACAATTCTTGCACAAAATTATACTAATAAATTCATCTTTTCACTACGGCCAAAGATATTCATTAACAATTCATCTTTGCACTACATGCCAAAGACATACAACTGTATTTTAGAAGAGTCAAGTAGAGCATGATATCTACTATCTTTTAAGAATTAAAAATATATAATCAATATTTTATCGCTGAGACTCATCTTAATAAATAATTCACATCATCGAATCATCCCTGCACTACGGCCAAGGATATTCATTAGTATTATGACCACGAATTATCCAAGCAGTACGGGCCAAGGATATTCGTGTTTTCAAAAATGGTCATGATTATACCGAATAATCCCTGATTATAATTATACCAACAACTGTCCATCAATGAACTACAGGCCAATGAAGACTTTTGCCACATCATTCGTTACATTACGGTCATGATTATACCGAATAATCCCTGGTCATAATCATACCAAGTCCATCTATGCACGTAAGCCAAAGATGACTTTCATCACAATATAAGCATGAGGATGATGATATTGATATAAGCAATAATCAAAAGAAATCAAATCAAACGAATTCAAGGATAAATATTAAAGACTTTAAATTTATCCAGAATTAAAAAATATCAAAATTGTAAACATGATACTGCTTTGTAGAGTAAAATTCAAGAATAATATTCATGCACCAAAAATAATTTAGACAAAAAAGAAATATATTGTTGGGTAAATAGTACCCCGTGAATATTACCCTTTGAATAGTACTTCGGGAATAGTACCTCATGAATAGTACCCCGACATGAAAAGTACCCCAAATACCCGAGTGAATAATATTCGGGTGAATAGTAATTGGGTGAATAGTAACCCATGAATAGTAACTCGTGAATAGTACTCCGGCATAAAAAGTGCCCCGAATACCCGAGTGAATAATACTAGAGTGAATAGTAACTAGGTGAATAGTAACCCATGAATAGTAACTCATAAAAGAAAAATACAAAAGAAAATGATATTTCATGACGAGTACAAATTAAATGATATCTCATATGAGTATAATAGAATATATGAAACTGCAAATGAATTTTCACCCGCCATGCGGTAATCCACGTAGACAGATCATTTCAACAATTTAATAAGGAATGAATACAAAGGATCATTCACCATGCATGCGGTAATCCACATAGACATGTTATTCCAATAGAATAATAAAGAATGAAATAACAGAAGAATTCACCATTCATTCGAGAGACCTCACAGATAGGTTATTCAAAATAGAATAATAAAGAATGTAACCAGGTCATGCATAATCCGCACATACATGTTATTCCAACAGAATAATAAAGAATGAAACCAGTTCATGCGTAATCCGCACAAACATGATATTCCAACAGAATAATAAAGTATGAAATAACAACAGAATTCACCATGCATGAGATAGACCGCACAGACAGGTTATTCCAACATAATAACAAAGAATGGAATAATAGAAGAATTTCACCTTGTATGCGATACTTCGCATAGACAGATTATTCCAATATAATAATAAAGAATGGAATAATAATCCTTACGAGTATTGAAAGAAAATAACTCTCTTCATGAATACGAAAAAATAATACCCATTACTATAATAAAAATATCCCTTATCTCAGAAGAAAACTGGATACTGGAATAGTGAGGTATCAGATTTCTCTTCTTCTTTCTCTTTATAATTTCTCTCTATAATAATTCCTCTATAGCTTTAGTGAATTGGTGAAAAATAATGAAGGAATGAACTTCTATTTATAGGAAAATATAGTATCGATAATTGCACGTTTTGGGGCTCAAAATATTAGAGTATAATACCTTCATCTTTTCCTTTATTTTTAATTTAGTCATGCAAGTATTATCAAACATGCACCACATCCCCTAATAGTAAATCATGTGAATCAATAGTAAATCATATGACTCAATAGTTCTAAACATATGAAAAAATTAATTATAGTATAGTACCTTCAACTATATCTCCATTTTAAACTTAGTCATGCAAGTATTATCAAACTTGCACCAACTCCCCTAATATTAAATCATGTGAATCAATAGTACACACATGTGAACACATAGTTATAAACATGTGAATTAATAGCAATTAATTGCTTATTTATCCGGTTAATTACCCGATTGGTCAATATAACCTCGAGACATCAATTATTATTGAAATAAATGTCGATTTTCACTAACACTAATAATTCCAACACAATGGAACTATCAATTTTATCTTTAATCAACACGAACTTATTCATCATTAATATTATAATTTAGAATAGTTAATAACCAAGTCGTTCCCAGGAAAGAGGGGGCTTTCCGATAAGGATTTCTCCTTATTGGCGCGCAATTAGGTGACCAAACCTCTCCTTGACAGAACTTCTAGACATTATCAATATTTCAAATAATAATATAAATAACTTTGTCGTCTCAATTATTGATTTAATAATATAACATATTATGCAGATGATACTGTGACAATAATTGAATCAATAATATGAGAGATATGATGCAACAATTAATGTAGAAATAATTGAGTATAACTGAGTGGCTTCTCATGTAAGCATCAATAATCAATACCGTGTGCTACTATGCAACCATGTATATTATTGTACTTTTACTACCGGGTAGTTCAACAGTTTTAACGATAACACTTTCGCCATTATTTTTATAAAAAGATAATTCTGTCGTTTTCTAAATACGACAATACTTCTGTTGTGGGGTCCACCAATAATTATGTTATCGCATGAATATTCCCTGATAAAAAGAATATTTTCCGACCAAACGAATATTTCTTGACACAACGAATATTTTATAACAACTTGCTTACTTTGCAAAATTTTCAAATATCACCCTTAACTTTAAACTTTTATCAATTTAACTATTTACCAAATAACATAATAATTATAAAAAAATTGAATACTTTAATTTTATAAAATTCGGGGTCTCACAATCTCCCCTCCTTATGAAATTTCGCCCTCAAAATTTACGTACCTGGTAGTTTGAAGAGATGAGAATACTTTGCTTTCTTTTTGGGTTGTACCTTCCTGGTTATTTCCTCTGTATCATGATTTTCCCATTACTCATCTCCTGTATTTTAGATATCATTCTAGAATATATCTTTAAAATAAAGGTCAATTGACATATCACAAATTGTCAACTTATCAAGTAAAAATTTCGGCTTAGGTAAGTCACACACTATCGAAGATATTACTCGTCTCTCCCCTCCTAGTTTTAGGCTCTTATCTCCGCCAACGATCATATCCCTAAGCTCTGATACCATTTGTGACGCCCCCAAAATAGGTCCACACGACCCATTCTGAGTCGCCAGATATCACACTATAAAAATCAAATACAAAATTTATTTATACAACTGTTGTACTGTCGTGCAGAATACGACAACAGTTAAACTGTGAGTTTTAATACAAATGTATGTAGCTCTCATGGTGCCTCGACCACAACCTTACAATGGTACTTTACATAAAAATACAGTCAAAAACTGTTTTAAGAATTAAAATCTTTGGGAAGTGCTCAAGGAAACCTTCGTACATAGGAGGCCATATGTCTAGGTTATGATAGATATCATATGTCCACAAGATTATCCTTGGTTGACCCAATAGGTCCCAAAGAAAAACAAGAAGATTGCTATTATCTTCTTTCCAATGGTGAGTCTTCTCTTGACATATAATTATCTTCGTTGTTTCCAAGTGAGAATTATATTTCAAATAAAGTCCAAGATTATATAGGTAGTGCTCGTAGATATACTCAGCAAGTGGATGTGCACAACCCTGTCTTATGATAACACAAGGTTGTATGTCATTAGACATCTTGTATGATAGTGGAAAAACACTCTTCCAAAGTTGGGTTCACCTCACCCTATTCGGTTCACCAAAATTAAATATCAAATGACGAATACAATACGACACACTTATCTAAAGTACTCAACAAAATTATTTCCATATTATTTAGGGAGAACCTCAATAGCTATAGACCAGCGTTCTATTCCCCTGTTATCCCCGCTTAACCCGACAACACTCTTATTACCTGAAAGGAATTGTGAAGCGAAAGGGTGAGCACAACTAGCTCAGTAAAGAATATCATGACTAAAGATAATTAAATTATCAATAGCCTTCATCAGTAATAAATAAGAGATTTAGAACATATGGTAGATGGTAAAACTTTTCAACCATAGTTGCAGCGGAACGAGCAATCCATTAGAAGAGTCAAATAGACCATCAGGTCTATTATCTTCTTAATATTAAAAGTCCACCAATAATATTTTATCCCTGTAACATCAATCAACAATTCATGTCCACAATCATGTGAATAACTCATAAACATAATTGTGATTCTAAATTCCTCTTCGCACCCAGGACGAAGATAATTTTCATTGCCCTATTTTACCTGAAACATCAAAAATCATGGTTATACCAAATCACAATTCTTGCTTATAATCATACTAATAAATTCATCTTTGCACTACGACCAAATATATTCATTAACAATTCATATTTGCACTACATGCCAAAGACATACAACTGTATTTTAGAAGAGTCAAGTAGAGCATGATATCTACTATCTTTTACGAATTAAAAGTTTATAATCAATATTTTATCGCTTAGACTCAGCTTAATAAATAATTCACATCATCGAATCATCCCTACACTACGGCCAAGGATATTCATTAGTATTATGACCACGAATTATCCAAGCAGTACGGGCCAAGGATATTCGTGTTTTCAAAAATGGTCATGATTATACCGAATAATCCCTGATTATAATTATACCAACAACTGTCCATCAATGAACTACAGGCCAATGAAGACTTTTGCCACATCATTCGTTACATTACGGTCATGATTATACCGAATAATCCCTGGTCATAATCATACCAAGTCCATCTATGCACGTAAGCCAAAGATGACTTTCATCACAATATAAGCATGAGGATGATGACAATTATATAAGCAATAATCAAACGAAATCAAATCAAACGAATTCAAGGATAAATATTAAAGACTTTAAATTTATCCAAAATTTAACAATATCTAAATTGTCAACATGATACTGCTTTGTAGAGTAAAATTCAAGAATAATATTCATGTACGAAAAATAATTTGGACAGAAAAGAAATATATTTTTGGGTAAATAGTACCCCGTGAATAGTACCCTCTGAATAATACTTTTGGAATAGTACCTCGTGAATAGTACCCCGACATGAAAAGTACCCCAAATACCCGAGTGAATAATATTCGGGTGAATAATAATTGGGTGAATAGTATCTCATGAATAGTAACTCGTAAATAGTACTCCGACATAAAAAGTTCCCCGAACACCCGATTGAATAATACTATAGTAAATAGTAACTAGGTGAATAGTAATCCATGAATAGTAACTCATAAAAGAAAAATACCAAAGAAAATGATATTTCATGATGAGTACAAATGAAATGATATCTCATACGAGTATAATAAAATATATGAAATTACAAATGGATTTTCACCCGCCATGCTGTAATCTACGTAGACAGATCATTTTCATAATTTAATAAGGAATGAATATAAAGGATAATTCACCATGCATGCGGTAATCCACATAGACAGGTTATTCCAACATAATAATAAAGAATGGAATAACAGAAGAATTTACCATGCATGCGATAGACCGTACAGATAGGTTATTCCCAACAGAATAATAAAGAATGGAACCAGGTCATGCGTAATCCGCACATACATGATATTCTAACAAAATAATAAAGAATGGAACCAGGTCATGCGTAATCCACACAGACAGGATACTCCAACAGAATAATAAAGAATGGAATAATAACAGAATTCACCAGGGATGCGATAGACCGCACAGACAAGTTATTCCAACAAAATAATAAAGAATGGAATAATATAAGAATTTCACCATGTATGCGGTACTTCGCATAGACAGGTTATTCCAACATAATAATAAAGAATAGAATAACAACCTTTACGAGTATTGAAAGAAAATAACTCTCTTCATAAATACGAAAGAATAATACCACTTACTATAATAATAATAATATCCCATACCTCAGAAGAAAACTGGATACTGGAATAGTGAGGTAACATACTTCTCTTCTTCATTCTCTCTATAATTTCTCTCTATAATAATTGCTCTATAGCTTTAGTGAATTTGTGAAAAATAGTAAAGGAATGAGCTTTTATTTATAGGAAAATATAGTTTCTATAATTGCACATTTTGGGGCTCGAAATATTACAGTATAATACCCTAATCTTTTCTTTTATTTTTAATTTAGTCATGCAAGTATTATCAAACTTGCACCACCTCCCCTAATAGTAAATCATGTAAATCAATAGTAAATCATGTGACTTAATAGTTCTAAACATGTGAAAAAATTAATTATAGTATAGTACCTTCAACTATACCTCTATTTTTAACTTAGTCATGCAAGTATTATCAAACTTGCACCAACTCCCCTAATAGTAAATCATGTAAATCAATAGTACACACATGTGAACACATAGTTATAAACATGTGAATTAATAGCAATTAATTTCTCATTTATCTGGTTAATTACCTGATTGGTCGATATAACCTCCAGACATCAATTATTATTGAAATAAATGTCGATTACTACTAACACTAATAATTCCAACACAATGGAACTATCAATTTCATCTTTAATCAACACGAACTTATTCATCATTAATATTATAATTCATAAACTTTAACAACCAGGTCGTTCCCAGGAAAAAAAGGGCTTTTTGATAAGGATTTCTCCTTATTGACGCACAATTAGGTGACCAAACCTCTCGTTGACAGAATTTCTAGACATTGTCAATATTGCAAATAATAATATGAATAACTTTGCTGTCTTAATTATTGATTTAATAATATAACATATTATACAGATGATATTATGATAATAATTGAATCAATAATATGAGAGATATGATACATCAATTACTGTAGCAATAATTTAGTATAACTGAGTGACTTCTTATGTAAGCATCAATAATCAATACCGTGTGCTACTATGCAACCACGCATATTATTGTACTTTTACTACCGGGTAGTTCAACAGTTTTAACGGTAACACTTTCGCCGTTATTTTTATAAAAAGATAATTCTATCATTTTCTAAATACGACAATACTTTTGTTGTGGGGTCCACCAATAATTATGTCATTGTTCGAATATTCCCTGAAAAAAAGAATATTTCCCGACCAAACGAATATTTCCCGACATAATGAATGTTTTATAACAACTTGCTTACTTTGCAAAATTTTTAAATATCACCCTTAACTTTAAACTTTTATTAATTTAACTATTTACCAAATAACATAATAATTATAAGAAAATTGAATACTTTCATTTCATAAAATTCGTGGTCTCACACAAAGGGTCCATTCAGAAGTACTGTTCTTTTGAGGTAAATGATATTATTTTCTTCGTAAATGATATTATTTCTTTCAATATCATTATGCTGAAATATTGGTATGAATTTTATTGTAAAATTTCTACCCCTTTTTGTGTCGGGGTTACTATTTATGTATACGACACTATTCATGTTTACAATACTACTCACGAATACAACACTATTCACTAAAAAATAAAATTTTCTCTTCCTTGTCCCAGATGTCTATTATGGTTACTATCTTTGATTGTATCCATGTTTTGATCTTCATTCTTGAATTTTACTCCACTATGGTTTATTATGGAGTATTTTTAAAACTTGGATTATCTTTGTCCTTTTATCTCACTGAATTCGTTCTTTAAAATATTTTTCATCATCCTCAGTCCTTAATGGTGATACTTGATGAATATAATTGGCCTATAATGAAAAGATGAATGATTACCTGATAAATATCTTTGGCCCGTAGTGCAAAGATGGATAGGTGTTGAGATGAACATGACCAACTGGAGATACAAATGAATATCTTTGGCCCATAGTGCAAAGATGAATATTTGATTTAAGATGTATATTGATTGATGTTACAGGGATAAAATATTAATGATGGACTTTTAAATTCATAGATAATAATAGATTTCATTCTATACTAAACTCTTCTAATGAATTGTTATTTCCGCTGCAAATATTGATTTAAAACTTGTTGTCCATTATATTTTATCTAATTTGTTGAAGGCTAATGATAATTTGTTGTTCATTATCTTAGTCATAATATTCTTTACTGGGCTAGTTGAGCTCACCCTTTTCCTTTTTGTTCCATTTTTCTTCTTAGGAAGTGGAATTTAGCAGGAACTAGTCGGGGTATGGAGTGATGGTTTAAGATAGTTGTTTTAGTAGTCCTCACTATTATGTTAAATAGTGCATCAATAATTGTAATGAGGATGTGACAACCTGAGAATTTAGAAAATTATTAAAATCCTAATTAATTGATTTAAGGTTCAAAATTGGAACTTAGACAGAAAATAAGTGTATGCGTTTGATATTTTTGGGAAGGAATTTTGAGGATTTCAAAATTTTGTGAATGATTTTGGTGAATTATTCAGGATTAAGTGTATATGTTTTGTGAATATGGTATTATATGTGTACAGTATGTGGTTAAGGGTCAAGGGTTGACCAGATAAATTTTATCAGTCTCAAACCCTAGTATTATATTAAGAACGTTAACGTTCTGTTAGAAAACCCTAACGTCTGATAAGAAACCCTAGAAATCAATTCTGGAAACCCTAAGTTTAATTCCTGGAATTTAAAACCCTAATTCGGTATATTAAAACCCTAATTTAGGAATTCAAATGCTTAAGTGTAATTAATTACTGACTTACTTAGGGTAAAACCTAACAAATTAGTTAGAAAACCCTAATTCATAAATTAGAAACCCTAATTTCTAATTGGAAATCTTAATTTCTAAATTAGGAACCCTAATCGCTAATTTATCAAGCTTATTATTAATTTGTCAATTTTAAACTTAAATTTCTAAGTTCAATGTTATTAGAAAACCTAATATAATTAGAAAACCCTAAATTACATTTTTAGAAAGCTTAAATTTCCAATTTTAGCCTAAGTTGAAAATCCTAGAAAATTATTTTTTTAGAACCTTAGGTTTTAACCCTAAGGGTTTGGACAATGTCAAGAATGCCATTAAAATTGTTTTGCAAATGACCAAAATGCTCTTTTTACTTTCTTTATTTGGTAAGTTATAATTTTTCCAACAACTTTAGTTGGTAACCTACTATCTTGACTTAATAACTTAAAACATCAGCAATTCAGCCCTTATATGACAGCCAACTTCAGATCTAAGTAATATATCTTGATATATATAGATTTGGGAGAGAGAAAAATCACAAAACTTGCTCATTTTCTCTCTTGCTATCACCAACTTTTTCTCTCACCAAGACCTCCAAAATTCTAAGGTAGATCAGTCACATTATCAGTCCCTAGAACACCAAGAATAGATTTGGAGAGCAAGGATTAAAGATTTAGCAAGAGAACGTATAACCTTAAACTCAACCTAGATCTTACATGCTTAGAAAATTTTCGTGTTTACGTGTTTATTTATGTGTTAGGGGATGTTTTATGATGATCTATAGTGATATACCATAGATCCATAACATCAAATGGCTTTAAAAGTAAAGATTTTCAAAACTGTTCTTGAGCTTAACAATCGTCTGACAAGCTAATGTCAGTCGTTCTAGATCTTTCTGTGTTTGTGATTTTTATTGTTTTAAAGTTTTAATCTGTAGCTTGTCATGTTGTCTTTGATCTGGAAGTGAAATAACAGTCGTTTAATGTCCAGATTTTGAGTTATAATCGGTTAAAGTCGGTTGACCGACCATGACCGAGTAGAATTCTAGGTAACCTAGAAAGTATGAACAACGTCTGACAACATATTTAAGCTCCTTGATCTGTCAGTTGTTTTAGTTTTTTTGATGATGTGTTGTATTTAGATTGTAGCCTGTAATGTGGACTATAGATTCTGGCCTTTAGATACCCTAAATCATCAACTGATCGAACGTAGCAGATGGCCAAACTAGGTCTGTCGATCATGTTTTGTATTTCTGGAAAAACCCAGAAACTCTATGAGGAAGCTTTCTGACAGCCTTTGACTGACTCATAAATTATGATTATGTTGTTGTTGAACCGAGCTGTTGCTTTGTAAATGTTCTATGATACATGGACTATAACTGTGAACCATTAGATAACAGGAAACATGACCAGAACCTAACTTAAAATGAGCTAGAAACTAACTACTCGGACTGTTGGGTTTCTGGGAAAATCCCAGAAACACTCTGACAAGAAGTTTGTAAGATCAGATTTGTGTGATGTGTTGTTATATGACCTAAATAATTGTTGATAGTTGTAGTACTACATATATACTACAATATCAATGCATGAGATAACCCAGAACATGATCAGATTGGATTTTTCAAACGGTCAAGTCATGGCCCTTGAACTCGGGTCTGACAGTGTTCTTGAGGCTCAAGAACACTTAAGACGATAGAAAGCGTCGCTAAAGGGCTATAGTGACGGTTTAATTATTTTTATTTTCTGAATTTCCAGAAAATACTTAAATAGAAAATAAATTATAAAATTACTAAAAATGATTTTAAATTATGAAAAATAATTTTTGAGAATTTGGAATATTTTTCATTAATAATTATAATTATTTGAATAAAAATGATATTTAATTTATTTAATTAGTATATTAAATAAATTAGAGAAAAATAATTTAATATTATGAAAAATTATTTTAAATAAGAATAAAGCATTTAAAAAATATTTTGAGTTATAAAATATAACTTTTAATATTTTTAGAGAATTTTCACTAATAATTTAATAATGATATTAGATTTATTTAATTATTGTAATAAATAAATAAGTTAAAAATGATTTTATTGATTTAAAAATTATTTTAAATGAGAATAAGGTGTTAGAAAATATTTGAAGTTATTTCTAATAACCTTTGATATTTTGTGATGAAATTCATTAATAAATTAATATTAATGGTAATGGATTTATTTAATGATTATATTAAATAAATTAGGGAAAAATAGAATTAATGTTTTAAAAATCATATAAAAATGATTTAAGTGTTCTAAAAATATTTTAAGTTATAAAATATAACTCTTGATATTTTTTCATGAAAATATTAATCTTTTAATATTAATAGCAATTATTGGATAATGGATTTAAAGGTTTAAAAATCATATAAATGTGATTTTATGGTATTAAAAATACTTTGTAATAATATAAAAATATTATGTTATAATTTTCATTAATAAATATTAATGCTAAGAGAAAAAGGTGATATTTATATAATATAAATATGATATTAATGATTGAAAAATCATGATAAATGGTAATAATTATCTGAAAATTATTACGAGCTTATGAAAATTATTTTGAATTACAATAAAATTATCTAAGTTAATTGTTAAGTGTTTAGGCAGAGTTTAATTGAACTTAGACTTGATAAAAGTCCGACTAGACCGTCGGGATGTCAGATTTGTGTCGGGTTTAACTTAGACTGCAATAGTTTGACTTGATACCGAGTTTTATGTGTGTTGTAGACTGATAGGGTTATATGTTAAGTGTTTAGGTTATTCTATGCATATATATAATAGTATTATATTGTAATGATATTATTCTAATTTGTATATCGATATTATTTATATATTAGGTCTTCAGACAGAGCTTAATAAATTGCGTAATAGTAATCGATCGAACAGACAAGTTTTCCTTAACTCGATCTCGAGTTGTTTCATTCAAATATGCTTGTGGTTAATCATTTCTGATTGCAATGTCTAAGAATTATTAAATTGCACCCTGTGCATACTGCATGTATCAGGTATGAAAGGCTGATCACCTTCATTACCATTCGGTCCATATATATTTGTTCATGTTCAATACTTGTTCAGTCAAAAGTTTGTTCATGCTAATTCACAACTATATTATTGAATTATAGCCAGCTTATTATTCAAACTCTTTCAATCATGATATATCCTTAAATAAAATTATACTTGCTGGGCAAACATATGCTTACCTTTGCTATATCATGATAAACATTGTAGATTAAGACGCATACATCGGATACATGAAAAGACAAAGCCAAGTCCAGCTTTGGATTGTATATGCAGCTATAAATGTATCAGTAATATATGATAATGACATTGTATGTCAGTTAGGTTATGAATTGTGTATAAGTTAAGGTTACTCGACCTTGGGAAAATAGTGTGTAATGTTTATTGTATAAACAATTTATGTTTATATCTTCCGCAATAGTATAGAATTATTTGTACCGGATCCGCGGTGATTTGGGACCCAGATTTGGGGCTATCACAGAGGACTTTATCCGAGTGTGGTTATTGTCTAGAAGATAATATTTATATTTAAACTCACAGTTTATGTGTTGTCATATTTTGCACGACAATTATATTAATGAATTTGTAGTTGTTTTTGTACCATGTGTTTGGCGACTCAAAATGGGTGATGTATACCTATTTTGGGGGCGTCACAGAAGGCTGCAGAACGCTTTTGGAGCTTGAAAACTCAGTTTCCATAGGTTAAAATTTGATATATGTATACAAGTGTTTAGAAAGAAGAATATTGAAGTTTGGAATATTATAGGAGGGGTTAAAAGCTGAAATGGATAGAGTTTTCTCTCTTTTTTCCTTTTTTCCTTTTTTTTCTTTTTTGGCTAATGGGGGGCTTATTTATAGACCAAAGTAGCTGCTGGTCTACCCGCGGCAGCCGCGAGTCTACCTGCAGCTGCTCGGGTAGGTCCTGTCCCCGTGGGTCCCGTTGTCTTGATGTATGTGCACTTTAGCCAACATGTTGTTTGCTCAAACCTTCATAACTTTCAATCCTGGAATCCGATGGAGGCGAGCTATATCTTTTCCGAAATCCCTTGATGAGAGCTACACAATGACATGAGATTTGACATTTTTGAAATCCAGGAAGATGGATCCATGACCAAATCTTCAAGTCTTCACAGTGCATCCATTGAGTTGTCTTGTTCTGTTTTCACTCAGGTTTGATGTTATGGTTCAGCATGACTTCTTTTGCACTGATTTGGGCTAAATTGATGTTAAGTTAGAAAAATTACTATTTTCCCCTCCCAAATTGGTTCTGAGCTTAATGCAGTTGTATCTATCTTTTCTCAGGGTTGTCTTCGAGATTGGACTGCAATTGACTTTTGACAATCCTCAGGGTTATCTCTGAGGATGGTTTGATTTCTCGGGGTGTTCACCGGGTTTGGCTTGATCTCCTGGGGTTGTCTCCAAGGTTAGACTTTGTGATGCTCCCAAAATAGGTATACATCACCCATCTTGGGTCGTCAGATACAAGGTACTAAATACAAATACAAACTAATTATACAACAGTCGTGTAAAATACGACAAAATATAAATTGAGAGTTTTAATAAGAATATTTTCATCTAGACAATATCCACACTCAAAGGAGTCCTCAATACATTTATTGTCACACTATTTAACAGAATAGTGAGGACTACTAATACTATCATCTGGACCGTTACTCCGTTCCCCGACTAGTCCCGGCTACGTTCTCATTTCCTGAAGAGAACAGTGAAAGAAAGGGGTGAGCTCAACTAGCCCAGTAAGAAATATTATGACTAAGATAATGCAAAATAAATTATCATTAGTCTTCAACAATGTTAAACTGATAAAATACAATAGATATCAAGTTTAACTGCAACGGAATAAGCAATCCATTAGAAGAGTCAAGTAGATCATGATATCTACTATCTTCTATGATTTAAAATGTTTTCATCAAATTTTATCGCTGAGACTCAGCTTAATAAATAAACCACACCATCGAGTCATCCTTGCTTTACGTGCCAAGGATATTAATTAAATTATCAATGGTCATGACTATACCAAATAATCCCTGGTCATAATCATACCAAAAACTGTCCGTCAATACACTACAGACCACTGAGGACTTTTACCACATCATTTATAACATTACAGGTTATGATTATACCGAATAATCCCTGGTCATAATCATACCAAGTTCATCTATGCACGTAAGACACAGATGTCTTTCATCACAATATAAGCATGATGATGATGACAATGACATAATAATTCAATAAAACAAGTTCAAGAATAAATTTTAAAGATTTATAAGTTAATTTATCCTGAACTTAATAATGTCCAAATTGTCAACATGATACTGCTTTGTGGAGTAAATTCAAGAATGCTCAAAAGAATATTTCCATGAAAAGATACTAGATGAAGCGCAAATATCAAGGATATTCCAATAATTTCATGGAGTATATAAGCCAAAATTTTAACTAAATGAGTATCATAGAATATATGAAACTGCAATGGATTTTCACCCGTCATGCGGTAATCCACGTAGACAGATCATTTCCACAATTTAATAAGAAATGAATAAGAATGGTCATTCACCATGCATGTGGTAATCCACATAGACAAGTTATTCCAACAGAATAATAAAGAATGGAATAACAGAAGAATTCACCATGCATGCGATAGACTGCACAGACAGGTTATTCCAACAGAATAATAAATAATGGAACCAGGTCATGCGTAAATGCACAGACATGATATTACAACAGAATATTAAATAATGGAACCAGGCCATGCGTAAACGCACAAACAGGATATTCCAACAAAATAATAGAGAATGGAATAATAAAAGACTTCACCAGGCATGCGATAGAGCGCACAGACAGGTTATTCCAACAGAATAATAAATAATGGAACCAGGTCATGCGTAATACGTATAGACAGGATATTCCAACAGAATAATAAAGAATGGAATAACAGAAGAATTTCACCATGTATGCGGTACTTCGCATATACAGATTATTCCAATAAAATAATAAAGAATGGAATAACAGAAGTTCTCTTCATGAATACGAAAGAAATAATACCCCTTACCTTAGAATAAAGCTGGGTACTAGAATAGAGATGTAGCAGACTTCTCTTCTTCTTTCTTTCTATAATTTCTCTCTATAATAATTACTCTATAGCTTTAGTGAATTGCTGAGAAATGAAGGAGGAATGAGCTTCTATTTATAGAAAAATATAGTTTCAATAATTACACATTTTGGGGCTCAAAAAATTACAGTACAATACCTCTAACTTTTCTTTTATTTTTAAATTAGTCGTGCAAGTATTATCAAACTTGCACCACCTCCCATAATAGTAAATAATGTGAATTAATAGTTCAATCATGTGATTCAATAGTTATAATCATGTGAAAATACGAATAACAATATAGTACCTCCATCTATACCTCCATTTTTAACTTAGTTATGCAAGTATTATCAATTTTGCACCAACTCCCTTAATAGTACAAGAATGTGATTCAATAGTACACACATGTGAACAAATAATTATGTAAGCATGTTAATTAGTAGCAATTAATTGCTTATTTATTCGATTAATTACCCGATTTATCAATATAACCACCAGATATCAATTATCATCTAAATAGATGTCGATTTCCACTAACACTAATAATTCTAACACAATGGAACTATCAATTTCATATTTAATCAACACGAACTTATTCATCATTAATACTATAACTCATAATATTTAACAACCAGGTCGTTCCCAGGAAAGAGGGGGCGTTCCAATAAGGATTTCTCCTTATTGGCGCACAATTAGATGACCAAACCTCTTCTTGACAGAACTTCTAGACATTGTAATTATTGTAATTTAATAATATGAATAACTTTGTCTTCTCAATTATTGATTTAATAATATATCATATTATGCAGATGATACTGTGACAATAATCGAATCAATAATATAAGAGATATGATGCATCAATTATTGTAGCGATAATTGAGTATAACTGAGTGACTTCTCACATAAGCATCAATAATTAATACCGTGTGCTACTATGCAATCACGCGTATTATTGTACTTTTACTACCGGGTAGTTCAATAGTTTTAACGGTAACACTTTCGCTGTTATTTTTATAAAAAGATAATTCTGTCATTTTCTAACTACGACAATACTTCCGTTGTGGGGTCCACCAATGATTGTGCCATCGTACGCATATTCCCTGTTAAAATAAATATTCCCTGACAAATCGAATATTATATAACAACTTGCTTACTTTGCAAAATTTATAAATTTTACCCACAGCTATAACATTTTATCAAATCCATATCATAATATTCAAAAAAATATTTCGAGAAATTTAAATCTTTATTCAAAAAATTTGGGGTCTCACGGACTTGATCTCCCAGGGTTGTCTCCAGGATTGGATTTGATCTCCCGGGGTTGTCTCTGGGGTTTTGATTTGGTCTCCTGTGGTTGTCTCTGGGGCTTGACTTGATCTCCCAGGGTTGTCTCCAGGGTTGGATTTGATCTCTTAGGGTTATCTCCGGAGCTGGAATCGATTTCCCAGGGTTGTCTCCTGGGTTGGATTTGATCTCCCGGTGTTATCTCCGAGGATGGAATTGATCTCCTGGGGTTATCTCTGAGGGTTGATTTGATCTCCCGAGGTTGTCTCTAGAAGATAAAAGATGATTCTGCCCTCTTACGTGGTTAGTAACAGGAATGCAAAATTTTGAGTTTTTACAGATGCCTCTCTTTATCATGTTTATGCAATTTAATGACATGAACATGATAAAGAATACTATATAATTGAAATATGACATGATTAAATGATGCCATGCAATGCAACATGATATGCCATTATGGATGCTGAATGTCTTTGGTTGGAATTATTTCCAACAAAATTCTATCACTGTCTGCTCCTGCCATTTCTGCTGGGGATGGAATTGTCAATGATGGTCTCCACTGAACCGCTTTGATGTCTACTCGAATGGTAGTTTACAAAGCTTTCATCACCGGATCTTTCCCGATGCTACATTGGGGTTGTTTTCAATGACTTAAAATGTCCATCAGTGCTATTGAGACTGATTCGACAAGTTGTAGAGATCTTTTCAAAACCTTTATTGTGGAGGTTTTCTTATAGTTGAGACCATTGGATTTTGATGTCGAGGTTATCACCAACGTTCTTGTTCTTTCTGACTTTGTTTCTGCCGAAGATGTTCTTCTTTTTTGCGAGTAACTCTATAGGGATTATTAATGTTTATCTTGATGATAGCTTGGAATGGTTTCCATTATTGGATTCTTCCTATAGTAACGCTGGGATTTTTACCACCGCCTGGCTTTCTATCAGGTTGATGTCGATATCTCTGCTGGAGATAGAATTTTTTTACTGCTTGCTTTCACAGCATCCTTACAATACTTACTCGAACTCACAATAGAATTATGCAGAAGATCAATTCATAATCCCTGGCACGGATGGATCTGAAGGGAGTGGTTCAAAGGAGGATGCCAACCCTGATGAAAATTCAGTCTTGGTCATTATCAAAGAGGATACGGACAATAACAATCCCTTTATCCTCCCAATAATTGAGGATTTGACCCTAGGCAATTGGAGTAGCACTCCTTGCATTAGCCAAAAAGGGTAAAAAGGGCAGAAAGTCCATTTGCCCTAAAGTGTAGATATTATTAACTGCTTACTTTTGTTGCACAGTATTAGCAGTTATTTTTGTTATGCTTTTGCTAACGCTTTGTTTGATCAAACAATTTTATATATTAAGTGAAAACATTTTGTTTTCAGGACTCTAGAGTTGGATCTATCTAGCCTTCCTGATGAAATGCCAAATCTCCACAATGACTACAACTTTGATGTAGAGTTGGACTTTCACTTGATGGGGATTGAGCAAGAGGAGATAAATGACTATGAGGTGCCTGAGGAGATCAAAGAATGGGTCGAAGACAAACCTAAACCAAGCCTTGATCAAACTACCTATGTTTATATCGAAACCTCAAAATACCCTAAAGAAATCCAGATATGCATGGACCTTACATCAAACTATAGAAAAGACATGATTGCTATACTAACCCAGTTCCAGGATGTGTTTGCATCATCACATGAAGACATGATCATTTTGTCTACTGATATTGTCATCCATTGACTGCCCATTAAGGAAGGATTCAAGCGAGTCAAACAGAAGCTTAGGCGACTAATGTTAGGTTTGTAATATTCATGAACGCAATCAAATTGCACAAAATTAGCGAAAGCGTGTAAAATCAGAGTTTTAAAATTTTACAAACCATAAACCCGGATCACCCTTTATGCGCAATTATTAATTAAACAAAAAAGAAAGAACAAGAACCATACCCTTGAAGATCCGAGCTTCCTCAGGTACAAGTTCACCTCCAATCCTTTTCGCGTTCAACTTGAATCCACCGGGTTTGGTTCCTTCCTTTGATCAACGTTAGCCACCCAAGTGTTTGGCCTCTAGAGGTGATCCACCAAAAAAGAATAAAGATTCAAGAAGATGGGTATTTGGCAAAACCCTAGTTTTTCTATCTCTCATAGAAAAAAGGCGTACTCTCCAACTATTGGAATTACGTATTCTATCAATACGTCAATAACTCTCTTCACCCATAATAAGACTCCTCTTATTTATAGATGTGGGCAACCCTCCTTAACAATTAAGGAATTGGGTTTTATTTTAATTAATTAAACTCCTTTAATTAATTAGGCTCCTAATCTTATTAGGAATAATTAATTAACCTTTTAATTAATTAACCTCCTAATCTTATTAGGAATAAATGAGAGTACTTATATTAAATTAATTCCTAAACTCTTTTAGAAATTAAAATAATAATAATTGTAATAATATTAATAAGACTCCTCTTATTAATTTATATTTAATATTTCTAAAATATTAAATAATAAATATTAAGCTATTTAATTTATTCTATCACCATAGATTAAATTAAATATACTTAACATATTATTACGATTATGCCATTAACTTCTTAAATAATTATTCTTCCTTTTATGGTGTGACCCTTTAGGTTATCCATATTAAACCGGTTGTGAATAAATTAATTAGAACAATTCTAATCTTATTTAAATAAATAAATTAAACTAATAATTTATTTAAATAAATAATATTTATTCTACAATAGGGATAAGCCTCCCTAGCGATCAACGACTTTCCAGATAATATAGATTTCAACATTAATCATAAAAGAACCTTTGAGTAAATAGTTACCGTACAATTCAATCCTTCTACCATATAATGTCCCAATTAAATATAAGACATGAAATTTCTGTCAAGTCTTATTTTATTTAATTATATGTATTTCGACTCTTAAATGCACAACCCCAAATAATGCAAATTAGAAACTTCTTTCTAATTTCATTCTGCCTTGGCCAAGGACTACTGGGTTGTCATTTATCGAATCACATAGGATATTTCCCTTCTTTTACTAGAAGTGGTAGATTCTTTATTGATCATACATTATCTCCATGTATAACGTATTATACCCAAGCATACCCTTTGATATACCCTAAGGGTCTTAAGGAATAAGTCAAAGTATAACTCATCATACACAAGATACTATGATGATCTCAAGTCCAAGGATCACTTGTACTACTATCACTACAGGAATTCCTATTGACATGCAAGTAAAACTCCATTAGGTATTCCTTAGCGAGTCACGTTCAATGAACTTATTCTCTAATAAGCACCTACATACTTGCTTTAGTGTCTCCACACAAATGATCATGAGATCAATCATCCTCATCCAATGAGCAAGCAACGTATGTACCAATCTATCCGGATTCACTAATCCCCAATTTAGTAATCCAACGATTGGGAACTATTTTAGTTTTAAGCTTTCTAAGAATTTAGATCTCATTAGAATGATCATCATCATTATTCTAAAAGCATTGCTTAAAACTATGGGTTTATCACATATTATAAAACAACATCATGTAGATAATTAAAAGCCTTTAATTAATTAATACTTTTTATTAATAAATGAATAAGATTGTTTACAAAGTATATGCTTTATCATCAAACATGATTGGCTTGTGTGCATACTACTTTCAACTAAAACCTGAGTGGAGTCTAAAATTCAAAGAAGAAATTGTTAAACAATTCAAAGCCGGCATTATCATGGTATCAACATAGCCCGAGTGGCTATCCAATATAGTTCCTGTGCCTAAGCCCGGAGGAAAGGTACAAGTATGTTTGGATTATCGAGATTTGAATAAAGCTTGTCTCAAAGACAATTTTCCAATACTTTTTATCCACATACTAATAGACAACACGGCTCAGTATGACATGTATTATTTTGTTGACTGCTTCGTTGGGTATTATCAGATCATGGTTGTTGAAAAGGATAAGGAAAAACAACTTTCATCACTTCTTATGGAACCTTTTATTACAGACGTATCTTTTGGCCTTATCAATGCCGGTGCCACCTATCAGTGAGCCATGATGGCCCTTTTTCATGACATGACGTACAAAGAGATAGAGGTCTACGTGGATGATATCATCGTCAAATCCTAAAAGGAAGATAACCATATTGACCATCTCAAAAATCTTTTCAAAAGATTACACAAATACAACTTGAAGCTGAATCCTGCCAAGTGTGCCTTCAGTGTCAAATCAGGCAAATTATTGGGATTTCTAGTAAGCAACAAAGCAATTAAATTGGATCCCACCAAGATTAAAGCAATCACTGAGATGCCCATGTCCCAAATAGAAAATTAAATATGGAGATTTCTAGGAAGAATCAATTTCATCAGTAGATTCATATCTCAACTCATAGCAACGTTTGAGCCCATCTTTAAGTTGTTAAGGAAAAATTCCTCTATGAAGTGGAATGAAGAGTGTCAAAAAGTTTTCTTTTTCCATCAAGAAGTAGTGTTGGTCAAAGCTCCTGTCTTGGTATCTCCAAGGGACAATGTTCCCATATTTATGTACCTATCAGTCAATGATAATGCCATAGGATGCATGTTGGGGCAAAAAGACGATAAAGGTAAGGAAAGAGCTATCTATTACCTCAACAAAAGATTCAGCAGCGATGAACAGACGTACACTTTGATTGAAAAGAAATTTTGTGCATTAGCATAGGCCGCCATGAGGTTACAACATTATCTTCATGGGCACATAACCTATCTCTAATCCCGTATGGATCCTCTAAAGTACGTATTCAACAAACCCATATTGAATTGTCGACTGTCCAAATGGCAATTGATCCTCCAATAATTCAATATCATTTACGTGACTCAAAAGTCCATCAAAGGGCAATGAATCGCGGATCAATTGGTTGAAGCACCATTAGGGAATTTCGAACCATTGGAAACATATTTTCTGGATGATGGAATAATAACAATTCAACAGATCCATCAATAAAATATAGTTCAATTTTGGAAATTACATTTTGATGAATTCGTAAACATGGAAAGTGCCGGAGCAGGGGCAGTTCTCGTGTCTCTTATATGAGAATAGTATCCCATGGCCATCAAGCTACAGTTTGTCAACACCAACAACAAAACTGAGTATGGAGGCTGTATAATGGGATTGGAAATGGCCCAATCCATGGGTATCAAATGGATAACAGTCTTTGGAGATTTTGAGTTAGTCATTAAGTAAACCATTGGGGCATATCATAACAAAAAATTTCATTTGCTTCCTTACCGTTGGCAGGTTATCAAAATGGCTATGGAGTTTGAAGAAATAGCCTTCATCCACATCGCTCGAAATAGAAATGATTTTGCAGATGCACTAGCAACCCTGACTTCTTTAGTCAAAATATTTAAAAGGGGAGAAATCCCAGATATCAAGTTTGCAAGCCAAAAGGCACCAACCTATAGAAATTACATTGGAGAAGTATCAGATGAACTACCTCCCATCAAACAACCCTGGTATCATGACATCAAATAATATCTTTGAGATGAATCTATGCCTGTTGGGGCAAGTCAAGAAGAAAGAAAGTGAATCCATAAAAAATTGCCCTAAAATTCTATTTGAGTGGAGACGCACTTTACAAAAGGGATGATGGAATATGCCTTTTAAGATGACTGGACAAAGATCTAGCCCAAAGACTCATGAATGAAGTCCATAATAGAGTATGTGGTCCACACATAAGCGGTCCTTTACTTGCTAAGAAGATATTAGGAACGAGACATTATTGGATTTCCCTCAAAGCCGACTGTAATGCTCATTTAAGGAGATGCTATCAATGCCAAATTCATGGAAATGCCATCCACGCTCCTCTAAATGAACTACACAATATGAGTTTACCATGACCCTTTTTAATGTGGGGGATGGACGTGATCAGGCCAATCGAGCCCAAATCTAGTAATGATCATCTATTTATCTTCATCATAATCAATTACTTCTCTAAATGGGTCAAAGTTGCCTCTTTTCCTAAGGTCACCAAAGAGGTAATCATTGGTTTCATCAAAAACAATATCATCTATTGATATGGGCAGCTGAAGGTGATCGTATCAGATAATGCCAAGAACCTAAATAATCAGATGATGAAGGAACTATGTAGCAAATTCCATATCAAATATCTTAATTCCATAATTTATCGTCCCAAGATGAATGGTGCCTTTGAAGCAACCAACAAGAATATCAAGAAGATCATGCAAAAGTTGTCCGCCAATCACAAGGGATGACCTGACTTATTTCCTCTGGCTTTGTTAGCCTACAGAATGTCAATGCGCACTTCTACTAGGGCTACCCCCTACTCATTGGTCTATGGCATGGAAGCATTACTCCTCATAGAAGTAGAAATGGAGTCATTAAGAGTGCTGATAAATGCTCAAATAGAGGAAGACCAATGGTTGTAAGACTGATACCACCAGTTATCTCTGATAGATGAGAGGAGGGCCACAATTATCTTTCATGGTCAATTATATCAGCAGAGGATAGCTCGGTCATACAACAAGAAAGTCTGGCTTTGGTAATTTAAAGAAAATAACTTGGTATTAAAGAAAGTCCTTGCTAATCAAGATAAATCTAAAGGAAAGTTCGCCCCGAACTGGGAAGGCCCTTTCATTGTCAAGGAAGTGTTGACGAGAGGAGCCCTCAAACTGCAAGAAATGGATGGTGAGGAATTCCCCCAGCTCATCAATTCAGACATCATAAAAAGGTAATATGTCTGCAAACATCTGTAAGCTAACATCTTGGTTCTGAGAAAAAAAAATCAATCAATCACCAATAAAGTCAATTCAGGTTTTCACTACAAAATTTGAACTACGAAAGACCTGATGTGACGCCCCCAAAATAGGTCCACACAACCCATTCTGAGTTGCCAAATACATGGTACAAAAATAACTACAACTTCATTATTACAATTTTCCTGCAAAATACGAAAACACATATTCTGTGAGTTTAAATATAAATATTGTCTTCTAGACAATATCCAAACTCAAATAAGTTCTCATTATAATTATTGATACACTATTTTACAAAATAGTGAGGACTGCTAAAATAACTGTCCTGAAAACATCACTCCATACCCCAACTAGTTCCCGCTATATTCTCGCCTCCTGAGAAGAAAAATGGAACAAAAAGGAAAAGGGTGAGCTCAACTAGCCCAGTAAATAATATTATGACTAAGATAATGTAGAACAAACTATCCTTAGTCCTCAACATGGAAAAAACTGATAGAATACAATAGACAACAAGTTTTAGATCAACAACTGCAGCGGAAACAACAATTCATTAGAAGAGTTAAGAAGAAAATGAAGTCTACTATCTTCTATGATTTAAAAGTCCTTCACCAATATTTTATCCATGCAACATCAATTAATATACATCATGAATCAAATATTCATCTTTGTACTACGGGCAAAAGATATTCATCAGGTAATCATTCATCTTTGCACTACAGGCCAAAGATATTCAGTTATATCACCATTAGGACTGAGGATGATAAAAATATTTTCAAGAAAACGAATCCAGAGAGATAAAAGAACAAGATTAGGGATTCGTACTTTAGTTTATCCAAGTTCAACAATACTCCATAATAATCAATTGTGGAGAAAAATTCAAGAATGAAGATTAAAACAAAGATCCAATCAAAGATAAGAACCATAACAGACAACTTGGACAAAGAAAAGAAAATTTATTTTTTTCATGAATAGTGTCGTATACGTGAATATTGCCGTATACGTGAATAGTAACCCCGACACGAAAAGGTAACGATTTCATAAGAAAAATCATACTTCGTGAATAGTACTCGTGAATAGTATCGTATACGTGAATAGTGCCATATACGTGAATAGTGCCGTATACGTGAATAGTAACCTCGACATGAAAAGGTAAAATTTTTATAATAAAATTCATACCAATATTTCGATATAATGATATTTAAAGAAATAATATCTTTTACGAAAAAATAACATCCCTTACCTCAAAAGAATAATACTTCTGACTGTAATATCGAATATAATGCTGAAGGAAACTTGCACTGTATAGCAACACTCAAAGTATCTAAATACTCACAAAAATACGCTCGATATTATAGAGAGATTAAACTTATGATTCTGGTGTAATTTTTAATTCTAACCTAAGCACCCTATTTATAGGAAAATGCTTAGAACACCAAAACAAAAAATTTAATAAAATATTATTATTTATTAAAAAATTTCCTACGAACACTTTGAAAATCTGATTTCAAAATTTTACACCAAACAGTGGGGCCCACCAACTCACATAACATGTTTTTAACATTTATTGCAACAAAATCAATTCGGACCCAATATTCTGGAATTTTAATAATTCATAATAATTAGCCCGTTTATCAGAAAATATAAATTTTATATCCATTCCATAGGAAATTTAATTCTCTACAACTTTGTAGAAGAAAGTTTTCCAAATTCTAAATACAAAATGACCGAAATCCACATACGGACAAACTTGCAGGCTATAAACAAATTTTAGTCAAAAAATGGGGCCCACCAACATGTTTAACATGTAAAAATATTACCATTATTATATTATTATATTATCACATTATAAATTTATAATGTAATATAATAATATAGGTAAAATATCAATTTTTAATAATTGTCACTTTTCTAAAAATTACTCCATTCGGACAAAATACTGATAAAACACTTCAGTATTAATTCCTTCATTTATATCCACATAAAATAAATATTTTCTTATCATTTTTATCAATAATTAATTATTCACAAATAATATTACAAAATTACAATAATGACAACCAGGTCGTTCCTAGGAAAGAGGGGACTTTCTGATAAGGATTTCTCCTTATTGGTGTGCAATTAGGTGACCAAACCTCTTTTCCTAAACAGAACTTCCTTAGTCATTACCAATAATGCTATCTAATAATATTATTCAAATAATATAAATTATTGATCTGATAATGAGAAATACTGTGTAGTGACAATTATTGAACTAATAATATAAAATATCAACGTAGCAATTATTGAATCAATAAAATAAAATATTGAACAGTAATTACTGTAACAATTATTGAGTAGTGACTTCTTACTTAAGAATCAATAATTTGTGCAATACTGTGTGCTACTGTGCTACACCGCGTATTACTGTATTTTAACCACCGGATATTTTAACAGTGTTAACGGTAATAACTACGCTGTTATTTATAAAAAAACTCATACTTGTCATTTTCTCCATCCAACAGTTTTTCGTTATGGGGCCCACAAATGGCTGCGCCATCGTATGAATATTTTCTGACAACAAGAATATTTCACGACCAAACGAATATTCCCCGACAACAATGAATATTTTATAACCACATGCTTATTTAAAATATTTGTGCATTTTACCCATAACTAATCACATTAATCAAATCAACCCCTTACTATTTCAAAATAATAAATAGAGGAAATTCCATTTGATTTAAAAAATAAATTAGGGTCTTACAACCTCCTTCCTTATGAAATTTCATCCTTGAAATTGACGTGCATATCTGGTGTTTTAAAAAGGTGAGGATACCTCACTTTTATTTTTGATTCCAACTCTGAGGTAATTTCTTCAATATCACGTTTCCTTCACAAAAAATTGACTTGTGGTATAACCTTTGTGCGTGGATATGTTATAAAACACACATACAACAAGACGACATTCCCTATGAAAAACCCTACAGGATGGGTATGGCAAAATGTGGCCGACCTCAAGGTCTCCGCCAATATCATGGGAAAGATAGTTCAACCCTCCATGAGAGCACGAATAACTGTTATTATTTCAATGTCCAGATGGTCTATATATAACGGTCTGTACAAATAGGTCACGACGCACATCAATAGAATATCTACGCGGGCAACCTGCCACTCACCCTCAGTAATGGTGAAGTCCCCTGAATGCCGTAGATAGTTGTCCAGTGACCCAAAACGGTCAATCAAAAAATCTAAGGACGCTACATGCCCTTAGGTAATCTCATCCATGATAACTTAGCATCGTAAGCTCTTCAGGGTCATAAACTGCTGACTTATATAACCAACAGCCATCCTAGCGCAAGGCTGATCCAAGGGAAAATCAGTGAGGCACTCATACTCCTCCAATGTAGGGGTCAACTCATGGATATCAAATCTAAAAACCCGTCTCTTTGGTATCCAACAAGATATTATGCCCTCTACAAAGCCCAATGATACCTGGAACGTCAGGAGGATCATAGAATGTGTTGATTGATTTCACAATAAAAACATACGTGCAAGTATACACGGTCAACAAGTAATAAAGTGAAAGCAGAGTATCGTTCCCACGAGGAATTATTTAATAAAAATCAACAAGTAATAGTTCTTAACCAAACTAATTTTATTTAAACAATTGATTTAATGTCGTGAATTAAAATATATAATTGAACTACTACTACTACCATCTAGTCAAAAATCAGGTTATGGAGATTTAAGATCACAACTTTACTTATTACTTCACTTATATTAAAACACTTCTTATTAATTATGCTCAGTATTTTGGATTGTTAATCAGGAACTTATTAGTATTTATAACCACCTTCCGATGCATACAAACATATTAAACCAAATCTACATTTGATAGAATTGAATCAAACACCCTAATTACCTAATTCACTATATTCCTACGTGAATTACAATTAAAAAGAATTCAAAGCATAGTTTCCCTATCAGATTACATTCGGCGTAAAGGAATATCCCTAACCTAAACACAACTCATAATTTTTAACACCATGCAGAAAATACAATCACATACTATTAAGATCAAATCTAAATCTATATTTCATCTCCCGAATTCATATAAATTATCATGGTAATTGTTAGGTAGACAATTAAACAATTAAATGCAATAATAATAGACAATCCATATAATAGATCACAGTAATTAATAGAGAAACATACTAAAAATAATCTATGAAATAAGATCCGTTGCAATCTTAAATAAGAATTTAGCCCATAATCATTGAATTAAAATTAAGAATCCACAACTGAATATATATTAAAAGGCAAGAATAGAAGTAGAGGAAAGAATGAAATCTTTTGTTTGCAAATTTAATGCTCCCCTCTTGCTCCTGCTCTTGATCTTCAATGATCTCCAAGTTGTTTCAATCTCTAATAATCCAATATAAACTAGGGTTTATGTTCTAATATAATGAAGTGTTTTACCTAATCTAATCTATCTAATCCCTCTTATTTTATGCCTCACATCATGTATTTATAGGTTACAAGTCTAATTTCTAGCTTAAGAGGAAACCCAATCCAATTTGAAGTCAAAAAAGTATCAAAATTCACCCCAAAATGCGTCCTAACTTGATCTGGCCCAACCCAATGCCCCGACGCGACTAACGGTGCTGAAAATCTGCTTCCCAGTGCCCCGACACTGTAAATGTACTAGAAATGGGCGCCCGGTGCTGGGCTCTTTTCGGAAATTTTCTACTCTGACGTCCTTTGGGAAAATGGCCATAACTTCTATGTCCGAACTCCGATTTTGATGATTCAAGATGTTCTGAAAAGAAGAGACGTAGATCTACAACTTTTATTTTTTGATTTCTTTCAAAATAAGGGCTGGAGAAATGCTGAAATTGGCCCTGAAGTGGTTGCTATGTAAATGGCATGCCAAAAATGCGAATCTAGCAACCCCAAACGTCAATCCATGTAAATTTTGTCCCAATTCCTACAAAACAACGTAAAACATGCATGCATAGATATAAATACTTAAAAACTTTCAAAAGATTAAGCTCAAATGCACTCAATTCATGGGTATAAATCTCATGCATCAAATACCCCAAAACTTAAACATTTGCTTGTCCTCAAGCAAAAACACAAAAGAACTAAAATTAAACAAACTAACTCAAATACATGAATGCATATGCATGATCTACTTCGTAATATACCTATGAATCCAGTAATAAATCAGTATGACATATAACAACATGCCTCAAAGATACCATTGATACTCAAACAATATATCCAATCAAGTCAAAATCCATAACTCTAACCAGTTAGTCAATCCAAACCTGTCATCACCTATGTTGTGCGTGTGTGCTTGTTAACCATTCTAACCAACCACAGTTCAAGATAATCATATAACAAACTTCTTAGAAGGAAATTTTTAGTTTCAATTCAATTACTTCTGTGAACATGACAACTCTAGTTAAAACTAAGCAATTACCAAGTTTAAGGGTAAATATATAATTTATTTCTACCTTTATTCAACCACGGCGGCATTTTTGCTTCTCTTTTTTTCGTGTTTACAATCGGATGTGCAATGTCGAATTCTCTTAGGCTTTTCAATAATACCCATTAATGAGCTTTCTACTAATGATTCCCAAACTAGATGGCTTTAGGGCGTTAGGTGTAGAGACACTCCCTAGAGCGTACTTATTCAAGTAACAAAGGCCACAAAACCAAACTAGTCATTGTATTTATTTATATAATTTTTTTTCATCATATTTTTTTCTTTTTTTGTGTATATTTTTTTCATATATATACCATATATTTCCCCAAACTCAAGCTTTTACATCATTCTAACCTTTACCGCCAGTTCACTAATTTCCTTAAATTTTAACTAAAATTTTCTCCCAGAAACAAATTATGAAACCCTTGAACCAAGTGGATTAAAATAGTTAAACTTTAAGTGATAACCGGCTACATAAGTCTCAGGCAGTCTTAGATTATCATCATGATTAAAGTTAGAACTCATCATCAATTATCAACACTGTTCAAGTTAACATGCAAAACCAATCTTATCATAGGCCAATCTAAGACCACACCAACTGATCGCACAAATTAATGCAAAAAATGCAATTATACTACATGAACACATACTAATGCAACACATATATGAATATGCAATTAACTACTATATATGATATGAAACCTAAAAAAACACATAATGCTAACACGTAAAAATAACGAACTACAATGCAAATAACTAACTATATCTAAAACGACACTAAAATGCCCCCAAACTTAAAATAGATATTGTCCTCAATAGCTGAAATAAGAAAAAGTAAAGCAGAGGACTTCCCTGAAAATATAGCAATCTTCCTCCTTGTCCGCTAAGTTTGGAGAATCGGCTAGGCACATAGAACAAATTGGGCACCACACTTGAATTTGACTTGAATAACCTGTAAACCCACAATAGAATCAATTTTATTAAATTCTACAAATTCAAAACTACTAATATAAAACCTAATAAAAACTAAAAATAAAAATTAAACTTGGGTTGCCTCCCAATAAGCACTTGTTCTGTAGTCTCAGCCTGACTTCTTCAATTCTCTATCCAATTCCCCTATGAAAATTGAGTAACCCTCCATCCATTAGAAGCAATGTCTCTTTTAAGAGGTTTCCATTAGTAATGGACAATAAATCTAAGTCACCTAGCATGATCTTTTTAGATAGGATCCCCATTAAGTACGACAAACCACTAGGTGCTTTCTCCATTATGTCTGTGATCAAATTGTGGCATGGAATCTTGCCAAACACAACATTGTCTTCTTCTATCTTCCCTTCCTCATCCCACCATGGCTCTAAAGTTGTCCTAACTATCATATCACATATAACCTTGACTATGACATGACTACCAATTGGACACGGTCTTGTAAAGCTGCCTGAATCCTTGAACTTTGGTGGAGAAGGTACATGGGGCACTATCAAAATCGGATCATCTTCGTTGGTACTCAAAGTTAGATTTTCACCAATCTCCTCTTCTTGGTCCCCAAGTGTCTCCTCTCTTTAAACATCATTTGGCACATCAGGTTGTAGACTTGGTTCGGGCTCTCCATTAGTCTCGGAATCCATGTCATAAGGACAAGTGTATTGAGGACAAATGTTCGAGGCATTAAATAGTTGAGGCATTTGTCCACGAGTAATTATTTAATAAAAATCACCAAGTACTAGTTCTTAACCAAACTAATTTTATTTAAACAATTGATTTAATGTTGTGAATTAAAATATATAATTGAACTACTACCACCACCACCATTAGTTGAAAATCAGGTTATGGAGATTTAAGATCACAACTTCACTTATATTAAAACCGTGATGCCCCCAAAATAGGTCCACACAACCCATTCCGAGTCACCATATATCACACTATAAAAATCATTTACAAACTTCATTTATACAACTATTGAACTGTCGTGCAGAATACGACCACAGTTAAACTGTGAGTTTTAATACAAATGTATGTAACTCTCATGGTGCCTCGACCACAAACTTACAATGGTACTTTACATAAAAGTACAGTTAATAACTATTTTAGAAATTAAAATCTTTGGAAAATACTCAAGGAAACCTTCGTACATGGGAGGCTATGCGTCTAGGTTATGATAGATATCATATGTGCACAGAA
Source organism: Panax japonicus (assembly GCA_020205505.1). Classification (NCBI taxonomy): domain Eukaryota; kingdom Viridiplantae; phylum Streptophyta; class Magnoliopsida; order Apiales; family Araliaceae; genus Panax; species Panax japonicus. Next base: position 15,993,035 of record CM035108.1, on the reverse strand, counting down.
TTATTCTTGGTTGACCCAATAGTCCCCAAAGAAAAACAAGAAGATTGCTATCATCTTCTTTCCAATGGCCAGTCTTCTTTTGACATATAATTATCTCCGTTGTTTCCAAGTGAGAATTATATTTCAAACAAACTCCAAGATTATATAGGTAGTGCTCAAAGATATACTCAGCAAGTGGATGTACACAACTTTGTCTTATGATAACACAAATTCGTTTGTCATTAGACATCTTGTATGATAGTGGTAAAACTCCCTTCCAAAGTTGGGTTCACCTCACCCTATTCGGTTCACCAAAATTAAATATCAAATGACGTATACAATACGACACACTTATCTAAAGTTCTCAATAAAATTATTTCCATACTAGTTAGGGAGAACCTCAACAGCTATAGAGCACCATTGTATTCTCATGTCACCCCTGCTCGACCCAGTTACACTCTTATTACCTGAAAGGAATTGTGAAGCAAAAAGGGTGAGCACAACTAGCCCAGTAAAGAATATCATGACTAAAGATAATTTACATCATCAAAAATAATACCCCGCAATAGTAAAATTCAAGAATAATATTCAAGTACCAAAAATAATTTGGATAGAAAAGAAATATATTTTTCGGGTAAATAGTACCCCACAATAGTACCCTATGAATAATACTTCAGGAATAGTACCTCGTGAATAGTACCCCGACATGAAAAGTATCCCAAATACTCAAGTGAATAATATTCGGGTGAATAGTAATTTGGGTGAATAGTAACCCGTGAATAGTAACTTGTGAATAGTGCTCCGACACGAAAAGTGCCCCGAATACCCGAGTGAATAATACTAGAGTGAATAGTAACCGGGTAAATAGTAACCCGTGAAAAAATACCAAAGAAAATGATATTCCATAATAAGTACAAAAGAAATGATATCTCATACGATTATAATAGATTATACAAAACTGTAAATGAATTTTCACCCGCAATGTGGTAATCCACGTAGACAGATCATTTCGATAATTTAATAAAGAATGAATATGAAGGGTCATTCACCATGCATGCGGTAATCCACATAGACAGATTATTCCAACAAAATAATAAAGAATGGAATAATAGAAGAATTCACCATGCATGCGATAGACCGTACAGACAAGTTATTCCCAACAGAATAATAAAGAATGGAACCAGGTCAAACATAATTTGCGCAGACAAGATATTCCAATAGAATAATAAAGAATGGAACCAGGTCATGCGTAATCCGCACAGACATGACATTCCAACAGAATAATAAAGAATGGAATAATAACAAAATTTTCCAGGCATGCGATATGTGACGCCCCCAAAACAGGTATACATCACCCATCTTGTACAACAGTCGTGTACAATACGACAAAAAATAGCTGAGAATTTAAACAAGAATATTGCCTTCTAGACAATATCCACTCTCAATGGAGTCCTCATTACAATTATTATCACACTATTTCACAGAATACTGAGGACTACTAAAGCCACTTATCCTGGACCATCACTCTATTTCTCGACTCGTCCCAGCTATATTCTCATCTCCTGAAGAGAACAATGAAATAAAAGGGTGAGCTCAACTAGCCTAGTAAGAAATATTATGACTAAGATAATGCTTAACAACTGATAAAATACAATAGAGAACAAGTTTTAGATCAACAACTGCAGCGAAATTAAGCAACCCATTAACCAAGGATATTCATGTAATCATCAATGGTCATGATTATACCGAATAATCCCTGGTCATAATCATACCAACAACTGTCCATCAATGAACTACAGGCCAATGAGGACTTTTACCACATCATTCGTCACATTACGGTCATAAATATACCGAATAATCCATGGTCATAATCATACCAAGTCCATCTATGGATGTTAGCCAAAGATGACTTTTATCACAATATAAGCATGACGATGATGACAATGATATAAGCAATAATCAACCGAAATCAAATCAAACAAAATCAAGGATAAATATTAAAGACTTTAAATTTATCCAGAGTTTAAAAATATCCAAATTGTCAACATGATAATGCTTTGTAGAGTAAAATTCAAGAATAATATTCATGTACCAAACATAATTTGGACAGAAATGGATATATTTTTTGGGTAAATAGTACCCCATGAATAGTACATCAGGAATAATACCCCGAGAATAGTACCCTGACATGAAAAGTGTCCCGAATACCCGAGTGAATGATACTAGAGTGAATAGTAATCAGGTGAACAGTAACCTATGAATAGTAACTCATGAATAGTACTCTAACACAAAAAGTACCCCGAATACCCGAGTGAATAATACTAGAGTGAATAGTAACTTGGTGAATAGTAACCCGTGAATAGTAACTCGTAACAGAAAAATACCAAAGAAAATGATATTTCATGACGAGTACAAAAGAAATGATATCCCAGATGAGTATAATAGAATATACGAAACTGCAAATTAATTTTTACCTGCCATGCAGTAATCCACGTAGACAAATCATTTCCATAATTTAATAGAGAATGAATACAAAGGATCATTCACCATGCATGCGGTAATTCACATAGACAGGTTATTCCAACAGAATAATAAAGAATGGAATAACAGAAGAATTCACAAGGCGTGCGATAGACCGCACAGACAGGTTATTCCAACAGAATAATAAATAATGGAACTAGGTCATGCGTAATACGCACAGATAGGATATTCTAACATTATAATAAAGAATGGAACTAGGTCATACGTAATCCGCACAGACAGGATATTCCAACAGAATAATAAAGAATGAAATAACAGTAGAATTTCACCATATATGCGGTACTTCGCACAGACAGGTTATTCCAACATAATAATAAAGAATAGAATAACAGAAGAATTTCACCATATATGCGGTACTTCGCATAGACAGGTTATTCCAACATAATAATAATGAATGGAATAACAGAAGCTCGTTTCATGAATACGAAAGAAATAATACCCCTTACCTCAAAAGAAGACTGGATACTGGAATAGAATAGTGAGGTAGCAGACTTCTCTTCTTCTTTCTCTCTATAATTTTTCTCTATAATAATTGCTCTATAGCTTTAATGAATTGGTGAGAAATGAAGGAAGAATGGGCTTCTATTTATAGGAAAATATAGTTTCAATAATTGCACGTTTTGGGGCTCGAAATATTACAGTATAATACCTTCCTCTTTTTCTTTATTTTTAATTTAGTCCTGCAAGTATTATCAAACTTGCACCACCTCTTCTAATAGTAAATGATGTGAATCAATAGTTCAATCATGTGAATCAATAGTTATAATTATGTGAAAATCCGAATTATAGTATAGTACCTTCAACTATACCTCTATTTTTGACTTAGTCATGCAAGTATTATCAATCTTGCAGCACCTCCTCTAATAATACAAGAATGCGAATCAATAATACAAGAATGTGAACAAATAGTTATAATCATGTGAATTAATAGTAATTAATTGCTCATTTATTTGGTTAATTACCCGATTGGTCAATATAACCTCCAGACATCAATTATTATCAAAATAAATATCGATTTTCACTGACACTAATAAATCCAACACAATAGAACTATCCATTACATATTTAATCAAGACCAACTTATTCATCATTAATATTATAATTCACAATATTTAACAACCAGGTTGTGAGACCCCAGATTTTATGAATAAATATTTAATTTTCTCGAAATATTTTTTTTAATATTATGGTGTGGATTTGATATAATGTTATAGTTGTGGGTAATACTTATAAATTTTGCAAGGTATGTAAGTTGTTATATTATATTCGATTGGTCAGGGAATATTCTTTGTGTCGGGGAATATTTGTACAATGGCACAATCATTGGTGGACTCCACAACGGAATTATTGTCAGATTGAGGAAAACGACAAAAATATTTTTATTAAAATAACGGCGGAAGTTTTACCGTTAATACTGTTGAACTACTCGGTAGTAAAAGTACAGTAATACGTGTGGTTGCATAGTAGCACACGGTATTGATTATTAATGCTTACGTGAGAAGTCACTCAGTTTTGTTCAATTATTGCTATAATAATTATTGCATAGTATCTCACGTTATTTGATTCAATTATTGTCGATATTTTATATATTATTAAATCAATAATTGAAATGATAGAGTTATTAATATTATAAATTACAATATTAACGATGTCTAGAAGTTCTGCCAAGGAGAGGTTTGGTCACCTAATTGCGCGACAATAGGGAGAAATCCTTATTGGAAAGCCCCCTCTTTACTGGGAACGACCTGGTCGATTAATATTGTGAATTGTAATAAAGATGATAAATGTTGTTAAAATTATTAAGGTGATTTTTATGAAGTTTTGCTTATTTTATGGACCCCTATTTACCCATTTTTCAAAATAATTGATAGAAAATTATTTAAAGGTGGGGCCCACATGTGGGGCCCATATGTGTTGAAGAATTGATTTTTGAAATGGGGGTGAGAGGGAGTTACGTATAGGGGAAGGAATTGTTATATATATATATATATATATATATATATATATATATATATATATATATATATATATATATATATATATATATATATATACAAGATGGATCAGGTCCGGACTCCCGGACGGGAGAAAATCCGGACCTGAAATTTTTTTTTTTTTTTTTTTTTTTTTGTAGAACAACTAAAAAAAAAAAAAAAAATTTATGGAACTGAAATTTTTCAAAAAAACAGTGTTTTGGGTGTGTTTTTAATACCTACACCAACCAATGTATGTACAGTCTGCCCAGACTGTACAGACATGTTTCGTTATAGGCATCCAAATCACACCCAAAACACTGTATAATGTAAAAATTCCAATTCCATAAATTTTTTTTTTTTTTTAGTTGTTTCAAAAAAAAAAAAGCAAAAAAAAAAAAAAAAAAAAAGGTCCGAATTTTAAACCTGTCCGGGAGTCCGGACAGGATCCGGCCTATATATATATATATATATATATATATATATATATATATATATATATATTAAATGTGTGAGTGGAAAATGGCCAGGGAAAAGAAAGAGTGAAAGTGATAGTGTGATAGTGATGTGTAAGAGTGTAGTGAATTTGATTATTGGGTGGGTGGGGGATTGATGTTGGTTATGGGGGGGGGGGGGGGAAATTAAGTGGTTGATATATTATATATATATATATATATTATATTGTTAGTGGATGGAAGTTAGAGAAAAAAATGATTCTGCAGAAATAATTCATTCATGAACAGTATACTTCCATTCTCCTATAAATAGAAGCTCATTCCTTCATTATTTCTTACGAATTCACTGAAACTCTAGAGAGAGAAAATTATAGAGAGAAAGAAGAAAAGTTTTTTGCTATTTAACTACTCTTATATTCAGTTCTTTTACGGTAAGGGGTGTTATATTTTCTTATTCATGAAGAGAAATGTTGTTATTCCATATCTTATTATTCTGTTGGAATAACCTGTATACGCGGGCTACCCTATACTTGGTGACATTCTTCTATTATTCTGTCTTTATTATTCTGTTGGAATATCCTGTCTGTGTGTTTACACCGGACCTGGTTCCATTATTTATTATTCCGTCTTTATTATTCTGTCGGAATATCCTGTCTGTGTGTTTTACACCGGACCTGGTTCCATTATTTATTATTCCGCACTTATTATTCTGTTGGAACATCCTGTCGGTGTGAATTTCACCTAACCTGGTTCCGTTTTTATTATTCTATTGGAATAACCTGTTTATGTGAAGTACCGCATGCATGGTGATTTCTTTTGTTATTCCATTCGTTATTATACTCAGTTGGTTAAAATTTTGACTTCTATAATCCATGAAATTAGTGGAATATACTTGATATTTGCGCTTCATCCAATATTTTTCATGGAAATATTCTTCCGAGCATTCTTGAATTTTACTCTACAAAGCAGTATCTTGTTGACAATTTAGATGTTATTAGTCCCTGAATAAATTAATTCGTGAACTTGTTTTTATTGAATTATTATATCATTGTTATCATCCTCATATTTATATTTTTTTTGAAAGTCATATGTGGCCTGTAGAGCATGGATGGACTTGGTATGATTATGACCAGGTATTATTCGGTGTAATCATGACCGTAATGTTAAAAATGATGTTGTAAAAGTCCTCATTGGCCCATAGTGCATTGATGGACAGTTGTTGGCATGATCATGACCATTGATGAATACAAAAATATCCTTGGCCGTAGTGCATGGAATTTGTGATCGTGACCCTAATGAATATCCTTGGTCGTAGTGCAGGGATGATGTGGATTATTTATTAAGCTGAGTCCCAGCGATAAAAGTGATGAAAAACCTTTTAAAACATAAAATATAGTAGATTTTATTCTCTACTTGACTCTTTTAATGGATTGCTTGATCCACTGCAGTTAAACTTGATGTCTATTATATTTTATCAGTTTAACATTGTTGAAGACTAATGATAATTTATTATGCATTATCTTAGTCATAATATTTCTTGCTAGGCTAGTTAAGCTCACCCTTTCTTTCACTGTTCTCTTCAGGAAATGAGAACGTAGCTGGAACTAGTCGGGGGACGGAGTGATGGTTCGAGATGGTGTCTTATTAGTCCTCACTATTCTATAAAATAGTGTGATAATAAATGTAATGAGGACTTATTCTGAGAGTGGATATTGTCTAGAAGGCAATATTTGTATTAAAACTCACATCATGTATTTTGTCGTACTTTACATGACTGTTGTATAAATAAGTTGTATTTGAATTTTGTACCATGTATTTGGCGACTCAAGATGGGTGATGTATACCTATTTTGGGGGCGTCACAGTTGGTATCAAAGCTTAGGGATATGATCCCTAGCTGAGATGTGAGATAAGAACTAGGAGGGGAGAGGCCGGGAATTCTTTCGCTAGTATGACCTACCTAAGTATATTTGGTATTTAATTGGTTGGTTAGAGTATAGCGATAATATGTGATATGTTATTTAACTCTTGTTTTGTGGCAGTATTTGAAAATGGCATCCAAGAATGTTGAGAACATCAATGGAGCACAGGAGACCGTTGAGTCTCCACAGATCAATAATCAGGATAATGTGCATCAGGAAGGCGACGTTCCTCAGACAAATAACAACACTGACTAAATGATGAATGATGGAATGTTCCGGGGCTTCATGCAATTCATGCAACATCAGGCGAGAGTGGCTCCTGTCCAAAATGCAGCTGGAAACATTAGCAACTCTCGGATGGTCACCGCCAAGCAGTTTAAGGAACTGGGACCACTGGAGTTCTTTGGAGAGCCAAAACCACTTAAGGAGGAAACATGGATTAAACAGATCAACAAGATATTTGATGTCTTGGGATGCTTCGAGGAGCAAAAGGTTCCCTTTGCCACCTTCATGTTGCGAGCAGAAGCAGATTACTGGTGGGAATCTGTAAAACGTACTCAACCTTCCGCACTGAAGATGTCTTGGGAGAAGTTCCAGGAACTGTTCAACGACAAGTACTTTCCCGAAAGTATTCGTCACATTAAAGAGGTAGAGTTCATCAAGCTGGAGCAAAATAACATGACCGTGTTGCAGTACGAAGCCAAGTTTGCCGAGTTGTCCCAATTTGCATCCCATTTGGTTGATAATGAGGAGAGAATGACACGAATGTTTTTAAGAGATTTGAAACCTGAGATACGTCAATATCTTATATCTCATAAACTATGTTTGTATTCAAATGTTGTTAATTAGGCTCAGTTATTGGAGCGTGATAATGAGTCAACCCAACCTAAAGAGAGCAGCCGACAAAATGATAATACCAGTGAGAACAGTCATTGAAGCGGTGACAACAAGCGTGGAGGGAATCAACAGGTCAGAAATGGTAACCACTTCAGTGGTAATCAAGGCCAAAATAGTAAGAATGGACATTTCAAGAAGAGTTGATTCAATAATGATGGAAAGACGTCAGCACCAACACCCGTTGTGAAGGAAGGAGAACGACCACCTATTATATGCTTCAAATGTGGAGGGGAGGGACACATCAGTCCAAACTACGCGATGTCGTCCAAAGCATGTTATAACTGTGGAAGAGAAGGTCACCTAGCTCTATTTTGTCGTTCACCAAAGACAAGTTCAGCTAGGATGGAAGCACCAAAGGCCGTCCTAGAAAAGTCAAAGTCGATAATGTAAGGGAGAGCATTTGTGGTGACCTCCCAGAAAGTAAGGAACCCGAACGAGGTCATCACGGGTAAGCTAATCATAAACTCTAACGAAGTTTATACTTTATTTGATACTGGTTCTACCCACTATTTCATTTCTCCTACTTGCACTCAACGTTTAAATTTAACTCCAGAGAGATTAGACTTTGACTTATCTGTTGAAACTTCGTTCGGCGAAACCTTCATTACATCCACGGTTTATAAGTCTTGTTTGATTCAAATTGGTAACCGCACGTTACCTATCGATCTTATTTCTTTGAAAATACTTGCATTTGATGTGATTTTAGGGATTGATTGGTTAACTACTCATCATGCAAAAATTGATTGTTTTCGTAAGGTTGTTAGCTTTCATATTCCTAATCAACCTATTATGTGAATTCAAGCAACCAAACCATTAAAATCAATCACTGTCATCTCAAGACATAAAGCTATTCGTTTATTGAAAAACGGATGTCAAGCTTTCTTAGCTCATGTCACGGATCTAAACAAAAAATACGTCAGTTTTGAATGATATTTCTATTGTTAATGACTTTCCTAACATATTCCCTAAAGAACTTCTTGGCCTACCCCCAGAACGTGAAATTGAATTTTGTATCGACCTTGAACCCGGTACAAAACCCATTTCCAAAGCCCCATATCGAATGGCTACTATTGAACTTCAGGAGTTAAAGACCCAACTTCAGGAATTGTTAGACATTGGCTTTATTCATCCTAGTACTTCCCCTTGGGGTGCTCCTGTTCTATTCGTGAAGAAGAAAGATGGGAGTATGCGACTTTGTATTGATTATCGGGAGTTGAACCATGTCACCATAAAAAATAGGTACCCATTGCCACGTATTGATGACCTGTTTGACCAGTTGCAAGGAGCCAAATTCTTTTCAAAGATTGATCTTCGCTCCGGATATCACCAGTTGAAGATTAGAACTGATGACATTCGAAAGACGGCTTTCAAAACTCGGTACGGGCATTATGAATTCCTAGTCATGTCTTTTGGATTAACTAATGCTCCTGCTGCCTTCATGGATATAATGAACCGAGTATTCAAGGAATATTTGGATCATTTTGTGGTCGTCTTTATTGATGACATCCTCATATATTCCAAAACCCATGAAGATTATGAGCAACACTTGAGGCTGATACTCCAAAAGTTTCATGAATATAAGCTTTATGCCAAGTTGAAGAAATGCGAGTTCTGGCTTGAAGAAGTAGCATTCCTTGGGCACGTGGTATCAAGTCATGGAATATCTGTTGACCCAACAAAGATTGAAGTTATTCAAAGCAGGGAGCAATCTAAATCAGTGACCAAAGTACGTAGCTTTCTCGGTTTAGCTGGTTATTATTGGAGATTCGTGGAAGGTTTTTCTCGAATCGCTACTCCACTAACTCAGCTGACTCAGAAAGATATAAAGTTCGGTTGGAGCGAGGAGTGTGAGAAGGGTTTTCAAGAACTCAAGAAGAGACTCATTTCAGCACCTGTTCTGACAATACCATCTGGTTCGGAGGTATTTGTCATCTATAGTGATGCTTCGGGCAAAGGGTTAGGATGTGTTCTCATGCGACATGGGAAAGTCATAGCCTATGCCTCACGATAACTCAAAGAATATGAGAGGAATTATCCTACTCATGATCTAGAGTTGGCAGCTGTTGTCTTCGCACTAAAGATTGGGAGGCATTACTTGTATTGGGAGAAAGTGGAGATCTTTACGGATCATAAAAGCCTCAAATATTTCTTCACTCAAAAGGAACTCAACATGCGACAATGACGTTGGCTTAAACTGTTGAAATATTATGATCATACCATCCAATACCATCCTGGAAAAGTGAACGTGGTAGCTGACGCATTGAGTAGAAGATCATATGTGGGTACGAATGCGATATTGTCAACGCAGAGGCCCATTTTGTGTGACTTGCAAAGAATGGAGACAGAGATAAAGACTCCAGGGACCCACGTGATGATGGCGAATATACGAGTAGAACCGACTTTAATTGATAAAGTTAAAGGTGCTCAAACTACAGACCTGGAGCTGATGCGTATGAGGAAGAAAGTGTAAGAAGGTGCTATGCCAGAAGCAAGAATCGATGATGAAGGAATACTTCGGGTCAACTCCAGACTTTGTGTTCCTAACGACCCTGATTAAAGTATAAAATCATGGTGGAGGCGCACAACACACCGTTTGCAATCCATCCTGGGAGTACCAAGATGTATCATGATCTTCGTCATACATTTTGGTGGACCAATATGAAGAGAGAGATAGCGCTGTTTATCTCAAGGTGTCTAACTTGTCAACGAGTCAAGGTAGAGCATCAAGTACCAAAAGGTCCATTGCAACCACTTGAAATTCTAGAATGAAAGTGGGAGCAAATGACCATGGATTTTGTTACTGGTTTTCCCAAGGTTTCTCAAGGCATTGATGCCATTTGGGTCATTGTTGATAGATTGACCAAGTCTTCTCATTTCTTACCAATACGAGAAACTTATACACTTGAACATCTTGATCGCATGTACATAAACGAGATTGTAAGACTGCATGGTATGCCAGTATCCATAGTTTCTGATCGTGACCCAAGATTCACTTCACAATTTTGGGTTAGTTTGCAAAAAGCTATGGACACGGATTTACGATTTATTTTGGCATATCATCCTCAGACGAACGGACAATTAGAGTGGACTATTCAAACTCTGGAAGATTTATTAAGACTCTGTGTCCTTGACTTCAAGGGAAGTTGGGACAAGTTCTTACCGTTGGTGGAGTTTTCCTACAACAATAGTTATCAAGCAAGCATTGGCATGACTCTATTTGAGGCGTTGTATGGAAGAAAGTGTCGTTCTTCAGTATGCTGGGATGAGGTGGGTGAAGCAACGTTGTTGGGACCGGAGTTGGTACGTATGACTACAGAAAAGATTATTCCATAAGCATCAATAATCAATACCGTGTGCTACTATGCAACCATGCGTATTACTGTACTTTTACTACCGGGTAGTTCAACAGTTTTAACGGTAACACTTTTGTCACAACCGAAATTTTGTAATTTAATTTTAATATTTATTGGATTGAATAAATATTTTTTTGATGAATTAATTATTAGATTAAATAATTAATTGATGAAATTGTGATAGATTAATTTAATTATATGTGTTATAATTATTAAATTAATGTGGAGAATTTTATTATTCGATGTATGTATTTATGTGAGCTTATTGAAAAAATATATTTAATAAGCCTAATGTTATTTTAATTAATTTAATAATTAATTAGAGATTTAATAATTTGACATTATTAATGAATGAGAAATTCAATTATGTGACTATGTGAATTAATGAGAAATTATTTTATTTTATTTAAAATAAATTAAACTAGATATTTGATTTATTTTATAAAGGGTGTGAAAATTTTCAAACTATATTATAAAGGTTTTATTAAAATAATTTGATATAAGCCTTTAAGGCTAGCCAAATGAGGCCTTAAGAGGAGTTGGGGGCAGTTAAACCACATATGGAGTAACTGACCTCAACTCTGCGCAAAAAGGCTCAGTTGGCATTATTCTACGTATTCTTCATTTTAGAGTTAATTTGAAAGTCAGAGAGAAAAGTTGATAATTTTGATGGAATTTGTGAGTGTGTGATTGAAGAAGAGTTGAGAAGGAATTCATCTCCTACATTACACTTTACGCTTGGGTAAATTCTTATGACTATGGTACTAAGGGGCGATCCCCCTAAGTATGAGAAGAAGAGTCCATAGTCTTATGACTGTTAAAGGTTTCAAGTATAAACACTTGACAACCTAGGACATAGTTTAAGATCTTATGACCCTCAGAAGTTCTTTTGTCTCTTGTTATTCATTCTTGATTCAAAAGTGGAGTTTCCTATTCCAGAAGTCTTTAATTTATTCGCATGTTATTATTCATTGTTATATTGTTATACTTGTGGGCAATCGTGCTCACTCTTATGTAATAATAACATTGCAGTTAAGAACAAAAGAGTAGACGAGCCTTCCACTAGTAAAGGTAAGGGCAAGATTAGCAAGTAATGAAGACTGATTATTTATGTGGTTATGTAATGATAATTTGAATTGATGCTGTAAGACCCCAAATAATTAATAAATGAAATTTAATTTTCTTTAATTATTATTTTGAATAGTAAGGGTTGATTTGAATAATGTGGATAGTTATGGGTAAAATACGCAAACATTTCGAAATAAGCAAGTGGTTATAAAATATTCATTGTTGTCGGGGAATATTCGTTTGGTCGTGAAATATTCGTACTGTCGGGGAATATTCGTACGACGGCGCAGCCATGTGTGGGCCCCATAACGGAAAGCGATTGGAGAAAGAAAACGACAAATATAAGCTGTTTAAAAATAACGGCGTAGTTGTTACCGTTTACACTGTTGGAATACCCGGTGGTTAAAATACAGTAATACGCGTTGTTGCACAGTGGCACACGGTATTGCACAGTATTTTGAATTATTGATCCTTACGTAAGAAGGCACTACTCAATAATTGCTATAGGAGTTACTGTTCATTACTTTATTGATTCAATAATTGCTGCGTTGATATTTATATTTTTATTGTTTCAGTAATTATCATTGCACAGTATTTTCCATTATCAGATCAATAATTCATATTATTTGAATAATATTATCAGATAACATTATTGGCAATGTCTAGAAAGTTCTGTCAAGGAGAGGTTTGGTCATCTAATTGCGCGCCAGTAAGGAGAAATCCTTATTGGAAAGCCCCCTCTATCCTGGGAACGGCCTGGTTGTCAGTACTGTGATTCTGTAATATTATTTTTAATAATTAATTATTGATTATTATGATAAAGAAAATATTTATTTTATGTGGATATAGATGGAGAAAATTTTTAATGTGACAATTGTTGAAAATTAATATTTTATCTTTTTCTGATAAAATAATTCATTTAAATATATTATTTTAATAATATATTAACGATGATATTTTTATAATGAATGTGGGATATATGATTATATGAGGAGGTAGAATATTTTGTGGCATTAAATGTTTAACACATGTTTTGTGTGTCGGTGGACATAATTTTTGACCGAAAATTGAGTATAGATTGTAAAATCGCCCGTTTGTGGATTTCGGTCAATTTCTATTTGGAATTTGGAAAAATTTTCTTCTGCAAAGTTGTAGATAATGGAATTTCCCATGGAAAGTCGCGGGTTTCGAATTTTTCTGATAAACGAGCTATTTTCTACGAATTATTGAAGTTTTGGAAAATAAAATAATTTTTATTAAATTATGGGTGGGACCCACTTTTGTGATTCAAACATGTGGGCTGCTGGAATTATTTTCAGAATAGGCATGCTGGTCTTAGTCTTGAGGCATGCGTAGAAATTGGTTTATAAATATTATTATTTTATTATTTTAGTCTCCTTTGGCGTTCTAGCATTTTCCTATAAATAGAGGGCTAGGTTAGAATTGAAAATCACACCAGAAACAAAGTTTTCTCTCTTTCTCTCTCTATATTATCGAGCGTATTCTTGTGAGTATACTTTGAGTGTTGCTATACGGTGCGAGTTTCTGTCAGCACTATACCGAAATTCAGTCAGAAGTACGGCTATTTTGAGGTAATGGATGTTATTTTCTTCTCAAATGATATTTTTTCTTCAATATCATTATGCCGGAATATTGGTGAACTTTTTTATCAAATTTGGAACTTTTTGTGCCGGAGTTACTATTCACGTATACGGTACTATTCACGTATACGGCACTATTCACGAATACGGCACTATTCACAAAAAAATTATTTTTTTTCTTTTCGTCCAAAATATCTATTGTGGATACTAGCTTTGATTGTATCCATGTTTTGATCATTCTTGAATTTTACACCACTATGATTATTTTTGAGGTATTTTTGGACATGGATAAAACAAAGCACGAATCCTTAATCCTTAATCCTTGTCATTTTGTTTCACTGGATTCGCTTCTTTAAAAATATTTTTATCATCTTCAGTCTTAAAGGAGGTTATTATTGAATATCTTTGGCCTGTAGTGCAAAGATGAATGATTTCTGATGAATATCTTTGGCCCGTAGTGCAAAGATGAACAGGTGTTTAGATGAACATGACCAACAGATGAATATCCTTGGCCTGTAGTGCAAGGATGAATATATGATTCAAGATGTGCATTGATTGATGTTACAGGGATAAAAAAAAATACTGTTGATGGTCTGTTAAATTCATAGACATTAGTAGATTTCATCCTCTACGTAACTCTTCTATGAATTAATATTTTCCGCTGCGAATATTGATTTAAAACTTGTTGTCTATTGTATTCTATCAGATTTTTCCCTGTTGAAGACTAACGATAATTTGTTGTATATTGTCTTAGTCATAATATTCTTTACTGAGCTAGTTGAGCTCACCCTTTTCCTTTTTGTTCCATTTTTCTTCTCAGGAGACGAGAATATAGCGGGTACGAGTCGGGGTATGAATTGATGGTCCTTGAGAGAGTTGTTTAGTAGTCCTCACCATTTTTGTAAAGTAATATATCAATAATTGTATTGAGGACATAGTTGAGTATGTATATTGTCTAGATGACAATGTTTGTATTCAAACTCACAGTTTATGGGTTGTAAAAGTTGTGGTTGTTTCTGTACCATGTATTTGGCGACTCAAAATGGGTTGGATGGAATGGACCTATTTTGGGGGCGTCACAGTTGGTATCAGAGCTTAGGGATATGATCTCTGGCGGAGATCGGGGAATAGAACTAGGAGGGGAGAGACGAGTAATTCCTTCGCTAGTGTGTCCTACCTAAGCTTATTTGTTAGTTGGTCAGTATATAGGGATATTATGTGATATGTGATTTGCTTAATTAACCCTTGTTTTATGGCAGTATTTAAGAATGGCAACCGAGAATGTTAACAGTGGAGTTAATGAGACCGTGGAGATGCCTGTACTTACTAACGAGGAGAACGTGCAACAGGCTGGCAATGTTCCTCCTGTGAACAACACCACTGATCAGACGATGAACGACGCAATGTTTAGAAGTTTTTTGCAGTTCATGCAAAATCAGACGAGGGAGACTCGTGTTCAAAATACAGGAGGAAATGATAACAATTCACGGGTTGTCACAGCCAAGCAGTTCAAAGAGCTGGGACCACCAGAATTTAAGGGAAAGCCAGACCCGATCATGGCGGAGACATGGGTCAAGCAAATTACAAAGATATTCGATGTCTTGGGATGCACGGAGGAACAGAAGGTTCCGTTCGCCACCTTTACGTTCCGTGGAGAGGCAGACTACTGGTGGGAGTCTGTGAAGCGTACCCATCCAGCCGCACTCAGCATGTCTTGGGAGACGTTTCAGAAACTATTTAATGACAAATACCTTCCTAAAAGTGTTCGTCATATGAAGGAAGTGGAGTTCATCAGATTAGAACAAAATAACATGACGGTGTCTCAGTACGAGGCAAAGTTTGCAGAGTTATCCAGGTTTGCACCTCATTTGGTGGAGAATGAGGAACGTATGACGCGGATGTTTCTGAGAGGTTTGAAACCCGGCATACGACAATATCTCATCTCTCATAAATTTTCTCTCTATTCAGATGTTGTTAACAGAGCTCAATTGTTGGAGCGAGATAACGAGTACGGTCAACCGAGGTACCACAATCAGGATCATACCGGAGATAGCAGTCAACAAAATAACGATAACCAGTGGAGAAAGAAAAAGATGGACAAAAATGGTAACCACTTTGGTGGTAATCATGGCCATGAAAATAGAAGAAGCGAGTCAGGAGGAGATTTTAAAAAGAGGAGATTTAACAACGACCATGTGAAGACGACAGTGCCGGCAGCAACTGGTTCTAAGGGAGGAGAAAGACCACCGGTCATATGCTACAAATGCGGGAAAGAGGGACATATCAGTCCAAACTGCCCACAACAGTTCAAGGTATGCTATAATTGTGGAAAGGAAGGACATATCGCTCGAGATTGTACGGTAGCAAAACCTAGTTCAGCGGGGACGGTGACTCAAAAGACTGTCCCAGAAAAGCCAAAGTCAATGGTTCCTGGAAGAGCGTTTGTTGTGACTGGTCAACATGCGAGGAACCCAAACGAGGTGATCACGGGTAAGCTATTTATAAATTCTTGCGAAGTTTATACCTTACTTGATACCGGTGCTACCCATTCATTTATCTCTCCTGCTTGCGCTCAACGTTTAAACTTGACTCCGGAGAAATTAGACTTTGACCTATCTGTGGAAACTCCGTTAGGAGAAACTTTTATCACATCCACTGTTTATAAATCTTGTTTCATTCAAGTTGGCACCATCACCTTACCTGTTGACCTGATCTCTTTAAAGATACTTGCTTTTGATGTGATTTTAGGGATTGATTGGTTAACTACTCATCATGCCAAAATTGATTGTTTTCGTAAGGTTGTTAGTTTTCATATTCCTAATCAACCTGTTGTTCGAATTCAGGTAACTAAACCATTAAAATCAATCACTATCATATCTAATCATAAAGCTATTCGTTTATTGAAAAACGGATGTCAAGCTTTCTTAGCCCATGTTATGGATTTGAATAAAGACACGTCAAAATTGAATAATATTCCTGTTGTTATTGACTTTCCTGACGTATTTCCTGAAGAACTTCCCGGTCTACCCCCAGAACGTGAAGTTGAATTCTTTATTGATCTTGAACCTGGTACAAAGCCCATTTCTAAAACCCCATATCGAATGGCTCCTATTGAACTTCAGGAGTTAAAAGTCCAACTACAGGAGTTATTGGACATCGGTTTCATTCGTCCTAGTACATCTCCTTGGGGTGCTCCTGTTTTATTCGTAAAGAAGAAAGACGGGAGTATGCGACTTTGTATTGACTATCGGGAATTGAACCATGTCACCATCAAGAATAGGTATCCTCTACCTCGTATTGATGACTTGTTTGACCAGTTGCAAGGAGCACAATTCTTTTCAAAAATCGATCTTCGATCTGGATATCATCAGCTGAAAATTAGAACTGAGGATATTCCAAAGACTGCCTTCAGAACTCGGTATGGGCATTATGAATTCTTAGTCATGTCTTTTGGATTGACTAATGCTCCTGCTGCTTTCATGGATATGATGAACCGAGTATTCAAAGATTATTTAGATCAATTCGTTGTTGTCTTTATTGATGACATCCTCATATATTCCAAAAGCCGTGAAGATCATGAGCACCATTTGAAGCTGGTACTCCAAAGGCTTCGTGAAAACAAGTTATATGCTAAGTTGAAGAAATGCGAGTTCTGGCTTGAGGAAGTAGCATTCCTTGGGCACGTGGTGTCAAAAAATGGAGTATCTGTTGACCCGACGAAGATTGAAGCAATACAAAGTTGGGAGCAACCGAAGTCGGTCACTGAAGTACGTAGCTTTTTGGGCTTAGCTGGTTATTATCGGAGATTCGTGGAAGGGTTTTCTCGAATTGCTACTCCATTAACTCAGCTAACTCGGAAGGATACAAAATTCGTATGGAGCGAGGAATGCGAGAAGAGTTTCCAAGAGCTTAAGAGGAGACTTATTTCGGCACCTGTTCTAACAATACCATCTGGTTCGGATGGATTTGTTATCTACAACGATGCTTCAGGCAAAGGGTTAGGATGTGTTCTCATGCAACGTGGGAAAGTCATAGCCTATGCCTCGCGACAACTTAAAGAGTATGAGAGGAATTATCCTACTCATGATCTAGAGTTGGCAGCAGTCGTTTTCGCGTTAAAGATCTGGAGGCACTATCTATACGGGGAGAAAGTGGAGATATATTCAGATCATAAAAGCCTCAAATATTTCTTCACTCAAAAAGAACTCAACATGCGGCAACGACGTTGGCTCGAGTTGTTGAAAGATTACGACCACACTATTCAATACCATCCTGGAAAAGCGAACGTGGTAGCTGACGCATTGAGTAGAAGATCATATGCAGGAATGAGTGCAATGATGTCAAGTATACGCATAGAGCCAACTTTAATAGAAAAAGTTAAGGTTGCTCAAGCCAGCGATCCGGAGCTGATGCATATGAAGACGAAAGTACAAGAAGGTGCCATTCCAGAAGCGAGAATTGATGAAGAAGGAATACTTCGAGTCCACTCCAGACTTTGTGTTCCTAACAATCCTGATTTGAAGTACAAGATCATGATGGAGGCACACAATACACCGTTTGCAATTCATCCTGGAAGTACCAAAATGTATCGTGACCTTCGACATACATTTTGGTGGAACAATATGAAAAGAGAGATTGCAAAGTTTATTTCAACGTGTTTAACTTGTCAACGTGTAAAGGCGGAGCATCAAGTGCCAAAGGGTCCATTGCAACCACTTGAGATTCCGAAATGGAAGTGGGAACACATTACTATGGATTTCGTTACGGGTCTTCCTACGGTTTCTCAAGGCATCAATGCTATTTGGGTTATTGTTGATAGATTAACCAAGTCTGCTCATTTCTTGCCGATACGAGAGACTTATTCCCTTGAACGTCTTGCTCAAATGTACATAAATGAGATTGTAAGATTGCATGGCATGCCAGTATCCATAGTTTCGGATCGTGACCCAATATTTACTTCAAGATTTTGGGTTAGCTTGCAAAAAGCTATGGGTACGGAGTTACGATTCAGTTCGGCATACCATCCTCAAACGGACGGACAATCAGAGAGGACTATTCAAACTCTTGAAGATTTATTAAGACTCTGTGTCCTAGACTTCAAGGGCAGTTGGGATAAATATTTACCATTGGTGGAATTCTCCTACAACAACAGTTATCAGGCAAGCATTGGTGTGGCCCCATTTGAAGCATTGTATGGACGAAAGTGTCGCTCTCCAGTATGTTGGGACGAGGTGGGTGAAGCAACATTGTTGGGACCCGAGTTAGTACGTATGACTACAGAGAAGATCCAAACGATTCGACAACGTATACAAACGGCACAAGATCGACAAAAGAGTTATGCGGATCTTCATCGAAAGGACGTAGAATTTAGTGTTGGGGATCATGTATTGTTGCGTGTTGCCCCATGGAAGGGAGTTACAAGATTCGGGAAGAGAGGAAAGCTTAATCCACGATTTATTGGTCCGTTTCAAATTCTTGATCGAGTAGGTAATGTAGCCTATAGACTCGCGTTACCTCCAAGTATGTCTCGTGTTCATAATGTTTTTCATATATCTGTGCTTCGTAAATATGTGAAAGACCCGAACCACGTCATTGAGTTAGAACCGGACGAGATAGCCGAAGATTTAACGTATGAGGAGGTACCTGTCAAGATCTTGGATAGGAAGGAGCATGTCCTACGCACGAAGGTAATACCACAAGTTAAAGTTTTGTGGAGGAATCATGCTATAGAGGAAATGACCTGGGAGTTGGAAACGGAAATGAAAGCGAGGTATCCTCACCTTTTCGAAACACCAGGTACGTATGTCAATTTCGAGGACGAAATTTCATAAGGAGGGGAGGTTGTAAGACCCCAAATAATTAATAAATGAAATTTAATTTTCTTTAATTATTATTTTGAATAGTAAGGGTTGATTTGAATAATGTGGATAGTTATGGGTAAAATACGCAAACATTTCGAAATAAGCAAGTGGTTATAAAATATTCATTGTTGTCGGGGAATATTCGTTTGGTCGTGGAATATTCGTACTGTCGGGGAATATTCGTACGACGGCGCAGCCATGTGTGGGCCCCATAACGAAAAGCGATTGGAGAAAGAAAACGACAAATATAAGCTGTTTAAAAATAACGGCGTAGTTGTTACCGTTTACACTGTTGGAATACCCGGTGGTTAAAATACAGTAATACGCGTTGTTGCACAGTGGCACACGGTATTGCACAGTATTTTGAATTATTGATCCTTACGTAAGAAGGCACTACTCAATAATTGCTACAGGAGTTACTGTTCATTACTTTATTGATTCAATAATTGCTGCGTTGATATTTATATTTTTATTGTTTCAGTAATTATCATTGCACAGTATTTTCCATTATCAGATCAATAATTCATATTATTTGAATAATATTATCAGATAACATTATTGGCAATGTCTAGAAAGTTCTGTCAAGGAGAGGTTTGGTCATCTAATTGCGCGCCAGTAAGGAGAAATCCTTATTGGAAAGCCCCCTCTATCCTGGGAACGGCCTGGTTGTCAGTACTGTGATTCTGTAATATTATTTTTAATAATTAATTATTGATTATTATGATAAAGAAAATATTTATTTTATGTGGATATAGATGGAGAAAATTTTTAATGTGACAATTGTTGAAAATTAATATTTTATCTTTTTCTGATAAAATAATTCATTTAAATATATTATTTTAATAATATATTAACGATGATATTTTTATAATGAATGTGGGATATATGATTATATGAGGAGGTAGAATATTTTGTGGCATTAAATGTTTAACACATGTTTTGTGTGTCGGTGGACATAATTTTTGACCGAAAATTGAGTATAGACTGTAAAATCGCCCGTTTGTGGATTTCGGTCAATTTCTATTTGGAATTTGGAAAAATTTTCTTCTGCAAAGTTGTAGATAATGGAATTTCCCATGGAAAGTCGCGAGTTTCGAATTTTTCTGATAAACGAGCTATTTTCTACGAATTATTGAAGTTTTGGAAAATAAAATAATTTTTATTAAATTATGGGTGGGACCCACTTTTGTGATTCAAACATGTGGGCTGCTGGAATTATTTTCAGAATAGGCATGTTGGTCTTAGTCTTGAGGCATGCGTAGAAATTGGTTTATAAATATTATTATTTTATTATTTTAGTCTCCTTTGGCGTTCTAGCATTTTCCTATAAATAGAGGGCTAGGTTAGAATTGAAAATCACACCAGAAACAAAGTTTTCTCTCTTTCTCTCTCTATATTATCGAGCGTATTCTTGTGAGTATACTTTGAGTGTTGCTATACGGTGCGAGTTTCTGTCAGCACTATACCGAAATTCAGTCAGAAGTACGGCTATTTTGAGGTAATGGATGTTATTTTCTTCTCAAATGATATTTTTTCTTCAATATCATTATGCCGGAATATTGGTGAACTTTTTTATCAAATTTGGAACTTTTTGTGCCGGAGTTACTATTCACGTATACGGTACTATTCACGTATACGGCACTATTCACGAATACGGCACTATTCACAAAAAAATTATTTTTTTTCTTTTCGTCCAAAATATCTATTGTGGATACTAGCTTTGATTGTATCCATGTTTTGATCATTCTTGAATTTTACACCACTATGATTATTTTTGAGGTATTTTTGGACATGGATAAAACAAAGCACGAATCCTTAATCCTTAATCCTTGTCATTTTGTTTCACTGGATTCGCTTCTTTAAAAATATTTTTATCATCTTCAGTCTTAAAGGAGGTTATTATTGAATATCTTTGGCCTGTAGTGCAAAGATGAATGATTTCTGATGAATATCTTTGGCCCGTAGTGCAAAGATGAACAGGTGTTTAGATGAACATGACCAACAGATGAATATCCTTGGCCTGTAGTGCAAGGATGAATATATGATTCAAGATGTGCATTGATTGATGTTACAGGGATAAAAAAAAATACTGTTGATGGTCTGTTAAATTCATAGACATTAGTAGATTTCATCCTCTACGTAACTCTTCTATGAATTAATATTTTCCGCTGCGAATATTGATTTAAAACTTGTTGTCTATTGTATTCTATCAGATTTTTCCCTGTTGAAGACTAACGATAATTTGTTGTATATTGTCTTAGTCATAATATTCTTTACTGAGCTAGTTGAGCTCACCCTTTTCCTTTTTGTTCCATTTTTCTTCTCAGGAGACGAGAATATAGCGGGTACGAGTCGGGGTATGAATTGATGGTCCTTGAGAGAGTTGTTTAGTAGTCCTCACCATTTTTGTAAAGTAATATATCAATAATTGTATTGAGGACATAGTTGAGTATGTATATTGTCTATATGACAATGTTTGTATTCAAACTCACAGTTTATGGGTTGTAAAAGTTGTGGTTGTTTCTGTACCATGTATTTGGCGACTCAAAATGGGTTGGATGGAATGGACCTATTTTGGGGGCGTCACAGATGCTACTTAAAACTTATTTGTTTATAATTCCGCACAGATGTTTAAGGTTAGAGTAACCTGGGATTTTATTATTATGCAGTTGATGTAACCCCATAAGGGGAGATTTATTATTTATTTCTATCTATTGCATGATTTGCATTTATTTATGGGTAGATAGATAGATGATGTTTGTACAGTGAACACCAAATCCTGTGAAAATAGAAGTACCGAATTTGGGGGTGTCACATGTTAGTATAAAATCCGTAGGTTATGAACCTTAGGTGGGGGAACAACCTTAGGTAGTAGCCTTATAGGAGATCGAGAACATAGTGGTGGTAAACTCTTATCGAGTTCTAAGAAATGAATTTCTAAATTCATTGAAGATAATAAAAGACTTTATGTGCTTATGTGTTAAATTATGTGTTCACTAGCACGTATTAGTAACTAAAACTTAAAATTTTATTGTCAGGATGTCGGATGTTGGAGGAGCTAGTCGAGCTGGGGAGGAGGAACCCCGAATACCTACAAAGGAGGAGCCCAGAGACATTCATGTTGTCAGGGAACAGTTGGTACAAAGAGAGCCATCTCCGTTGATCACTGTTGTTGGTCGGGAGCATGAGCCTGAGATTGATCCAGAGGAGGATTCTGATGAGGAAGAGGAGGAAGAGGAGTTTCCACCGAACTCCATTGATGCTGAGATGTATGATACACTTTATGATCGTAACATAGAGTTGCAGGACACTGTTTAGGAGCTGAGGTAGAGGGATGTTATGCAGCAGAATACCATTGAGCAAAAGGATGAGGAGATTGTGACTCTTCACACACATTTAGGAAACGTGGAGTGGGATTTGGTTCACGAGAAGGGTCAAACTGAGGAGAAGACCGAAGAAATAGAGAAGTTGAAGAAAGATCTAAAAGAGAGCTTAGAAAGATTGGCTTTAGCAGAGGAGGGCAGGGTAAGAGAGTCGCGTCGTGCTGATCTCGCAGAAGAGGAGTGCCGTGTAAAGAAGTCTAAGCTTGGGGAGACATGCTCTACACTTCACAATGCAATGGATACGGCCCAGGATCGAGTTATGAAGTATCCAATCCAGTTTTAAGGTCTACCATCGTATATGCTTGATCGTAGGATGATGTCCCGTATTATGGACGAGGAACGTGGCCAGGCTATCCAACGCCTTCATAGGCAGTGATATTATTAGTTTAATTATGTGAAAACTATTTGGTAATTAATGATGTAAATTCTAATGTGTTATAAACAAAGGAATATTTTGATGTTTTAAATCCTGTAGATTCTTTATCTCGGGATAGTTGATGTAAATAACAGTGACGCTATCTTATGATGTTAAAACTTTTGAATTTAATGAAAATGTCAGAGTTTATTTGAATTGATGCGTTAAGTGAGTTATGATTAAATGTTCTAGTTAAGTCCTAAATGTTTAAGAGATTGAATAAAGACCTAATAAGCGTATATTCTTAACAGAAATATGCCGCCTAAAAGAAGACAAAACCGTCAGTAAGCACAAGAGGAACCAATGAATAACAACGACACCAATTCTAACCCTGTTCAGTAATTGGTGAACCTTTTAGCTGGGGCAATTAACAATCAACCACAAGCTCCACCAAACACCTCGTTCAAGGACTTCAAGGCTGTGGGACCGTCAGAGTTTATGGGTTCCATAAACCCAATCGAAGCTCAAACTTGGGTAATGGAGATGGAGAAGGTGTTCGACATCGCTCGAGTAAGGGAAGATCAGAAAACCGCATATGCAACGTTTATGCTGAAGTCCGAAGCCAGTTATTGGTGGCAGGCAAACAAAGTGAAGGGAGGTGAAGGTGTAGTACCCTGGGAAAGATTCAAAGAGATGTTCTTCGAGATGTACTTTCTGACCAGTTCACAAAATTAGATGGAAGTTCAGTTTCTAGAGTGGAAACAGGGGAATATGTCAGTAGCTGATAATGCGGCAAGATTTAACGAGTTGGCTAGGTTCCCCAAATACCAAGTGCATACCGATGAGAGGAAAGCAAGACGTTTTGAGTAGGGACTGAAGCCCTGGTTGTATAGCAAAGTGTCAATGTTCCAATTGAACACTTTTCCTGGAGTGTTAGAGAAGGCCATACTTGCTGAGGGTGGAAGCGATGCGTTAACAAAATATAATCAGGATTAGAAGAAGAAAAAGAGTGGGAATGAAGGTAATAACAAGACTGGTGGGAGTAGCACTGGGGGTAATCACAATCAGAAGAGGAAGTGGTCTGATAACTCGTTAGCTGGAAGTCAACATGGAGGGAAGAAGAAGAAGATCAAAGCGTGCCCAACTTGCGGGAAAACTCATCTGGGAGTTTGTATGAAATGGAAGCGAGTGTACTACAATTATGGTCAAGAAGGCCATATAGCACCAAACTATTGGAATCCAATGAAGGGTGCATGTTTCATTTGTGGCTCAAAGGACCATCTTGCAAGGGATTGTCCTTAGAAGGGATCGGGAGGGACAAGTTTAGGAAGAAATAGAGGGAATACCAGTTGAAGCACTCTGACTATCGCAAGACCAACCGCAACAAATATACCGACATCCAGAACATTCAATATGACAGTTCAGGATGCAGGGTAGTCTCGCGATGTGGTGTCAGGTATCATTCCGATCAATAAAGTTAATGCTTATATATTATTTTATTCGGGTCCTACTTGTTCATTTATATCCGATGACTTTGTTAAGAACTTAGAATTGCTTAAAGACGAGTTAGAATATCCCATGAACATAGAAATTATGAATAGAGAAATAATCCCTATTAAGTACGTGCATAAGAACTGTAGAGTGGATATTAAGGGTAATATCATGAAAGTAGATCTTATCCCTATTCGACTTGGAGAATTCGACGTTATTTTGGGTATGGACTGGTTATCCAATTACAGGGCGGTAATTGACTGACAGAAGAAGCGTATTAACCTTATGACTCCGTCAACGGTTGTGTTTTATGGTAGCAAGTCGCCTAGACAAGCGAGTTATCTGATGATGATGCAGGCTAAGAGGTTGTTAAGGCAAGGCTGTGTAGGATATCTAGCTTACATAGTCGATAGTCGTAAAGAGAATTCGAAAATAGATGAGATACCAGTAGTGAAAGATTTTACAGACGTATTTTCGGATGATTTGTTGGGATTTCCTCTAGATAGAGCAGTTGAATTTGTGATCGATTTGGCTCCAGGAATGACTCCAATATCGAAGGCACCGTACCAAATGGCACCGGTAGAGATGAAGTAACTAATGGTCCAACTACAAGAATTATTGGACAAGAAGTATATCCAACCAAGCGTATCACCGTGGGGAACGCCGATTTTATTTGTGAAGAAGAAGGATGGTACAATGCGACTCTGCATAGACTACAGAGAACTGAATAAGGTCACGATTAAGAATAGATATCCATTACCGCGAATCGACGACTTGTTCGATCAGTTAAAGGGAGCAAGATATTTTTCAAAGATAGATTTGAGAAGTGGTTATCATCAACTGAAGGTAAGACAAGAAGATATACCGAAGACAACATTCAGAACACGATACGGTCACTACAATTTTTGGTAATGTCATTTGGTTTGACAAATGCTCCTGCAACATTTATGGGCTTAATGAATGGAGTGTTCAAGCCATTTTTGGACAAATTCATAGTGGTATTCATAGATGACATTTTAGTATATTCGAAAACCAAGGAAGAACAATAAGAGCATTTGAAAATAACATTGGAGATATTGAGAAGGGAGAAGTTGTATGCCAAGTTTTCGAAATATGAATTTTGGATTGAAAGAGTACAATTTCTAGGGCATGTGATTGATAGGGATGGAATTTTGGTGGATCCCTCCAAAGTCGAAGCTATGATTAACTAGGACCAGCCGAAGACACCGTCGAAAGTAAGAAGTTTTCTTGGATTGGCAAGTTATTATAGAAGATTCATTCAGGATTTTTTCAAGATCGCAACTCCGTTGATGAATTTGACTAGAAAATTGGTGAAATTTGTTTGGACGAAGAAATGTGAGGAAAGCTTTCAAGAATTAAAGAAGAGGTTGAGTACAACACATGTGTTACCTCTTCCAGATGACTCATGAAATTTTGTGGTTTATAGTGATGCATCGCATAAAGGACTTGGCTGTGTGCTTATGCAAAATGGCAGAGTCATTGCATATGTGTCACGACAACTGAAAGATTACGAGAAGGGGTATCCGATCCATGATTTGGAGTTAGCTGCAGTGGTTTTTGCTTTGAAAATCTGGAGGCACTATCTCTTCGGGGAGAAGTCTGAAATATATATAGACCACAAGAGTCTGAAATATTTTTTTGAACAAAAAGACTTGAATATGCGCCAAAGAAGGTGGTTGGAGTTGATTAAGGACTACGTTTATGAGATTTTATACCATCCGGGTAAGGCCAATGTAGTTGCCGACGCCTTAAGTAGAAAGGGTCGGGATAAACTGATGATGTTGACCGAACAGGAGGAGTTAATTTTAGCAATGGAGAAGCTAAAATTGGAAGTAATGTGTCCTATGGAGATCGACGAGAAGCTGTTCCAGATGCAAGCTGGTACAACTTTACTGGATAAAGTTAAGGAGGCTCAACTTCAGGACGAAGAAAGTGAGAAGGTGAAAAAGAAGATATCTGAAGGGACTGAACCGAGATTTAAAATAGACGGTGAGGGACTACTAAGATTTGAAAGCAGAATTTGGGTACCGCCAGTACCAGAGATTAAGGAATAAATTTTGAGCTAGGCTCACAACTCAAGATATTCGATTCACCCTGGTAGTACTAAGATGTACCAAGATCTTTGACAACATTTTTGGTGGCCAAATTTGAAACGAGTGGTTGCAAAATGTGTTGTCAAATGCCTGACACGTCAGAAAGTTAAAGCAGAGCATCAAAGGTCGAGTGGGTTACTACAACCTTTAGAGATTCCAAAATGGAAATGGGAACATATTACAATGGATTTCGTGGTTGGACTACCGATAACTCAGAAATGCTACGATGCAGTATGGGTTATTGTTGACCGATTGACGAAATCCGCACACTTCCTTCTGATCAAAATTAAATTTAACTTAGATCAGTTGGTAAGGTTATATGTGAAAGAGATTGTTTCAAGGCACGATGCTCCGATGTCAATTGTTTCTGATAGAGATCCGCGCTTTACGTCGAACTTCTAGAAACGTCTACAAGAATTTATGGGTACACAGTTGTGAATGAGCACAACATATTACCCTCAGATAGATGGACAGAGTGAAAGAACAATTCAGACATTGGAAGATATGTTAAGAGCTTGTGTAATGGGCTTCAAAGGAAATTGGGATGATCATCTACCACTCGTAGAGTTCAGTTACAACAACAGTTACCACGCTAGTATTGGCATACCACCTTATGAAGCGTTATACGGCATAAAGTACAGAACCCCGCTAAACTGGGATGAAGTTGGCGAAAGACAATTACTAGGCCCGAAATTGGTACAATAAATAACAGAAATAGTTAAAGTGATCCGAACAAGATTGACAGCAGCTAATGATAGACAGAAGAAATATGCCGATCCACACCATTAAAATGTTGAGTTCGAGCTAGGTAATTATGTGTTCTTAAAGGTCTCTCCCTGGAAGAGAAAGATCAGGTTCGGAAAGAAAGGAAAATTAAGCCCAAGATTCATTGGACCCTTTGAAGTTCTAAGAAGGGTCGAAAAAGTTTCTTATGAGGTAGCCTTACCTCCAGCTCTAGAGAATGTCCACAACATTTTCTATGTCTCAGTCGTACGACCATACAAACCCGATTACAAGCACGTGATTGAATATGAACCCCTACATTTCGACAAAGACTTATCTTACGAAGAAATTCATGTTCAGATTGTCGACCGAAAAGAGCAAGTTCTAAGAAATAAAGTATTACCTTCTGTTAAGGTAATTTGGAGGAACCACAATACTGAAGAAGCAACGTGGGAACTCGAAGAAAATATGATGAAGAATTATCCTAATTTATTTACTTAGATTGTTATAAGCTATTCTGGGGACAGAATCTATGTAAGGGGGGGAGAATGTAACGGGACGAATTGTTGAGTTGTGATTCTGAGGACAGAATCCTTTTTAAGTGGGGAAAGATGTGACAACCGAGATTTTGTAATTTAATTTTAATATTTATTGGATTGAATAAATATTTTTTGATGAATTAATTATTAGATTAAATAATTAATTGATGAAATTGTGATAAATTAATTTAATTATATGTGTTATAATTATTAAATTAACGTGGAGAATTTTATTATTCGATGTATGTATTTATGTGAGCTTATTGAAAAAAAATATATTTAATAAGCCTAATGTTATTTTAATTAATTTAATAATTAATTAGAGATTTAATAATTTGACATTATTAATGAATGATAAATTCAATTATGTGACTATGTGATTTAATGAGGAATTATTTTATTTTATTTAAAATAAATTAAACTAGATATTTGATTTATTTTATAAAGGGTGTGAAAATTTCAAACTATATTATAAAGGTTTTATTAAAATAATTTGATATAAGCCTTTAAGGCTAGCCAAATTAGGCCTTAAGAGGAGTTGGGGGCAGTTAAACCACGTATGGAGTAACTGACCTCAACTCTGCACATAAAGGCTCAGTTGGCATTATTCTATGTATTCTTCATTTTAGAGTTAATTTGAAAGTTAGAGAGAAAAGTTGATAATTTTGAGAGAATTTGTGAGTGTGTGATTGAAGAAGAGTTAAGAAAGAATTCATCTCCTACATTACACTTTACGCTTGGGTAAATTCTTCAACCCATTATTATTACGTTGTTTAAATTTTTATTATATGGCTCTCAAATTGTCTGTAAAATCTCTGTAGCTGGAGATTGTACTGATTATGTGAATGTATGTGTGATAATATGGTAGTATAACATGTTGTTACTATATATTATAGATTCCCATATCATAAGTTTTATAATATTATAATTACAACGTATGTTATGGCCTCAAAATTTATAGAGTAGAGAAATATGGCCATATGGCCCTTACTCACAAAAAATTAATACGACAATCATATATTATCCCTAAATTTTACACTTGTATATAATTATGCATGCTAACATGAAGTAAACAAAACTTGAAGGGATGGATTTGGTGTTATAACGAATCCGTGGCGTTGAATTTTATGATTATGTTCAAAACCTTCAAGAACATCAATAACAGTGAAATTTACATATTTTAATTATGTAATTATGTGTTTTAATGGGTTAAAATCACTCTATAAATGTTGGGTAATGATTATGTATGAATTCTAGCATGTGGGTTTGTTAAATTGGTGAAATTAATGATCATGTAGTGTTTATTTCGCTGAACTCTGTGTTCTTCGCGAACTGAGAATCAAAATCTGGAGTTTCGCGCCGCGGCGCCAACTCCAGAACTGAAGTCTCGCGCCGCAGCGCCACCGCGCCGCAGCACCAAGTATCCAGTCGCAGCGCCAAGAATAGGCTTAACAGTTGCGCCGCAGCGCCACTTAGCAGAATGGCTCAGAAATGAGTTTTTAAAATGTTTAAGTCTAGCAATGTGTTATTAACTTAATCTAATGAACATAAAAACTTGTTAGACATATAATGAGGTGTTAAAATAAATTCTTAACAAGTCCATAACACAATTATGTGTGAATTGAACTATTGAATGCATAGGTAGCTTATTGTTCGTGAAGTCTTAATTTTGACAATAAGTGTAGTAATTGACTAAGTATAGTCATGAATTCGAGTTAGACAAAAGAATAAACTTCTGATGACTAGTACGTTATAATTGACTGGTATTGTGAACGTAAATGATATGTAGGATTTAAATCAAGGAATGGGTTTAATTAAAGCAATCTACGCACGAGGCAAGTTTCCTAACCCTACTTGTTATCGTTATATAAGTTGATAAATTCACCTTTCTACATTAAGCAAGTTCTCATTATTATTAATCAAGTCTGTTTTGTTATATCAAAGTTTATTAATCTTTCAAGCATGATGCTGCTATACAATACTTATTTTATTGTATACTTTATGAGATTTTATTCAAATTCAGTTATCAATTACTGTTAAACCTTGTTAGACTAGCGAACCCTTAATGATTCGACTAGTCCATAGTTGATGAACGTTCTAAATTTCAGAACCCTTGATGAATTATCCAAACTAAACTTCCTTTGGTTTGGACTCTAATGTCAAACTGAGATGAACAACCCTGTATAGGGGATTACTTATGCGTTAGCGTTAAGATATTGTGCACAGTATGGTACTAAGGGCTGATCCCCCTAAGTACGAGAAGAAGAGTCCATAGCCTTATGATTGTTAAAGGTTTCAAGTATAAACACTTGACAACCTATGACATAGTTCAAGGTCGTATGACCCTCAGAAGTTCTTTTGTCTCTTGTTATTCATTCTTGATTCAAAAGTGGAGTTTCCTATTCCAGAAGTCTTTAATTTATTCGCATGTTATTATTCATTGTTATATTGTTATACTTGTGGGAAATCGTGCTCACTCTTGCATAATAATAACATTGTAGTTAAGAACAAAAGAGCAGACGAGCCTTCCACTAGTAAAGGTAAAGGCACGATTAGCAAGTAATGAAGACTGATTATTTATGTGGTTATGTAATGATAATTAGAATTGATGATACTTAAGACTTATTTATTTATGATTCCGCACAGATATTTAAGGTTATAGTAACCTGGGATTTTATTATTATGAAGTTGATGTAACCCCATAATGGGAGATTTATTATTTATTTCTATCTATTGCATGGTTTGCATTTATTTATGGGTAGATAGATAGATGATGTTTGTATAGTGAACATTAAATCCTGTGGAAATGGAAGTACCGGATTTGGGGGTGTCACAACTTTTGCCGTTATTTTTATAAAAAGATAATTCTGTCATTTTCTAAATACGACAATACCTCCATTGTGTGATCTACCAATGATTGTGCCATCATACGGATATTCCCTGAAAAAAAAAGAATATTCCCCGACCAATTGAATATTTTATAACCACTTGCCACTTGCTTACTTTGCAAAAAAGATTTCACATATCACCCTTAACTTTAACATTTTATCAATTTAATCATTTACGAAATAAAATAATAATTATAAGAAAATTGAATACTTTTATTTCATAAAATTCGGGGTCTTACAATCTCCCCTCCTTATGAAATTTTTCCCTCAAAATTTACGTACGTACCTGGTATGCCAAAGATACATTGACTTCATTTCAGATTCTAACTCTTTAGGTATAACCTTTGAGTGTTGAATACGATCCTTCTTATCCAAGATTTTAACACGTATCTCCTCATATGTTAAATCTTCTGTTATCTCATGTAATTCTAATTCAATAATCTGGTTCGGGTCATCCACATAATTACGTAACATCGATACGTAAAAAATGTTATGAACACGCGAAATACTTAGCGGTAAAACGAGTCTATAGGCCACAGTTCCTACTCGATCGAGGATTTCAAATGGGCCAATTAAATCGAGGGTTGAGATAACGCCTTCTTGAACCTTCTTCTTCACATTCATTAGATTCGGGTGTGTAGCTTGATCAGCTTTAACTTTATCGATTAAAGTCAATTCTAATTGTATATTTGTTATCTTTACGTCGGTCCCTAGAGTCTTTAACTCTATCTTCATCATTTGTAAGTTATACAAAATGGGTTTTTGTGTTAACAACATCTCACTCGTAAACGCATACGATCTTCTACTCAACACGTCATCTACCATGTTCTCTCTTCCACAATGATATTGAATGGTATGGTCGTAATCTTCAACAGCTCGAGTCAATGTCTTTGGCGCATTATATGTTCGTTTTGGTTGAAGAAATATTTAAGGGTTGAAGAAATGGGTTTTGTACTGGGGTCAATATAAAATTCGATTTCACGCTCTAGGGGTAGCTAAGAAGTCTTCAAGAATACGTCATGAAATTTATTAACGATAGAAATATCATTTAAAAGTTGTGACTCTCATCCAAGACTTGGATAACACATGAAATGAAGGTTTCTCCTAACAAAGTTTCAATCGATTAGTCAAAGTCTAACTTCTCTAGAGTTAAATTTAAACGTTGAGCGCAAGCAAGAGAGACAAAAGAATGGGTAGAACTGGTATCTAATAAGGTATAGACTTCACAAGAATTTATAATGAACTAACTCGTGCTAACTTCGTTCTCTTTACTCGCTTTTTGAGAAGTCACGAAAAACGATCTTCTTGAAACCACGGACTTTGTTTTGTCTGTATCCGCCTTTGGTGCCACCATCCCAGCTGGACTTGACTTTGGTGCATGAAAAAATCGAGCTATGTGACCGTCTTTTCCACAACTAAAACATACCTTGGAAGGCTGTGAACAGTTTGGACTTATGTGTCCCTCCTCTCCGCATTTGAAGTATACAATTGGTGGTCGTTCTCCTTCTTTGAAAACGGGTGTTGGTGCTGCTATCTTTCCATCGTTGTTGAACCTTCTCTTCTTGAAAATTCCATTCCTATTATCTTGGCCATGATTACCACCGAAGTGGTTACCATTCCTGGCATGATAATTTCTCCTACGATGGTTATCATTGTTCCAATGGCCGTTGCCATCGGTACGATTATTATCGTGTTGTTACTCGTTATCCTTTAGTTGGGCTGGCTCATTATTGCGCTCTAATAACTGAGCCCTATTCACTACATCTGAATATAAACAAAGTTTGTGAGAAATGAGGTATTAACGTATATCGAGTTTCAAACCTCTTAGAAACATTCGCGTCATTCGCTCCTCATTATCGACCAAATGGGATGTAAACCGGGATAACTTCGCAAATTTAGCCTCGTATTGCGACACGGTCATATTGTTTTGCTCCAGCTTGATGAACTC
Organism: Panax japonicus; assembly: GCA_020205505.1. Lineage (NCBI taxonomy): Eukaryota > Viridiplantae > Streptophyta > Magnoliopsida > Apiales > Araliaceae > Panax > Panax japonicus. The sequence goes on along the minus strand of CM035108.1, from coordinate 15,959,945 downwards.
TACCTCCTTCATGTGACGAATACTTTCTGGAAAGTACTTGTCGTTTAACAACTCTTGGAACTTCTCCCAAGACATCTTGAGTGCGTCAGGCTGGGTACGTTTTACAGATTTCCACCAGTAATCTGCCTCTTCACGTAACATAAAGCTGGAAAAGGGAACCTTTTGCTTCTCGGAGCATCCCAAGACATCAAATATCTTGGTGATCTGCTTTAACCATGTCTCCGCCTTAAGTGGTTCTGGCTTTCCCAAAAACTTCGGCGGTCCCAGCTCCTTGAACTGTTTAGCATTGACCATCCGAGAGTTGCCAGTGTTTCCTCCTGCATTTTGAACAGGAGTCTCTCTCGCCTAATGTTGCATGAATTGCATAAAGCCTCTGAACATCCCATCGTTCGCCATTTCATCGATGTTATTGTTTACATGAGGATTATTGTCTTCCTGTTGCACATTATCTTGAGTATTGATCGTTGGCGACTCAACGATCTCATGTGCTTCATTACTTATCTCAACATTTTCAGATGCCATTTTCAAACACTGTCACAAAACAAGGATTAATTAATATATCACATATTATCCCTATACTCTGACCGACCAATTAAATACCAAATAAACTTAGGTAGGTCATACTAGCAAAGGAATTTCTCATCTCTCCCCTCCTAGTTCTTGTCTCGTCTCTCAGCCAGGGATCATATCCCTAAGCTTTGATACCAACTATGACGCCCCCAAAATAGGTATACATCACCCATCTTGAGTCTTCAAATACATGGTACATAAATCAAATACAAACTTAATTATACAACAGTCGTGTACAATACGACAAAATATAGCTAAGAGTTTAAACAAGAATATTGCCTTCTAGACAATATACACTCTCAATGGAGTCCTCATTACAATTATTATCACACTATTTCACAGAATAGTGAGGACTACTAGAGCCACTTATCCTGGACCATCACTCAATTTCCCGACTCGTCCTAGCTATATTCTTATTTCTGAAGGGAACAATGAAAGAAAAGGGTGAGCTTAACTAGCCCAATAAGAAATATTATGACTAAGATAATGCATAATAAATTATCCTTAGCCTTCAACAGTATAACAACTGATAGAATACAATAGAAAACAAGTTTTAGATCAACAACTGCAGCGGAATTAAGCAATCCATTAGAAGAGTCAAGTAGAGCATAAAATCTACTATCTTCTATGATTTAAAAAGTTTTTCATCAACTTTATTGCTGAGACTCAGCTAAATAAATAAAATCGAATCATCCCTGCACCACGGCCAAGGATATTTATGTAATCATCAATGGTCATAATTATACCGAATAATCTCTGGTCATAATCATACCAACAACTGTCCATTAATGAACTACATGCCAATGAGGACTTTTACCACATCATTCATCACATTACGGTCATGATTATACCGAATAATCCCTGGTCATAATCATACCAAGTTCATTTATGCACTTAAGCCAAAGACGACTTTCATCACAATATAAGCATGATGATGATGACAATGATATAAGCAATAATCAACCGAAATCAAATCAAACAAAATCAAGGATAAATATTAAAGACTTTAAATTTATCCAGAGTTTAAAAATATCCAAATTGTCAACATGATACTGCTTTGTATAGTAAAATTCAAGAATAATATTCATGAACCAAAAATAATTTGGACATAAAAAATATATTTTTCTGGTAAATAGTACCCCGTGTGTAACGACCCAAAAACATATCCATTCCATCCAACCCATTCTGAGTCGCCAAATATATGGTACAGAAAACAACTACAACTTTATTACAATAATTTTAGTTTTTTCTTCTTTCAGCACATATTCCATTTTTATCATCTTATACTCTACCAAAGAATGCTTCTGTTCAAGCATCACATATCGGGTAACACAAGCTTGAATTGTTGCATCCTTTTGTTCCACGACCGCCTGTTGTTCTTCAGCCAGCTCTTCTAACTCATGAATACGATTTTGAAATTCTACATTTTGATCATATAATATCTCTAATAAACTCTCCTCAGGTACCTCTTCTTCCTCTTCTTCCTCACTCTCAGCTGTTACCTCTGTGACTATCTCGGGTGCAACTATCAATTCTTCACTCAACACATGGATATCTCTAATTCCTTCTTCGTTTGACATCACATTATCATGGTTAGTTATTAGAGGTATTCCCTCGTTCTCATTCACTCCATTGTTAACATTCTCAACAGCCATTCTCAAATACTGCCATAAAACAAGGGTTAATTAAACAAATTAACATATCACATAATATCCCGATATTATGACTGACCAACAAATAAGCTTAGGTAGGACACACTAGCGAAGGATTTACTCATCTCTCCCCTCCTAGTTATATTCCCCGATCTCCGCCAGAGACCATATCACTAAGCTCTGATTCCAAATGTAACGACCCCAAAATAGGCCCATTCAATCCAACCCATTCTGAGTCGCCAAATACATGGTACAGAAAACAACTACAACTTTATTACAACAATTGTCGTGCAAAATACAACAACACATATACAATGAGTATGGATACAAATATATACCAAATGTGACACATGTCCCAACCGTGGACAACACCTCTCAGTGACACCTTACATAAAGGTATAGTCAAAAACAGTTTTAGAAACTAAAATCTTTGGGAAGTGCTCAAGGAAACCTTCGTACATGGGAGGCCATGCTTTTAGGTTATGATAGATATCATATGGCCACAGAATTATCCTTGGTTGACCCAATATACCCCAAAGAAAAATGAGAAGATTACTATCATATTCTTCTCAATGGTGAGTCTTCTCTTGATTTATCATTATCTCCACTGTCTCAAATTGAGAATTATACTTCAAACAAACACCAAGATTATATAGGTAGTGCTCGTAAATATACTCAGCAAGTGGATGAGCACAACCCTGTCTTATGATGACACGAAGTTGTATGTCATTAGACATCTTGTATGAAAGTGGCAAAACACCCTTCCAACGTTGGGTTCACCTCTCCCTATATGATTCACCAAATATAACTAATAAAAGATGTATACAACACACTTGTCTATACTCTTTAGGGAGAACTCCACAGCTAGATACCACCGTTCTATTCCCCTGTTACCCCCGCTCGACCTAGCTACACTCTTATTACCTGAAAGGAATTGTAAAGCAAAAGGGTTAGCACAACTAGCTCAGAAAAGAATATCATGACTAAAGATAATTAAATTATCAATAGCCTTCATCAATAATAAATCAGAGATTTAGAACATATGGTAGATGATAAAAATTTAAACCATAGTTGCAGCGGAATGAGCAATCCATTAGAAGAGTCAAATAGACTATAAAGTCAATTATCTTCTCCATGTTAAAAATCCACCAACAATGTTTTATCCCTGTAACATCAATCAACAATTCTGGTCCACAATCATATGAATAACTCATAATCATAATTGTAGTTCTAAATTCCTCTTCTCATCTAGGACGGAGATAATTTTCATCACATATCTTTACCTGAAACATCAAAGATCATGGTTACACCAAATCACATTTCATGTTCATAATCATACTAATAATATCATCTTTGCACTACGACCAAAGATATTCATTTGTATCACCGGTTGGTCATGTTCATCTCAACACATGTTCATCTTTGCACTTTAGGCCAAAGGTATTCCTCAACAGTTCATATTTGCATTACAGGCCAAATATATTCATTAACAGTTCATATTTGCACTACAGGCCAAATATATTCATCAACAGTTCATATTTGCACTACAGGCCAAATATATTATTATCTCAAAGAAATATATAATCATTTCAGAATTTATATAAACAATAATTATAACCATATTGATCAATTCACCTTTGCACTTAAGCTAAAGATATTCAATTATAAATTCAATGGCCATGATCATACCAGTCAACAATTCAACTTTGCACAATTGGCCAAAGAGAATCCATAGTCATGATCATACCAAAAATCTACCCATCTTTACACTCAAGTCAAAGAGAAATATCATCATTAGGGTTATAGAAATGTTATACATGATAATAAAAATAATATGATCAACATATATTTTTAATCTCAAGAGTAATATTCATAAATCAACTATAGTTTGGTTAGAAAAAGAAACCACTATTGTCGTGAATAGTAACTCATGAATAGTAAACCCGACACAAAAAGGTAGAATTTCCACAATAAAATCCATACCAATATTTTGGTATAATGATATTAAAAGAATAATATTTCTTAAGCTTATAAACAATTTATTTTAATTATTTACACTTTACTAAATAATGCATTTAATTATTCTAAAATGCCAAACTTATAAGATTTCATCACCAATAATCAAAACCCTCATCAAAAATCTGCATATACCTCTTATAGGATTCTCAAGCCATAAAATCATATTTTCCAATTTCCTTCCTTCATATAACATATTTAACTCATTTATTCATAACTAGTCCATTTTCATGAAAAATACCAAATCAGTTCCAAAAATATTTTTTTTCTGGAATTTAGCAGAATATAGTCACATATTGAATATATATTTTTCTTAGAATTTTTAAAATTCATTTACTATTTTTCATATGGCCAAAATCGCCGAATATTTAGACATTTATCATAAATTGTACTTTTATCCAAAAATTCTAAAATTCACAGAGTACGCTGATATTATATAGATGTACTCCAAATAAAAATTTCATCAATTTTAAAGTTAACCACAAGCAGTTATAAGAGGTTACTTTTAAAATAGTATTTTTCCGTAAACTTCATAACTCTTAATCTATACATCCAAAAATCACCATTTTTGGACATAATCAATAAAACTCATCAAAATATCATTTCAAATTTTTCCAAAATTTTTTGAAGGTCAGAAGAAGTACCAACTGAAAAACATAATAACCCTTAAAATCCCTTACTATCCCTTACCTCAAAAGAGCAGTACTTCTGACTGGATATCGGATATGACGCTGAAGGAAACTTGCACTGATTAATATCAACTCACCAAGTATATAAATACTCACACAAATATGCTTGATAATCTAGAGAGAAAGAAAACTTGTTTCTGGTGTCATTTTCAATTCTAACATAAGCACCCTATTTATAGGAAAATGCTAGAACGTCAAAGGAGACTAAAATAATAAAATATTATTATTATTTATCTTCTTTCTACGCACCAACCATGACCAGCCTCCATGCTTGAACCAAGAATTCTAGCACATGCTCTCTTACACCAACCAAAAAGTGGGGCCCGCCTTCTAGAATTTTCCACTCAAAACATTTATAAAAACAATTTCTGAATCAGTCACATCTTAAAATTCATAACAAATCATACGTTCATTTTTAACGGTTCAAAATTTGCGGACATATACTCAACTTATATATGTATAACATATCCAAAAATTACAATAATCCAATGGTCGGATTAAAAATTATAACTCACGCAATATATCTCAAAAATACTGGTTTAATTTTTAATACCTTCATTCCGATAAAAATACTGATAAAATACCTCAACATTAATTCCTTCATTTATAACCACGTAAATAAATCCATCATTTATATCTACATCAAATAAATATTTCCTTATCATATATATCAATAATTAATTATTCACAAATAATATTACAGAATCACAATTATGACAACCAGGCCGTTCCCACGAAAGAGGGGGCTTTCCAATAAGAATTTCTCCTTACCGGCGCGTAATTAGTTGACCAAACCTCTCCTTGACAGAACTTTCTAGACATTGCCAATAATGCTATCTAATAATATTATTCAAATAATATGAATTATTGATCTGATAATGAGAAATATTGTGTAGTGATAATTATTGAAACAACAATAATATAAAATATCAACGCAGCAATTATTGAATCAATAAAATAAATTATTGAACAGTAATTACTGTAACAATTATTGAGTAGTGTCTTCTTACGTAAAAATCAATAATTCAAAAATACTGTGCAATACCGTGTGCTACTGTGCAACAACGCGTATTACTTTATTTTACCAATCGGATATTCCAACAGTGTTAACGGTAACGATTACGCAGTTATTTATAAAAACTTAATTTTGTCATTTTCTTCATCTGATAGTTATTCTGTTATGGGGCCCACAAATGGCTGCACCGGTCGTACGAATATTCCCCGACAGAAAGAATATTCCACGACCAAACGAATATTCCCCGACAACAATGAATATTTTATAACCACTTGTGTATTTTGAAAAAAAAAATTCATATATCACCCTTAACTTAACTTTTATCAGTTTAACAATTTACTGAATAGTAATTATAAGAAAAATTGAATACTTTTATTTCATAAAATTCGGGATCTTACAATCTCCCCTCCTTATGAAATTTCGTCCCCGAAATTTACGTACCTGGTATTTCAAAAAGTTGAGAATACCTTGCTTCCATTTCAGATTCTATCTCCCCAATCATCACGATTTCTCCATTGCTCATCTCCCGTGATAACTTCATTTGGGTTCCTCATTTGTTGGGAAGTCATGACAATCGTCATCCCTCGAACTACCCGGCTTTGACTTGTTTGGGGCAGCATTTGGCGTCATTACTACCGTTGGAATATATTTTTCTATAGGACATATTTCTCCCTCAACTGCCTCGTCGTACCCCTGTTTCATGATCTGAATCATCAATCTTCGATCCATATCGAATTCAGGTTGACCGCTATGTACAGGGTAATTCAAAACTCGATGTTGGGTTCTCTCAATTACTTTCCAAAAAGAGAAATTCATGTCATCTATTTTAGCTTTCTTAGACCGGACATCTCTTTCCACAATATCCACATGTCGTGTGGATTTTACCCAAGCATCACTCATTCTTACTCATTCAATTTTTTCTTCTTTCAACTCAGATTCCATTTTTATCATCTTATACTCTGCCAAAAAATCTTCTGTTCAAGCATCACATATCGGGTAACACAAGCTTGAATTGTTGCATCCTTTTGTTCCACGACCGCCTGTCGTTCTTCAGCCTGCTCTTCTAACTCATGAATACGATTTTGAAATTCTACATTTTGATCATATAATACCTCTAATAAACTCTCCTCAGATACCTCTTCTTCCTTTTCTTCCTCATTCTCAGCTGTTACCTCTGTGACTATCTCGGGTGCAACTATCAATTCTTCACGCACCACATGGATATCTCTAATTCCTTCTTCATCTGACATCACATTATCATGGTTAGTGATTAGAGGTATCCCCACGTTCTCATTCACTCCATTGTTAACACTCTCAGCAGCCATTCTCAAATACTGCTATAAAACAAGGGTTAAATAAACAAATTAACATATCACATAATATCCCGATATTATGACTGACCAACAAATAAGCTTAGGTAGGACACACTAGCAAAGGATTTACTCATCTCTCTCCTCCTAGTTATATTCCCCGATCTCTGCCAGAGACCATATCCCTAAGCTCTGATAACAAATGTTATGACCCCAAAATAGGTCCATTCAATCCAACCCATTCTGAGTCGCCAAATACATGGTACAGAAAATAACTACAAATTTATTACAACAATTGTCATGCAAAATACAACAACACATATACTGTGAGTTTGGATACAAATATATATACCAAATGTGACACATGTCCTAACCGTGGACAACACCTCACAGTGACACCTAAATAAAGGTATAGTCAAAAATTGTTTTAGAAACTAAAATCTTTGGGAAGTGCTCAAAGAAACCTTCGTACATGGGAGGCCATGCTTTTTGGTTATGATAGATATCATATGGCCACAGAATTATCCTTGGTTGACCCAATATACCCCAAAGAAAAATGAGAAGATTACTATCATATTCTTCCCAATGGTGAGTCTTCTCTTGATTTATCATTATCTCCACTGTCTCAAATTGAGAATTATACTTCAAACAAACACCAAGATTATATAGATAGTGCTCATAAATATACTCAGCAAGTGGATGAGCACAACCCTGTCTTATGATGACACGAGGTTGTATGTCATTAGACATCTTGTATGAAAGTGGAAAAACATCCTTCCAACGTTGGGTTCGCCTCTCCCTATATGATTCACCAAATATAACTATTAAAAGATGTATACAACACACTTGTCTATACTGTTTAGGGAGAACTCCACAGCTAGAGACCATCGTTCTATTCCACTGTTACCCCCGCTCGACCCAGCTACACTCTTATTACCTGAAAGGAATTTTAAAGCAAAAGGGTGAGCACAACTAGCTCAATAAAGAATATCATGACTAAAAATAATTAAATTATCAATATCTTTCATCAATAATAAATCAGAGATTTAGAAAATATGGTAGGTGATAAAAATTTCAACCATAGTTGCAGCGAAACGAGCAATCCATTAGAAGAGTCAAATAGACTATAAAGTCTATTATCTTCTCCATGTTAAAAATCCACCAACAATGTTTTATCCCTGTAACATCAATCAACAATTCTGGTCCACAATCATATGAATAACTCATAATCATAATTGTAGTTCTAAATTCCTCTTCTCATCCAGGACGAAGATAATTTTCATCACCTATCTTTACCTAAAACATCAAAGATCATGGTTACACCAAATCACATTTCCTGTTCATAATCATACTAATAATTTAATCTTTGCACTACGGCCAAAGATATTCATTTGTATCACCAGTTGGTCATGTTCATCTCAACACATATTCATCTTTGCACTACCTGCCAAATATATTCAATAACATGTCATCTTTGCACTACGGGCCAAAGATATTCATCAACAATTCATCTTTGCACTACAGGCCAAATATATTCCTCAACAGTTCATATTTGCACTACAGGCCAAAAATATTCATTAACAGTTCATATTTGCACTACAGGCTAAATATATTCATCAACAGTTCATATTTGCACTGTGACGCCCCCAAAATTAGGTATACATCACCCATCTTGAGTCGTCAGATACATGGTACAGAATTCAAATACAACTTACTAATACCACTGTCGTGTATAATACGACAAAATACAACTGTGAGTTTGAATACAATAATTGTCTACTAGAGATCATACAAACTCAAAAGGAGTCCTCAATACAATTATTGTCACACTATTTAACAGAATAATGAGGACTACTAATACTATTCTTTGGTCCATCACTCCGTTCCCCGACTCGTCCCAGCTATATTCTCATTTCCTGAAGAGAACAGTGAAAGAAAGGGTGAGCTCAACTAGCCCAGTAAGAAATATTATGACTAAGATAATGCAGAATAAATTATCATTAGCCTTCAACAGTGTTAAACTGATAAAATATAATAACATCAAGTTTAACAGCAGCGGATCAAGCAATCCATTAAAAGAGTCAAGTAGAAAATAGAATCTACTATCTTTTATGATTTAAAAAGTTTTTAATCACTTTTATCGCTGAGACTCAGCTTAATAAATAATCCACATTATCCCTGCACTATGGCCAAGGATACTCATTAGGGTCACGACCACAAATTCCATGCACTACGGGCCAAGGATATTTGTGTATTCATCAATGGTCATGATCATGCCAACAACTATCCATCAATGCACTACGGCAAATGAGACTTTTACCACATCATTTGTAACATTACGGTCATGATTACACCGAATAATTCCTGGTCATAATCATACCAAGTCCATCCATGCTCTACAGGCCACAGATGACTTTCAAAAATATAAATAAGAGGATGATGACAATGATATAAGAATTCAATAAAACAAGTTCAAGAATTATTTTATCCAGGAATTATTAACGTCCAAATTGTCAACACGATACTGTTTTGTGGTGTAAAATTCAAGAATGCTCAGAAGAATATTTCCATGAAAAGATACTGGGTGAAGCGCAAATATCAAGAATATTCCACTAATTTCATGGAGTATAGAAGTCAAAGTTTTATCCAACTGAGTATAATAAAGAATGGAATAACAAAAGAAATCACCATGCATGCGATAGAGACCGCACAAACAGGTTATTCCAGCAGAATAATAATAACGGAACCAGGTCAGGTGAAATTCACACAGACAGGATGTTACAACAGAATAATAAAGACGGAACCAGGTCCGGCGTAAAACACACAGACAGGATGTTCCAACGGAATAATAAAGAATGGAACCAGGTCCGGCGTAAAACACACAGACAGGATGTTCCAACGGAATAATAATAAAGACGGAACCAGGTCCGGTGTAAAACACACAGATAGGATGTTCCAACGGAATAATAATAAAGACGGAACCAGGTCCGGTGTAAACCACACAGACAGGATGTTCCAACAGAATAATAGAAGAATGTCACCAAGTATAGGGTAGACCACGTATACAGGTTATTCCAACAGAATAATAAGAAATGGAATAACAATAGTTCTCTTCATGAATAAGAAAGAATAACACCCCTTACCGTAACAGAAACTGGATATAGGAAGAGAAAAGTTAAGTAGCAAAAAGCTTTTCTTCTATCTCTCTATAGTTTCTCTCTCTAGAGTTCAGTGAATTCGTAAGAAAATAATGAAGGAATGAGCTTCTATTTATAGGAAAATGGAATGCATAGTAACTAATCCATGAACGGTCCAGATTGATTTACTTTAATCTGACGGTCCATATTTAAAGAAAAATCTTTTAAATAAAATATAATATATTCTATTTATATAAAAAGATTTTTACTATGCAAACACTATGCAAAACACTATGCAACACTATGCATAATAAAATATAATATATTCTATTTATAAAATAACTTTAATAAAGTATTCTGTTTTATATAAAAAGATGTTTCCGTTTTATTACATTAATAATACGAATAAAACAAAACGTCATTATCGCTATAATAATTCTTATTATTAATCGACAATAATTGAATCAAACTGAGCGACTTCTCACATAAATATCAATAATCAATACCGTGTGCTACTATGCAACAACGCGTATTACTGTACTTTTACTACCCAGTAGTTCAACAGTATCAACGGTAAAACTTCCGCCGTTATTTTTAATAAAATATTTTTGTCGTTTTCTCAATCCGACAATAATTCTGTTGTGGGGTCCACCAATAATTTTGTTGTCGTACGAATATTCCCCGACAAAAAGAATATTCCCCGACCAAACGAATATTATATGACAACTTGCATACTTTGCAAAATTTATAAATATTACCCACAACTATAACATTATATTAAATTCATTCCATAATATTCAAAAATGATAATTATAGAAAATCCATTTTTATTTAAAAGTTGGGTTCTTACATGCACTACAGGCCAAGTATATTATTATCTCAAAGAAATATATAATCATTTAAGAATTTATATAAACAATAATTATAACCATGTTGATCAATTCACCTTTGCACTTAAGCTAAAGATATTCAATTATAAATTCAATGGCCATGATCATACCAGTCAACAATTCAACTTTGCACAATTGGCCAAAGAGAATCCATAGTCATGATCATACCAAAAATCTACCCATCTTTACACTCAAGTCAAAGAGAAATATCATCATTAGGGTTATAGAAATGTTATATATGATAATAAAAATAATATGATCAACATATATTTTTAATCTCAAGAGTAATATTCATAAATCAACTATAGTTCGGTTAGAAAAAGAAACCAATTTTGTCGTGAATAATACCCGTGTATAGTAATTCGTGAATAGTAACTCATGAATAGTAACGCATGAATAGTAAACCCGACACAAAAAGGTAGAATTTCCACAATAAAATCCATACCAATATTTCGGTATAATGATATTAAAAGAATAATATTTCTTAAGCTTATAAACAATTTATTTTAATTATTTACACTTTACTAAATAATGCATTTAATTATTCTAAAATGCCAAACTTATAAGATTTCATCACCAATAATCAAAACCCTCATCAAAAATATGCATATACCTCTTATAGGATTCTCAAGCCATAAAATCATATTTTCTGATTTCCTTCCTTCACATAACATACTTAACTCATTTATTCATAACTAGTCCATTTTCATGAAAAATACCAAATCAGTTCCAAAAACATTTCTTTTCTGGGATTTAGCAGAATATAGTCCCATATTGAACATATATTTTTCTTAGAATTTTTAAAATTCATTTACTATTTTTCATATGGCCAAAACCGCCGAATATTTAGACATTTATCATAAATTGTACTTTTATCCAAAAATTCTAAAATTCAAAGAGTACACTGATATTATATAGATGTACTCCCAATAATAATTTCATCAATTTTGAAGTTAACCACAAGGAGTTATAAGCGGTTACTTTTAAAATAGTATTTTCTCGTAAAATTCATAACTCTTAATCTATACATCCAAAAATCACCATTTTTGGACATAATCAATAAAACTCATCAAAATATCATTTCAAATTTTTCCAGAATTTTCTGAAGGTCAGAAGAAGTACGAACTGAAAAACATAATAACCCTTAAAATCCCTTACTATCCCTTACCTCAAAAGAGCAGTACTTTTGACTGGATATCGGATATGACGCTGAAGGAAACTTACACTGATAAATATCAACTCACCAGGTATCTAAATACTCACACAAATATGCTTGATAATCTAGAGAAAAAAAAAACTTGTTTCTGGTGTCATTTTCAATTCTAACATAAGCACCCTATTTATAGGAAAATGCTAGAACATCAAAGGAGACTAAAATAATAAAATATTATTATTATTTAACTTCTTTCTACGCACCAACCTTGACCAGCCTCTATGCTTGAACTAAGAATTCTAGCACATGCTCTCTTACACCAACCAAAAAGTGGGGCCCACCTTCTAGAATTTTCCACTCAAAACATTTATAAAAATAATTTCTGAATCAGTCACATCTTAAAATTCATAACAAATCATACGTTCAATTTTAACGGTTCAAAATTTGTGGACATATACTCAACTTATATATGTATAACATATCCAAAAATTACAACGATCCAACGGTAGGATTAAAAATTATAACTCACGCAATATATCTCAAAAACATTGGTTTAATTTTTAATACCTTCATTCTGACAAAAATACTGATAAAATACCTCAACATTAATTCCTTCATTTATAACCACATAAATAAAATACATCATTTATATCCACATCAAATAAATATTTTATTATCATATATATCAATAATTAATTATTCACAAATAATATTACAGAATCATAATTATGACAACCAGGCCGTTCCCAGGAAAGAGGGGGCTTTCCAATAAGAATTTCTCCTTACTGGCGCGCAATTAGGTGACCAAACCTCTCCTTGACAGAACTTTCTAGACATTGCCAATAATGCCATCTAATAATATTATTCAAATAATATGAATTATTGATCTGATAATGAGAAATATTGTGCAATGATAATTATTGAAACAACAATAATATAAAATATCAACGCAGCAATTATTGAATCAATAAAATAAAATATTGAACAGTAATTACTGTAACAATTATTGAGTAGTGTCTTCTTACGTAAGAATCAATAATTCAAAAATACTGTGCAATACCGTGTGCTACTGTGCAACAACGCGCATTACTTTATTTTACCAACTGGGTATTCCAACAGTGTTAACGGTAACAATTACGCCGTTATTTATAAAAACTTAATTTTGTCATTTTCTTCATCCGACAGTTATTCTGTTATGGGCCCACAAATGGCTGCGCCGGTTGTACGAATATTCCCTGACAGAAAGCATATTCCACGACCAAACGAATATTCCCCGACAACAATGAATATTTTATAACCACTTGTGTATTTTGAAAAAAAAATTCATATATCACCCTTAACTTAATTTTTATCAATTTAACCATTTACTGAATAATAATTACAAGAAAAATTGAATACTTTTATTTCATAAAATTTGGGATCTTTCACGTAAAACCCTCTTTTGTATAATTAAATGGTAGTCTTTTTGTATATCCCAAATATTTTTTATAGAAGTAAATCGCAGGATAGTATGTAATAGCTTTTTGGCTAAGGGAACTTGATGTAAATAGTTTTGACTATAAAAGAATATTAATATAATGAAGTTTTTATTTAATGTGTTTGTTGTGGTATGAGTTGTTATTTGAGAATGATAACCAAGTAGTTAAATAGATAATAACGAAACTTTATTTATTTAATCAGAATTATGCCACCAAGAAGGAGACAACGTAACCAAGAGGCCGAGTCTCATAATGAGAATCAGGGGGTCCTAATAACCCTATGCAAGAGTTCGTTAATTTATTAAAGGCTGTATTTAACCAAGTTGGGGGGAGGAATTCCTGTAGCTCCTGGGGTAGTAAGAACAACTACCTTCAAGGAATTTAAGAGTGTGGGTCCTCCTGAGTTCCGAGGAACGACGGACCCACTAGAGGCCCAGACATGGGTAAAAGAGATTGAGAAGGCCTTTGTGATAACAAACGTAGGTGAGGCGCAAAAGACTTCTTTTGTGACTTACATGATGAAGGGGGAAGCCAACTACTGGTGGGAGGCACACCAGGGTGGGGCTAGGACAGAAGTTGTTACATGGGAACAGTTTAAGAAGGTGTTCTTCGAGAACTACTTCCCTACTAGTATGCAAGGTAGGATGGAGATTAAGTTCTTAGAAATTAAGCAGGGGGATATGACAGTTCCCCAGTATGCCGCCAAATTCAATGAATTGGCGAGGTTTGCTCCATATCAGGTGGACACAGAAGAGAGGAAGGCACACAGGTTTGAGCAGTGCTTAAAACCCTGGCTCTATAGTAGAATATCGGTTTTTTAAAGTGCTTCCTACGGAACCATTCTGGAAAAGGCGATAATAGCTGAAGGTGGTGGTGAGGCATTGTCTCGGTACCACAAAGAGCAGAAGAACAAGAGTAAGTTAGAAGGAGGTAGTAAGGCTAAAGTTGCCAGCAGAAGCGGTAACTTGCCTAAGAGGAAGAGCTTCAACCCTGGGAATACTAGGGTAAAGCAAGGAGATCCTAAGCGGGGGACGGAGGCATGCAAGACATGCGGAAAGACTCACATGGGAGTCTGCTTAAAGGGGAAATCAGTTTGCTATAACTGTGGGCAGGAGGGGCATCTGTCACCCAATTGTCCTAACCCTAAGAAGAACCAGGGGTGTTTTGTCTGTGGGTCATTGGACCATATGGCAAGAAATTGTCCGAAAAAGGGTTTAGAGGGAAATAAGGGTTCTGATAGTGGTAAATTAGCCATTATGGGACCAACACCATCAGTGGGTAGACCCTCAGCCCGTACGTTTAATATGACAATCCAAGATGTGGTTGCATCATCGGATGTGGCAGCAGGTATCATTCCGGTCAATGAGATAAATGCTTATGTGCTATTTGACTCGGGTGCTACTTGTTCTTTTATAGCATGTGAATTTGCTAAGCGATTAGGTTTAATCCCTGAAAAGTTACCAGTACCTTTAGACATTAAGGTAGCCAATGAAGAGATAATCCCCATTGAACATATTCATAAGGATTGTTGCGTAGATATTAGAGGGAATAAGTTATCGGTAGATTTGGTACCGATAAAGTTAAAAGAATTTGATGTAATTCTTGGTATGGATTGGTTGGTTAACCATAAGGCGATAATAGTTTACCATAGGAAAAGTGTAAACCTTCGGCTTTCTAAGAAAACCAAGGTAGTGTTCTTTGGTAGAAAATCACCGAGATGCTCTTGTTGTCTGTCGATGACACAAGCTAGGAAGATGTTGAGAAAAGGGTGTGTAGGTTATCTGTGACATGTTGTGGATACCCAAAGAGTGGGAACATCCTTGGACCAGATACCTATAGTTCAAGAGTTTGTGGATGTATTTTCGAAGGAGTTACTGGGTATTCCACCGAACAGGGAGGTTGAGTTTGTGATTGATTTCTTACCGGGAATGGCACCAATTTTAAGGGCACCATATCGGATGGCGCCAGTTGAGATGAAGGAGTTAATGGTTCAATTACAAGAACTATTAGATAGAAAGTACATTCAACTGAGTGATGTCATTTGGGTTGACTAATCCGTCAGCCGCATTTATGGATATGATGATCAGAGTGTTCAAATAGTATTTGGAAAAGTTCGTTGTAGTGTTCATTGATGATATTATAGTCTATTCAAAGACGCCAGAAGATCATGCTGAACAATTAAGGATAGTGTTGGAAACACTAAGGAAGGAGAGGTTGTATGCGAAATTCACAAAGTGTGAATTCTGGCTTGAACGCGTACAGTTTCTAGTACATGTTATTGATAAAGATGGCATTTCCGTAGATCCAGCAATAGTAGAAGCAGTAAATGAGTGGGAGCAACCAAAAATGCCAACTGAGGTTCAAAGTTTTCTGGGGTTAGCGGGATACTATAGAAGGATCATTCCAGACTTTTCTAAAATAGCTACTCCGTTGACAAATTGACAAGAAAGTCGATGAATTATGTGTGGACTAAAAAATGTGAGAACAGTTTTCACGAGTTGAAAAAGAGGTTAAGTGAGGCACCTGTATTGTCCTTACCAGATGATACAGGGAACTTTGTAGTATATAGCGATGCTTCACATAAAGGACTGGGTTGCGTGCTCATACAGCATGTAAAAGTCATTTCGTATGCGTCACATCAATTAAAGGATTATGAGAAGGCCTATCTTACTCATGATCTGGAATTGGCAGCTGTAGTTTTTTCCTTGAAGATATGGAGGCATTATCTATATGGTGAGAAATGTGAGATATATACGGACCACAAAAGTTTGAAATATATCTTCACATAGAAGGAGTTGAACTTGAGACAGAGAAGGTGGTTAGAGTTAATAAAAGATTATGACTGTGATATTTTATATCATTCGAGAAAGGTAAATGTAGAAGCCGATGCACTAAGTAGGAAGGGTGGAGAGAAACTATCAATGTTAACAACTCAGAATGAGTTGATAACATCGATGGCAAGAATGGAGTTAGAAGTTAAGTTACCGGTGGAAGCGATAGAAATGGTATTTTCCATGGAAACCCAACCGACCATAGTGGAACGGGTTAGGGAAGTACAATTGAGCAACGAGGAATGCAAGCAGATGAAGAAGAGGATAGAAGATGAAGAAAAGACTAGGTATAACCTCGATAAGGAGGGATTACTTCGTTTTGAAGGAAGAATTTGGGTTCCAAATGATTCCGAATTAAAAGAGGAGATAATGATGGAGGCTCATAGTTCGAGGTACTCGATACATCCTGGTATTACGAAGATGTATCAAGACCTTCGTCAGAACTTTTGGTGGCTAAACATGAAAAGGGAGATAGCAGAATATGTTAGTAGGTGCTTAACTTGTCAAAAAGTTATGGCTGAATACCAACAACCTAGTGGGTTTTTGTAACCGTTAGAAATTCCAGAGTGGAAATGGGAGCACATCACAATGGACTTTGTGGTGGGACTTCTAACAACAAGAAAAGGATACGATGTTATTTGGGTGATAGTGGATCGATTGACGAAATTGGCTCATTTTCTACCAATAGGAGTTAGGTATAACCTAGACTAATTAACTAAGCTGCATGTCAAGGAAATTATTTCCAGACATGGAGTACCTGTTTCGAGTGTGTCAGATCATGATCCACGATTCACATCAAACTTTTGGAGGAGTTTACAAGAGCAAATGGGAACGTATTTAAGATTGAGTACAGCGTATCATCCTTACACGGATGGTCAGAGTGAAAGGACAATTCAAACGCTTGAAGATATGTTGAGATCTTACGTTATGAATTTCAAAGGGAGTTGGGACGAGTATCTACCTTTGGTGGAATTTTCATACAACAATAGTTTTTACGCCAGTATAGGCATGTCGCCTTAAGAACCGTTGTATGGAAGCAAGTACCGAACTCCATTGTGTTGGGATGAGGTGGGTGAACGTCGGATGTTGGGACCTGAGATGGTGCAGCAAACGGCGGACATGGTGAAGATAATACGTGCTCGATTAGTTTTGGCCCAAGATAGACAGAAGAAGTGCAGATCCTCAGAGAGAGAAGAGAGAATTTGATGTAGGATCTTTTATTTTTCTGAAAGTATCGCCTTGGAAAGGAAAGATACGTTTTGGAAAAAAAAGGGAAGTTAAGTCCAAGGTTTGTAGGACCTTTTTAGATTTTAAGAAGTGTAGGAGAGGTAGCTTATGAAGTAGCCTTACCTCCAGAAATGGAACACATTCATAATGTGTTTCATGTATCTATGTTGCGTCCTTATAAACCGGACTATAAACACGTAATAGAGTATAAATCTATCCAGATAGAGAAAGATTTATCCTATGAGTAACTTCCGTTTCAAATTATTGATACGAAGGAACAAGTATTAAGAAATAAGGTCATACCTTCAGTGAAGGTGTTTTGAAGAAACCACAATGCTGAAGAAGCAACGTGGGAATTCGAGAGTAAAATGAAGAAATATTTTCCTCATTTGTTTATGTAATTATAAGATAGATTTTGGGGACAGAATCCTTATAAGGGGGAGAGAATGTAACGTCCGAGAAAATCAGATTTTTATGATAATTAAATTTTTATTTGATTATGTGAATGAAATGAATTTAATTGATTTTTTTTGTGAGTAAGTTATGTGAAGGTCGTTATATGACCTAGAATGTGCTAATGTGGTTAGTAATCTGGCTATGTGCTAGAATTAATAGTTTAGAATTTCCAAGACGAAAATAAATATTTTTTGAGAAATTTCTGTAAAAACACTATTCATCCGTTTCTGCTCGGGGAATTATTTTGAAATTTTAAGAAATGCGTAAGGATAGAATATTGAGATATGATGAAATATCTAATAATATTTCATTTATGGCAAACTACGTTTTCACATACTGAATTAAAACCTAAGGGTTGAGTATATTGATTTCCGAGAAGGAAATGAAACGCGTATAAGGAATTGCAATATAGTTAAGGCATGTGTTATACAAGAATGATATTATTTAGTTTCTATGTATAATACGATGAGTTAATACGGAGAACAATATGATTATCGTACGAGTATTATATAGAGAGAATACGTGAATTATACGTATGGAATACGATTAGTATTATGAAATTAAGTTAAGACTTAATGATAATTCATTTGAGTTGGATTATGTTTAGTCCAATCAATTGTATAGGCAAGCCCAATGAATTAATGTGTTAAGCCCAAGTTAAGGCCCAATAATAGATTGGTTATGCCCAATGCAAGAAAACCAAACCGTGGATCGAATCTGTGGGTCACCGAATGGGTAAAACCCATGGGGTAACCCATGGGCATGGTGGGTCGGCCCTTGGTGTGCAAGGTAAGCATAACACTTGGTCACCAAGTATTTTACATGTTGACAAAGTGTTGAATAGTAAGGAGGTGATAGTGAATTGACCAAATTGCCCTCCATTTCATTTGCCTATAAATAGAAAGCAAAAGTTGGTCTTTTGGGAGTTTTTCAAATTGCTATCCTAGATTTTGAGAGATAGAGAGAGAGAGCTAGACTCAACCAAAAGATCTACTTTGAAGCTTTGCTTAAGAGTTTTTCAAGATTACCTGAGAGTTCTTAAGGTAATACTCCTTAATTCTAATTCCATCTTTTTTGGTTTTCTTTTAGTATGGAGAATCATAAATGGGTGGTGTATGTCTAGTATGGTGGAATAAGGATGACTTGTTATAGATTCAATCTCTATAAGTCATGAAATCATAGAAATCATAAAGTTTGATATAGCTTAAAATCATGAAAATATTGATTGTTGAGATTGATTATTAATAAACAATTGAACTCCATAAAAATGTAAATATGTGCATCTTGCTTGGTTAGGATGTATATATGAAGTCCATGTGATTTGGCTTAGAGAACGTTAGTAACGAAGTTATGACGAATTTCACGAAAATAGACGTTAAATGTCGAAAACGTTGAAATTCCAGATTGGTAGTCGAATGTTGCCGTAAGACTTGAAAACATTGTTTTTCAATGTTTACACGTGAGATAGGGTATTTAAGAGCCGCGGACTTAAGAATCGTCTGATTTTGACTTAAAATGAAGAAAACGAGCATTGAACGCTAATTAACGTTTACAAACGCTAATTAACGTTTACAAACGCTTAGAAAATGAACTCAATAGTGAATTTTGAGTTAACGGATACGAAAGTGTTGAATTCTTATATGAATGCGTAGAGTATGTCATTTATGATGTGTAGGCTTTTGAACGTTTCAAATCGTACTTATAACGAAGAAGTTATGGCTCCGCGAATCTCACTAAAATTTTTATCTTTAAAAATTATCTGGTGCTGAGGTCTGGCGCTGCGACGCCAGACAGTGCTTAAAGTGTCGCGCCGCAGCGCTGACACAGTGTAATTAGCTACTGGAAAGTGGCGCCGCAGTGCCACTGATAGAAGGAAGTCTCGCACCGCAGCGCCGAGACCGAGACTTGGGTACTGCTAACTGGCGTCGCAGCGCCACTCCTGTACTAAGATGTCACGCCACGGCGCGGGTGCAAGATAATTGTTGAATGATTTAGGTTTTGAACTTCAATTGGTTAGAGACCTGTAAGAGTAAATTTTATGCAGTTCATAAGTGTATTAAAACTATTTCTATACTACCTATATTAATGTATATGGTATTGAAACTTAGGAATTGAATGTATGTTAGTAAGTTATGCACGAAGATTTTAATGTGTTATCAATGAACCCTAGTCGAGGAACAATGTTGGCACTTCACCAACGCTGATAGAGTTCAGTTAATATTGTCATTTGGTTAATAAGACGGGATGAAGAGTAATAAGTCGAATTGACTTTAGTAATGATATTAATTTAACAAAGACATAGAAGAGAAAGAAGTTGGTAGGAACAATGTGAACAATTATTTGATAGCTAATTATAGTGTGTTATGTGAATATATCATGTAGATTCTGTAAAGGCTGTGGTCAGTCGATTAAGTTATTTGAAGATGCTGAAAGGCAAGTTTTCTTAACGCTTGTCTAACTTTCAAGTTAGTCAAGTTTTATGTGATTCATTGTACTGAATTGCACGACTGATTTTAAAGAAATGGTCAATGCCAGATTTAACTAGGCTAGACTACTCGTAAGATATAGATTGATTGATATTCATATCTTTCTATATAGAAATGTTAATGATATCCTATGCAAAGTAATTGGTACGAATGTAAAGGTAAGGTTTGTCTATGAACAAACAAAAGTATTTTTTATCGATTTTTCGATGGGCACGCGAGTTTGCCAAATGTTAAACGTAAATACATTTAACGAATGAGTGTTGATCAACATAGAGTACTATAGGCTGATCACCTAGAAATGCTCGTAAGTAATGCGGATGTACAGCCTTAGTGCTGTGATATCCTTTTTAAGTATGAAAACAGAAAGGTATTGTTCATGGTCTATTGACCGGTTTAGAAATCCTAATCTACTCTATATTTTGGGAATTGATGTTATGAGATGTTAAAATATTATTGTTTCATAATACTTCATAACTATTTGTTCAGTTATGTATGAATTTTTATATAATTCACAAATGTGGTATTACTGTTATCCTTTGTTAAACTTGCTGAGCTTGTTATGCTCACTTCTTGCGTGAATTATGTGATTGCAGTTAAGGATGAACGTACTGAGAATGCTAAGAGAGATAAGGGCAAAGCTAAGATGGATACTTAGCCATCGTGTAATAAATTAGTATGTTTGTATGTATTATACATTATGAACAATGAACTATGTAATCGGTTTATGAACCTAGGAAGGATTATACTTTGATTGTAATAAAAGATAGTAATTACATTATGTTGTATTTCAATGGAATGATTGTATAGTTATAAGTATCGTGTAGCACCATTTGTCGGGTTGGAAGATACCCGAATTTGGGGGCATCACATTTTGCTGGTAACTTCCTTGTGTAGAATACACCGAAGCCAAACTTTCTATAGGGGAAGCCGTGAATAACGGTGGCAAGTTGATAGGTATCAATGTGACGTGCTATCCAAGTCTTGGGATGAGGGTCATAATTTTGAATGATATTTCCATTGTTAATAAATTTCTTATTCCTGAAGACTTCCTGGCCTACCCCTGGAGCCTGAAATTGAATTTTGTATTGACCCCATTACAAAACCCATTTCTAAAACCCTTAAATATTTCTTCAACTAAAACAAACATAATATGTGCCGTATACGTTAGCTCGAGCTATTGAAGATTACGACCATATAATTCAAAATCATCGTGGAAGAACGAACGTGGTAGCTGAGGAGTTGAGTAAAAGATCGTATGCGGTTACGAGTGTGACGTTGTTAACACAAAGACTCATTTCGTACAACTTATAAAAGATGGAGATAGAGTTAAAGACTCCAAGAACCTACATGAAGATAATGAATATACGATTAGAACCGACTTTAATTGATAAATTTAAAACCGCTCAAGCTACAGACTTAGAGCTGATGAATGTGAAGAAGAAGATTCAAGAGGGCGTTATTCTAGAAGCAAGAATCGACGAAGAGAGGAAAGCTTAAATCCTCGATTTTATTAGTCTATTTGAAATTGTTGATCGAGTAGGAAGTGTGGCCTATAGACTCGCTTTACCGCTAAGCATGTCGTGTGTTCATAACGTTTTTCACGTATCGATGTTACGTAAATATGTGGAAGACTTGAACCACATTATTTAATTAAAACCGGATGAGATAGCGACAGATTTAACGTATGAAGATGTACCTGTTAAAATCTTGGATAAGAATGATCATATTCTACGCTCCAATGTTATACCTCAAGTCAAAGTTTTGTGGAGAAACCACGATATGAAGGAAATGACCTGGGAGTTAGAATCTGAAATGAAATCAAGGTATCCTCATATCTTCGACATATCAGGTACGTACCCTAATTTCGAGGACGAAATTTCATAAGAAGGGGAGGTTGTAAGACCCCAACTTTTTTTGAATAAAGAATATTTTTTCTCGAAATATATTTTTGAATATTATGGTGTGGATATGATATAATGTTATAGTTGTGAGTAATATTTGGAAAATTTTGCAAAGTAAGCAAGTTGATATAAAATATTTGTTGTGTCAAATAATATTCGATTGGTCGGGGAATATTCGTTTTAACAGGGAATATTCGTACGATGGCACAATCATTGGCGGACCCCACAACAAAAGTATTGTCATAGTTAGAAAACGACAGAAATATCTTTTTATAAAAAGAACAGCGAAGGTTTTACCGTTAAACTGTTGAACTAGCTGGTGGTAAAAGTACAGTAATACGCGTGGTTGCATAGTAGCACACGGTATTGATTATTGATGCTTACATGAGAAGTCACTCAGTTATACTCAATTATTGCTACAGTAAATATTGTATAGTATCTCACGTTATTTGATTTAATTATTGTCGATATTTTATATATTATTAAATTAATAATTGAGACGATAAAGTTATTCATATTATTATTTGCAATATTGACAATGTCTAGAAATTCTGTCAATGAGAGGTTTGGTCACCTCATTGCGCGCTAATAAGGAGAAATCCTTATCGGAAAGCCCCCTCTTTCCTGGGAATGACTTGATTGTTAAATAATGTGAGTTATAATATTAATGATGAATAATTGTTGAAGTATTAAAAATGTGTTTATTGAAGATATGTGAATTACAAAAGTTAGAGGGGAATAATGCAAACTTGGAAAACTTTAGGGGTACTAAAGTGTAATAATAAGTTAAAAGAATCTGGACCATTGATGGTGGTTTTAATAGTAAATCAATCTGGACCGTCGGTGGTGGTTTTAATAGTAAATCAATCTGGACAGTCGGTGGTGGTTTTAAAAGTAAATCAATCTGGACCGTCGGTGGTGGTTTTAAAAGTAAATCAATCTGGATGCGTCGGCTGTGGTTTTAATTTTAATCAATATGGACCGTCCGTTCTAATAGTGAATCAATCTGGACCGTTCGTGAATTAGTTACTATTTAGTCCATTCTCCTATAAATATAAGCTTAATTCTTCTTTCATTCTCACCAATTTACTGAGATTCACAAGAGACACTATAGAGAGAAAAATTATAGAGATCAAGAAGAAGCGTATTCTGCTATTTCACTTTTGCATTATCCAGCTTTCTACTAAGGTAAGGAGTATTGTTTCTTTCGTATTCATAAGGAATACTATTTTTTGTATTCATCCTTTAATATGTCGGAATAACCTGTTTACACGGATTACGTACCGTATGACAGGTGAAAATCTATTTGCAGTTTTCGTATGTTAATTCTTTTAATATTCTTAAATCTAAACTTACTATGGTAAGTATTGCTTCTATAATCCTTGAATTAGTGGAATATTCGTAAGTTTTTCGCTTCATCCAGTATCATTTTATTTGAATATTGATATGAACTTTCTTATTAAATATCAATATTTTCACCCGAAGTACTATTCATGAGTTACTATTTACCCGGTTTTACTATTCACTATAATATTATTCACTCGAGTATTCGGGGCACTTTTTATACCGGAGTACTATTCATGGGTTACTATTCACCCAGTTTTACTATTCACTATAATATTATTCACTCGGGTATTTGGGGCACTTTTCATGTCGGGTTACTATTCACGGGGTGCTATTTCCGAAGCACTATTCACCGGGTACTATTCACCGAAAAATTTATTTCTTTTCGGTCCAAATTATTTTTGATACATGGATATTATTCTTGAATTTTACTCTACAAAGTAGTATCATGTTGAAAATTTGGACGCTATTGATTTCTGGATAAATTAAATCATAAATCTTTAAAAATTTATCCTTGAACTTGTTTTATTGAATTCTTATATCATTGTCATCATCCTCATTCTTATATTATAATGAAAGTCATCTTTGGCTTATGCGCATAGATGGACTGTTGATTGGTATGATTATGACCATGGATAATTCAGTATAGTCATGACCATTGATGATTACACGAATAATTCTTGGCCTGTAGTGCAAGAATAATTTGTGGACGTGATACTAATGAATATCCTTGGCCAGTAGTGCAGGGATGATTCGATGATGTGAACTATTTATTAAGCTGAGTCCTAGCAATAAAGTTAATGATAAACTTTTTAAATCATAGAAGATAGTAGATATCATGCTCTACTTGATTCTTCTAATTGATTGCTTGTTCCGATGCAGTTAAACTTGTTGTCTATTATATTTTATCAGTTTAACATTGTTGAAGGCTAATGATAACTTATTCTGCATTATCTTAGTCATAATATTTCTTACTGGGCTAGTTCAGCTCACCTTTTTACTTTCATTATTCTCTTCAGAAAATGAGAACGTAGCCGGAACTAGTCGGGAAACGAAGTGATGGCCCGAGATGGTGTTATAGTAGTCCTCACTATTCTATAAAATAGTGTGCCAATAAATGTAATGAGGACTCTATTTGAGTTTGGATATTGTCTAGAAGACAATATTCGTATAAAAACTCTCAGCTCATGTTGTATAAATAAGTTTATATTTGAATTCTATACCATGTATTTTGCTAGCTAAGATGGGTGATGTATACCTATTTTGGGGGCGTCACAGACTTCGCCAGGCTTAGGAATCACAATCCGTATAAATGTTTAATTATTTAAATTTAATTTTTCAGCGCACAAGATGTATAATTTAGGGAATAATTTAATTAAATTACTACAACCTAAATCACTCCCACTAGAAATAGGGGTATACATGTAACTATAGCATGATAATTTAATTCCAAACACCAACAATTAATATCCCAAAAAATATTAACAAAGGAATTAAACAATGGACTATATTACTCAATTAATATACCAAGTATGCTATAAAAAACATTAAAATGCATCCAAAAAATTTTCAACAGTACATTAACATTATAAAACATTATTGTAATTTTCTGGAATTTATTTTGATATTTTTGCTAATTATCACAATTAATTAATCATGCATAAAAAGATGGAAATTAACCAAAGATATCCAAGTATGATAATTTCTTCCAAAAAATTTTATAACAGTAGCTTATCATCATAAAAGGATAACTATAATTTTCTAATAATCATGTTAATTATCATAACTAATAAACTATTGCATAATTAATTAGAAATTAACCAAAATTATCCGAAATAGATAATTTCCTTCTGAAAAACTTACAACAATAACTTAATATCACAATATAGTCACTGAAATTTTCCTAGAATTTTCGTGATATATTTGCTAATTTTCATAATTAATAAGCCATTAATTAATAGGTAGAAAAATAACCAAAAATATCCAAAATAGTCAATATTTAAAAATTCCAGTATAATAATTAATTATATGCCGATAATTAATTTCTATTAATTTTTCAGAATTTAACAGTCATTTTTACTATTTTTAAATTAATTTCCATGTTTAAAAGAATTAATAAATCATTTTCTGGAAATTAAATATAAAAAACTGTCAAAACGAGTCAGGACCGCGGGTCAGACTCGCGGGTCGAGCGCCAGTGTCAGGCTGCGGGTCATATTTAACCTCCCGACACCAAAATTTATAGAAATGCCATTTCGCGACTAAAACTTTGAGAAGCCATATCTCACTCTATATAACTCAGATTTAGGCCCACAATATATCGCTGGAAAGCTTACAACGAGTACTATGCATACATATAAAAATCAACCAAATCGGACAATAACAGAAAAAGTTATGGCTGTTCAAAGAAGGTTGTTTGTAAACTAGGATTTCAAATTAATTTTAAATTAATTATCCAATTAAACCCAAATTATGCAGATCATATACACTGTGTTTAGGCTACAATATACTTCAATATCAGTCCCTAACATTTAGTGTATCTAATATTTCAATTAGTGATGTTTTCAAGCTTTTTAAACGTGCAATCATGGCATAAAGTGTAAATATTCCATACCTAGTGTTAACGCCAAGTTTCGCCGGTGCGTCCAATCACAGAATCCACACGCTAGAACCTGCACAGTAACAGATCACACAGAAGCTTGACGGCTTGTGCCGCCGGGGGATAGCTCCGGTGTGAGAATGAGTACAGGCCGTTACAAGGGTAAACAATGGAGGCTAAGTGTTTAGTGCTCAAAAGTAGGTATTACCTCATCATGATAACCTTGGCCTTGTATTTATAGTACTCACCACCTTAGAATCCTTCTCCCAGTCGGATTAGGACTTCTAGCGTATGGTCATTACCATAACTTGGGTCCAACACAATCTCCTTATAAGGTGCAAGTAGAATCCAATCCTCCAACTACCTTTGGAGTTACCTTATTTAATTTTAATTAGGAACGCGAACCCTGCACGCAGGAGAGCCCACTGTGCAGGCCCAACCGGTCTGGGCTTCGGCCCTAAGGACTCGAAGACCTAACCCCGAACACCACAAGACTTAGTTCGGCTTCGGTCCAACATGGCTCAAATGCCGACTCGAACGCCTCCAACTTTTCCATGGGCTTCGGCCCAGTGGTCTCATAAAGCCCCTCTGATGTCAGGCCTTTAGCCTATATGGAGGTGGGTAAAACGCTCCCGAACATTGCCCCCCAGTATCTGATTATAACATTTTTATAATTAGAGACTTGGAAGGTCAGGATATCGAAAGGTCACGACAGCCAATGATAAGCTGTCTGGGGAAATTCAACGGTCTGTTATAGATATTTGAAACGTTTCACGCCTTTTAACGCCTGGACCCACCTTAAGCATTTAGTAGCCGCCCTGGGACTCCGTGCCGTACATCCTATAAAAACCCCACTTCCCCTTCATTATCACCTTTACTGACTCCTCTTTCTCAAATCCTCTGACTTCAAATTTTTCGGCAAGGCAATTTCTGACGAGATACTGCTCCTCCGTATTCACCATTTTCCTCTACTCATTTAGCGTTTGAGTGCCATTTTTGCTCATTCCTTCTTCCAAACCTCTCGTTTTCATTACATTCCCCTTAAAATGGCCGATTCCAGCATTATTCCAGCCACTGAACCTACCATCGTCACCACCGTCGTTACCACCGACGACCTCCTAGAGGTCATAATGCTGGATGCCCCTACTGACACCACTCTTGTTGCCTTGCCTACTCCGGTAGACGCCGAGGCTAGGGTTCAAAATGCCTACCACTCCTCAGAGGAGTTTTCTCATCTCCACACTCCTTCTACCATCACCACCTCCCAGATCTCCGATATCCGGACTCTTTTTAAAATTCCTAAAGAATACAAGCTGAGGATCCCTCGTCCTGATGAGAAGATGTTCTGGAGGCCCGATGGTGAGTGGGTGGCCGTGCCCCTGTATGTTCTGAAGTACGGGGTTCGGTTCCCACTTCACGACTTCATTTCTTCCTTCTTGAACTTCGTGGGAGTGGGGTTCGCGGAGCTCGTGCCGAACGCATACATCCACCTAGTCTCCTTCATAGCCATCTGCCAAGAGGTGGGACTCACTCCCGGGCTTGATCTGTCCTTTGCTTTGTTCACCGTTAGCAATTCAAAAGAGCCTGGTCTCCGGCAGCTCAACCGACGTCCCAACCGCACCGTCCCGATCAAAACCCCTTCGAGCAACAAGGGTTGGCATGAACAGTGGTTTTTTGCCAAGGGATCCGACCTTCAGCTCCTTCCCTCCTGGGCCCATCCCACCGACCAGGCGGCGAAGATTTCTAAATTCCCGAAGGGTCGGGCCGATGCCTTCAAGACGTTTTATACACAATGGAAGAAGACCCAGTGGAATCTAGGGTTTCTAATGGACGAATCTTGGTTGTAAAAACACGGCTGTGAGTACCTACTGTTTTTCTTTATCTTATCTCCTTTTTCAATAAGCATTTCATGTCTTAACCCCTTTGTCTCCATGCAGTGACCATTTTCAAGCCCAAGGGCGTCGTCGATGCCTTTATCCCCACCACCATCACAATCGGGTTTATTCGATCCGCAGTGACTGATGACGCTCCTGAGGAGGATATGGTCCCGATCAGCGAGGGGCGCTGAAGATGAGCCGCGCGGAGAAGGTGGATTTATTGAAGAAGTTCAAGAAGCCCTCCAAACCGGCCATCAAAGCGCCTGCAAAAACCCCTCCACACTCCAAACCGAAGCCGACTCCACCGCCACCCCTTCCTCCGACCGAGGTGATTGAGGATTTGGAGGACACCGAAGAAGTTCCTCTCGAACCCCCATCCAAGAAACCTCGGTTATCGGAGGGTGGCGACCACCCGAAGTGGTATATAGTGGTCCCTGGTCCGGATCATGTCGCCACCCCTTCTTCCGGGCCTAGCTCTTCCCAAGCTTCGCCGACTACTTGCTGGCCCAAAAGCCCATCGGAGGTCTTCCCTTTCACCCTCTTCGATCACTTCAAACTTCCGGGTGACGACGAGCGGTTTCAGGGGTATTCTTCTGATCAGTTCTTGGTGGCCTACATTCGAGCTCAGACACATGTAATTCTTTTTGCCAATCTGATTGCTGCTATTAAGTTTAACTTTTACTTTTTGTACTGATGTATGTGTTCACTGTAGGCCAACGCTATACTAGCCCGAGCCATCCCTCCCCTCGCTCGAGCCACAAAGAAAGAAATTCAGCTGGGGACGGAAATAGAGTTCCTTGAGGCTGACGTTCGGGGTCTGCGATCGGACCTGAAGAAGGAGCAGGATTCTCATGTTGAGACCCAAATCAGGGCTGTCTAGGCGGAAGACCGGATTGAAGAGCTGGAGTGTCAGCTGAACACTCTTCTGGCCGAGAAAGATCATCTGCTTTAGAAGGTCAAGGATCGGGAGAATGCTATTGACAGTATTACAGACAAATACTCCGAGATGAACAGCAAGATGATGTTCTTGATAAAGGAGAACAACACTTTGACTGCTACTGTCAACGCATTTCCCGAGAAGGTCATCGAGACCCGACAGCAAGCCATCGCCGAATACGAAGAATCTGAAGCCCTGAATGATAAGGTCCTACCCCAATTTGGGGAAGGATATGAGACTTATCGGGAGAAGGCTAAGGCAAAGCTGATGGCTGCTGGGCTCGATGTCTCCATCCTTGACTCTTCTGATGACGAGTCTGGAGCCGAAGACGATCCCCCTTCAGAGTAGATACTTAGAATTTTTTTTTTGTACTTTGCCCGAATCGTAGGTGATTGGGTTTGTAAATTTTTTTCTAAAGTATAGATGAGATTCATTTTTGGCCCATAAATGATTGTTTGTCAGTTTTACTTATGACTAATCTCGATCAGTTATGTCCTCCCGAACCTTCTAATCGGATTGTCCTTAGAGTTTCTCTGATCTTGAAGGGTCCGACAGTTATACCCGGGACTTATCTCGATCAGTGGTGTCTTTCCGAACCTCTTGATCGGACAGTACCCGAAATCTGTAATTTAAGAATGTACTAAACTCTCGGTCAGTTATGCTCGGGACTTATCTCGATCAGTGGTGTCTTTCCGAACCTCTTGATCGGATAGTGCCCGAAGCATGTCTGTTTGAGTAGTAATGAAATACATGAATATAGATGAAGTTAAACATTGACAGGAATAAGAACTTTCATTTATATCATTTAAATGGAATCGGTTACATAGATAAAAGTAAGAATAACATAACTATTACTGGTAAAATTTTCTAAGTCTTCCAACATGCCATGTATTCTTTACCTCCGATCCGTCCATTGCTCGAAGCCGGTAGGTTCCTGGCTTCGGCACTCCTACCACTTCGTAAGGCCCCTCCCAGTTAGGCATTAACTTGCCGGTGTTCTGGGGGATTGAAGCCTCCGACTCCCGGAGGACTAGATCTCCCACTGCAAATCTCCTGGGATTCACCTTCTGATTGTAGTGTCTGGTTGTCCGTTGTTGGTAAGCCGCTAACCTTATTATAGCCGAATCCCTGACTTCATCTAACAGATCCAGATTTGTTCTCAAGCCTTCATCATTGTATAACTCTTTGTATTGGCTGACTCGAAGGGTGGGGGATCCGATTTCTACAGGAATGAGAGCATCGGTCCCAAATGTCAGTTTGAATGGAGAGTCCCCAGTTGTAGTTCTTAGAGTAGTTCGGTACGCCCACAAAATAGATAACAGTTCTTCGGGCCACCGACCCTTTAATTCATCCAATCTACGCTTTATCCCATTGAGCAGGGTTCGATTGGTTACTTCCACTTGTCCATTCGACTGAGGATGGGCGACCGAAGTCTTTCGTTGTTGGATCCCTAACTCTTTTAGAAAGCCCTCAAATTTTGACCCCACGAATTATCTGCCATTGTCTGAGACTATTGCCATCGGGATGCTGAACCGGTAGACTATTCCTTCTTTAACAAACTTCAAACACTCCTGCTCGGTTATCTTTTGCAGTGGTTTGGCCTCGACCCACTTCGTCATGTAATCAATGGCCACGATCACAAAGCTAACATGTCCTTTAGCTTTTGGTAGGGGGCCTAGGATGTCAATTCCCCATACAGCAAAGGGAATTGGAGATAGGACCGAGTACAGCTCTTCTGGAGGTTGATGTGGGATGTTGCTATTCAGCTGGCACTTGGGGCACCTCCTGACAAATTCCTTTGCTTCGGTGTAGATAGTCGGACAGTAATACCCCTGCCTCAAGATTTTATGTGCCAGTGATTTTGCTCCCATGTGATCCCCACAGATCCCCTCATGCTCCTCTCGAAGTGTGTAGTCTGCCTCTGAAGGAGTCAAGCATTTGAGCAGTGGAGAGCTAAAGGCCCTTCGGTATAGGTCTCCATCTATGAGGACGAAGTTCAAGCTTCGATGTTTGACTTGCCTGGATAGGATTCGGTCCGAAGGGAGGGTCCCATCGGCCAAATATGAGATATAAGGAGTGAGCCAGCAATTGAGTCGGTCTAAAGCTAGGATTTCTGTCTTCGGGATATTGGGTTTTTCCAAAACCTCTAAGTACACTGATCCATCAAAAGAGCATGCTTCGGAAGTTGCCAATCGTACCAGGGCATCTGCTATGGTATTTTCTGATCGATCCACCCCCAAACAACTGTGCGATGCGAAGTATGTGAGCTTATCTTTTAACTCGGCCAGATATTTGGTCATCCTTGCCCCCCGAGCTTCGTACTCGCCCGATAACTACTTGACCACCAGCTGTGAATCACTATAGATGATCAACCTCTGTACTTCTAGGCTTCGGGCCAATCGTATCCCTGCTAAGATGGCCTCATACTCTGATTCGTTGTTCGTGGCCCTTGAAGCCGAACCGGATAGCTTGTTGGACCTTGAACCCTTCTGGACTTGACAGAATGACCCCTGCTCCGCTGACATCTGAAGTTGACGACCCATCCACGTATAAAGTCCAGGAGGTCTGACCCGGCTGTGCTTCGACCACTATATTCACCTCCGGCTCTGTGAAAGAGCATTCTACCACAAAACCTGCCAAAGCCTGCCCTTTGATTACCGATTGGGGGTGATACTCTATAGCAAACTGTGTTAACTCCATCGCCCATGCGGCCAGCCGACCTAACACCTCGGGTCTGTGAAGGATCTTCTTCAAAGGGTGATTGGTGTAGACCACTATCAACCGACCCTAGAAATAGTGCCTGAGTTTCCTGCTAGCAATGATGAGGGCGTAGGCAAACTTTTCCTGGTTCGGATATCTCGTTTCTGCGTCCCTGAGAACGTGGCTGACATAGTACACCGGGAACTGCATGCCTCCCTTATCCTTTACTAGTGCTGCCCCTACTGCCATCGGGATGGCAGCCAAGTATAAGTATAAAGGTTCAGAGGGGACCGGTTTCATCAACAACGGTGCTGAACCTAAATATTTTTTGACCTCTTGGAACGCGTCTTCGCATTCCGAAGTCCACGTGAAACTTTTGTCATTTTTCGGTCCTTTGAGGGTGTCGAAGAAGGGTAGGCATCATTCAGCTGATATTGATATGAACCTCTGTAGGGCTGCGATTTGGCCCGTTAACCTCTGGACATCTTTATATGTTTTCGGAGATTTCATGTCCAAGATCGCCGAGATTTTTTCTGGATTTGCTTCGATTCCTCTTTTACTGACCAAATATCCCAGAAATTTCCCTTAACCCAATCCGAAGGTACATTTGGTCGGGTTCAGTCTCAGATTGTGTTGCCTTATCGTTTCGAAGTAGTCTGCTAAATCCTCCAGATGATCCTGGACTGACATGCTCTTGACGATCATGTCGTCCACATATACTTCCATACTACGCCCCATCTGTTTCCTAAACACAAAGTTCATCATCCGTTGGTAAGTTGCCCCTGCGTTCAGTATTCTGAAGGTCATCTTCCGATACGCATATATGGCCCGATGGGTGATGAAACTAGTCTTCGGGATGTCCTCCTTATGCATCGAGATTTGGTGATATCCCGAGAAGGCGTCCATGAAACTTAGCATTCAGTACCCTGAAGTGGCATCGATCAGCTGGTCTATGTTGGGTAAGGGATAGAAATCTTTGGGGCATGCCTTGTTCAGGTCCATGTAGTCGATGCACATCCTCCACTTCCTATTTTGATTCTGAACCAATACCACATTCGCCAGCCATTCGGGATAGTCGATTTCGAAGATGAACCCTGCCTCTAACAGTTTAGCAATCTCTTCGTCTATAATCCTTTGTCTTTCCGGGGCAAAGATCCTTTTTTTCTGTATCACTGGCTTCTTCCTCGTGTCGGCATGAAGCCTATGTAGTGCTACTAATTTGCTTACCCCGGGCATGTCACTGGGTTCCCAAGAGAAGATGTCGGCGTATACCAGAAGCAGTTCCACTAGACCCATTCGCAGCTGTTCAGTTAATCCTGCCCCAATCTTGATCAGTTTGTCTGGATTCCCTGGTATTAACTCGACATCCTCTGTTTCTTCTTCCGGTAGAGCCAAGGGTTCAGTACTTCCCTCGGTGAACGGCTCTAACTCGATGGTCAATGTCTGTTTCTGTTTACTAACCCCGGCTCCCGAAGATATTAGAGTATTCCGATAACACCTTCGGGCAATATCGAGATCTTCTTTTACCTCCCCAATCCCGTTCGGTGTCGAAAACTTTATTTTGAAGTGGGGTATAGATGTTACTGCCTGCAGTGCTGCTAGAGTAGGCCTCCCCAAGATGGCGTTGTAAGCCAAATCCACTTGTACCACAAAAATTTTTACTATAATTTCTGTCTGCTGAGGAACCGTACCAAATCGAACTGGCAGCTCTATCGTGCCTGACACATGAATCGGGTCGCTACTGAAACCGTATAATGGGCCTTCTCCTCCCAATTTCATCCTCTTTCCTCCCAACTCCATCCTCTGGTAGGCATGTGCGTAGAGTATGTCGACTGAGGACCCGTTATCGATCATCATTCGTTTCATGTCAATCGGCCCGACCTGAGCTGTTATAACCAGTGCCCCGTCGTGCGGTTCAATATGATCAGTAGGGTAGTCGTCGTCTGAGAAGGAGATGGTCGTGCCTGAGTACGGCCAGTCTTTCCTGGGCGAGGAGCCGGCTAGTGACAGTACGGCTTTGAGATGCCCACTTCTCTTCCTACAGGTTACACGCCTTACCGATCCGCCTGATATCACATCGATAACTCCTCGAGCTTGTGGGTTCGGTTGCGGCTGTGCTTCTCGGGGAGGTTCTCTGATGTCCTCTCGGGGAGCTTCCGATCCTTCTTTGCCGACTACGTACTGCACCAACTGCCCATCCTGTACATTCTTTTCTATCAAGTCTTTTAAGTTATTGCAATCTTCTGTCGTGTGACCTCGACTCTGGTGGAACGCACAATATTTGTTCCAACCCCTTTTCCCTGGCTTGGTGATCGTTTGGCATGGTTCGAAAAAGGGCTTGTTCCGTATCTCCTCCAGTATCTTGGCCCGATCCGTAGTGAGTGCAGTGTATACTTTGTTGACATTTTTGTTTGGGAAGGGCGGCCTTCCACTGCCCGACCCTCCTCCGTTATAATTCCTTTTACTGTAACTGTCCGACCTGTTCTGGGTATCTGTATTCTGATAACTCTGTTTGTCCCGATCTCTGGACTTGTCATGTGAGTGGGACTGTGGTTTGAAATTCCCCATCGCTTCCTCAATTTCTATGTGACCCTCGGCCCTGTGGAACGCTTCTATTAAATCGGCCGGAGGGTTGATCACCAGGTCCTTCATCAGCTTCTTTGATTTTCCGATGTCTAAACCGGTTGTGAAGAACCCCAAGGCTTGTGGGGAGTTCAACTCTGCCACCAACCCCACAGCCTCTCGGAACCTTTTAACGTACTGGCCCAGGCTCTCATCTGACCTCTGCCTAAAATGCATGAGGGATGCTGTGATCTTTCCCCGTCTCTTATTACTCCCAAACCGTGCATGAAATGTTTCCTGAAGGTCCTTCCACGAGCTTATTGACCCTGACGCCAGGGTTCCCATCCATTCCCGGGCACTCTTCTTCAGGGTGGTAGCGAACATGTGACACTTGGCCGCATCAAAATGGCCATAATACGTCATCAACCTATCATACCCATCAGAATGGTCATAAGGATCTCCCAGCCCGTCGTACGTCTCCATTGGGGGCATCTTCCTTTTGGGGTCGGCTGTCTCCCGATTAATTTCCACAGAAAAAGGTGACCCTATACAGGCCGAGGGTTCCCCCGTTGGGCTTTTGGCCAATAGAAGCTTTTCCAACTCAGCTACCCTTTGGGCGAGGGGGTCGGACTCTCCTTCATGAGGGGATGATCGGGGTCTGTCCCTCTCACGATCGGGAATCTCGTCTCCCCTCCTTCTTCCAGACTTGCCGGGGTGTTCTGACCGGCAGCCTGCTGAACGGCTCCTCCTCCGGCTTCGGCCGTCCCTCGAACGACTCCGGTATCTGCTCCTCTCCCTATCAGCCTCTCGCCTTCGGGGAGATATAGACCGACTATGGTGCTTACGCCTCTTGGAGGATGCCTCCTGTTCCCCGGCTATGTTAGACATCTGTAATTCGAGCTCCTCCTGTTGAAGACGTAGGGCTATCATGGCGTCTTTGTTTTGCTGTATCTTTTTCTACAGGATGAATTCTCTCTGATCTCGACTACCTTGTGTACGACTCTTTTCATGCATCTCCAACGCTTGTGGGTTAGCTTTGTCCATCCGACTAGCCTGGTTGGGGGTATGTTGGCTTTCATGAAAGAGCCACCTCCGGGTGGAGCCAGCCGGCTCCCTCTGATCGTCCTGGATTCTGGAACCCAGTCTGTCCTTCACCGACCCTCTCACCTGAGTGGTCTGGTACGACTTGGCCTTTTCCCGGTCGGAAACTGCATATTCCACACTCGCCATCGTTTCTCGCCGGAAAAGAATCTGATTATTATTGTTTAAGCACTATCCCCTCCTTCTAGCGCCAATGTTAACGCCAAGTTTCGCAGGCGCGTCCAATCACAGAATCCACGCGCTAGAACCTGCACAGTAACTGATCACACAGAAGCTTGACGGCTTGTGCCGCCTGGGGATAGCTCCGGTGTGAGAATGAGTGCAGGCCGTTACAAGGGTAAACAATGGAGGCTAAGTGTTTAGTGCTCAAAAGTAGGTATTACCTCATCATGATAACCTTGGCATTGTATTTATAGTACTCACCACCTTAGAATCCTTCTCCCAGTCGGATTAGGACTCCTAGCGTATGGTCATTACCATAACTTGGGTCCAATGCAATCTCCTTAAAAGGTGCAAGTAGAATCCAATCCTCCCACTACCTTTGGAGTTATCTTATTTAATTCTGATTAGGAACGCGAACCCTACACGCAGGAGAGCCCACTGTACAGGCCCAACTGGCCCTATAACCTGGTCTGGGCTTCGGCCCTAAGGACTCGAAGACCCAACCCCGAACACCACATGACTTAGTTCGGCTTTGGCCCAACATGACTCAAATGCCGACCCGAACACCTCCAACTTTTCCATGGGCTTCGGCCCAGTGGTCTCATATAAAGCCCCTCTGATGTCAGGCCTTTAGCCTATATGGAGGTCGGTAAAACGCTCCCGAACACCTAGCATACATGAAATCTGATACCAATGAAGGGGTTTTTAATACGTATGTTATTCATATTTACAAATAATTTGGAGAATCAAAGGCATACCTCTTGAAGCGTGATTGAGCCTTTGAGCCTTTAGTGTTTTAGCAACTGAAGTATTATGCGTATGTTGATCAACTTAGGGGTATGGGTATTTAATACGTGAGTGGTTAAAGCACTCCCAATCACTTATTCCACGTTCAGTCCATCCACGTTCACATTAATGAAACTCAATTGACCTTGTCAATTGAGAACTCAGTTAATGTAATTGAGTCGGACCCTTCATGGGTGACCCATTAGGATACCCAAGATCCAACATGGGTCTATAGGAGTATTTGGTAATTGTGAGTTATACTTGGAACTTGGAAGTTTAAGGCCAAGAGCTACTTGGATAAATAAACTAAATATAGGGACTAACTAATTAGTTAATAGTTTCCAAAATTAGTTGGCACACGAGTGATAGACTCCCCACACTGCATTTTAGCATTTTGTTTAAGGATAGTAGCTTTGTAAGTAGATGGCAGGATAGTAGCTTTGTAAATAGAAGGCACATAAGATTGTAGTTTTATAAATAGAAGGCATGTATGATGTTTTTATTATTAGATGAATATTATGAAGAGAACCTTTCCTGAGGGTTTTGTTGCTTACTTCCTCGTTTGATCTTTCTTCCTCTCCATCATGGTGTCTCTCTTTGAAAAAAACTGTATCTTCTCTATGATGTATATTTGAAGTTATACACAATTTGTTGCAGGCTGTTGTAACTAATCATTTGATTGTAAGGGGCAGCTACCGGAGCCTTAGCTTGGTTATTTATGGGAACACAACAGAAGATTTGGGGCAGTTCAACATAGAAGTTGATCTGGATGGCTCCCTGACTAATATTGTTTCTGTTGTTGAGGGAAGCCTTGAAGATCTTCCATCAGCATTACACCAAAATAATTTGACGATTGAGAAATTCATCTGTCTTCTGAATGCATTATCTCTAGAAGCTGTTGTACCTGATATCTCTGTTGAGATGAAGCATTTTTTACACCTTACATTTAATATTTTGAAGCTGTCGAATCTTGGAGATGCAGTAAATACCGTTGTTTATTTTGTTATGTCTGCAGCCTCGAGCCATGCTACACATAGCTTGCATTACTTGATTAACAGTCAAAAACAATTCACAGAGAGTAATTTGGAGAATTATGACGCATCTTATTGTGATCTTACTAAGACGAGAAAAGAACTTGTGTATCTTTATAATAGCCTTCAGCACATGTTTATGGAAATTTGACAGATGAATTCTCAAGAGAGACCATGTCTTTTGAATTTGAGGCAGAACCGGTTACTTCCAAACAATTGATGGATATATTTAACACATACTTCAATTTTAGTAATGATCGTGAAAATAACAGACATCCTCAGCTCTCATGGGTAATTTATTGATTGTCTGCTTCTTTCTGTAAATTAAAGAGTGCTTGCTTTTCCTCGGATCTGGATCCTCTATAAGGATCTTGTGAGGGTTTTGCTGCGGAGTTGACAACACATCAAAAAGAAAATCCAATGGCTCACAACTTTTTTTTCTGTATATCAAAACGACGTCGTTTTGATAGGTGTTAACGCCAGGATCTTCTCCAACGCCCCAAAGACGTAAGACGCCCTGATCCTGCACAGTAAACACGATAAACACCACAAGCTTGATGGTCGGACTGCCGGGGGATAGCTCAGGCGTGAGAGTCAGTATACGTGTTCACAAGGTTAACAATGGAGGATGTAATGTCTAGTGTATTGAGAGAGATAAATATTCTCAGTTGTGTGTATGTGAATATGAATATGAACGTACCTATTTGTGAAGACTTAGTTGATGGGTTATACACTCTTGCCTGGTTTACCATGCCACTGACCCTCCTGACACCTGCTAATCTCATCCCCTCTGTCCACCGCTGGCCAACTGTCCAATCCTTATTAATGCCATGTAAGATATCAGTCAGCCATATCTTTGTCATCATCACCGGCTCAGAACTCAAGTGAAGATATTTAAATATATGATGGGTCGACCCACTGATTTGGTCCGATACTATAAGGACTTAACAAAGATAATAAAGTGACTAGGCCCAATATTGTCAAAACCTAATAGTGAAGACCCAATGGACTAACTGAATAAGTAGGCCTAATCCATTCGGCCCAATAGGAGAAATATCACGACCCAACATTTCCCCCTAGTTTTTTATTAAACAGGAGGTTTAATAGAAAACTATAAATGGCATCGGTTCAGGACAAAAGGAATTATAATAAGACCAATAAAGGCCCAAAATACGGTTTATCGAAGTCCATCTGATGAACATCAGATAGCAACATAAAGGGTTCATCTTCGCCGACCTCTACAGAAGTACCAATTGAAGAACTTTCAACTATCGAAGCTCAAGCCATAGAATGAAATTCTGGTTCGGCAATAATTCCATCACGGACCTGATGGACGAAGGAATGAAATACCGGACTAAAGGAATTCGACAGTTTTGATTTATTCATTCACTTCGCTGCCCATCAATTTTAAATGATTAACTAATAATGGTCATCTACAGGCAAATGCTAATTCGTGTGTCTCCGTCTCAAATACAAAGAAGCCGAAAAGGATACCGAAGAGAATGCCAAAAAGATTACCGAAGAGAATGCCGAAGCCAAAGGGAGAAAACCATTCTGAAGTCTGTGTTGACAAAAGAAAGAAGAAACTTTGACATTGTTCCCCTCAACAATGAGTGCCTTCGGAAGGACCTCGACAAGGTCAAAAAGAGTTGGAGACGACCAGGGCCACACATCGAGTCATCACAGATATAAATGTCGACCTGCTTCTGAAGAATGAAATTTTGACGAAGAGGAATGAAGATCTGGCCGAGTCTAATCAGAGCCTGGCAAAGCAAAATAATAATATCCACGCTAAAGAGGCAAGATATATAGCACTTCGTCAAAAGCTTGAAGAGGAACTCCAAGAACTTCGGGCCCTTAGGAACTTGGGTACGCCACTGATTGAAGATCTTCGTAAGGAGATCCAGGCAGGATACAGAAAATCCGCCGATCTGAACGATGAGATCGTCTATATGTAATGCCGAAGTAGATGAAATCTGCTAAAGTAAAGGCAAGAAAAAGCTCAGGCCAAGGTAGATCCATCTCTTATAGACTCTTCAGAAGGTGACGATGACAAGAAAGAAGCCTGAAGATGACCTCTCCTTATCTTTAGCTGTAGAACTTTCTGTAAAAAATTCTAACTCGTCGTGAACAGTTAATATTAAAATATCAACTTCATGACTTATTACTTCTGAGTGAACATTTCTTGTGAATAATTGATCATCAATCAACTTGAAAACTGTGCAAGTGCCTCTTATCTTAAACCGTTAGTCAATAATCAAACAAATTATATAACAGTTAAGAACAATGATAATATAATTCGAACTCAACACTTGAACAAAATAAAGTAATGTATACTTATCGTTACCGAAGTGTGAGACAGATCTGCTTCATTGGGAATTTGTTTACCCCAAAAGGCCTAACAAAACCAAAAGATGACATTCGCCTACCACGAAGGGCCTGATGAAGTCTAAAGAACGACAGTTGTCTACCACGAAGGGCCTGACAAGGTCTGAAGGACAACGTTTGCCTACCCCGAAGGGCCTGACAAGGTCTAAGTGTCGACAATTGCCTACCACGTAGGGCCTGACAACGTCTTAAGGATGACACTTGCCTACCACGAAGGGCTTGACAAGGTCTAAAGGATAACGCTTGCCTACCCCGAAGGGCCTGATAAGGTCTAAGTGTCGACAATTGCCTACCACGCAGGGCCTGACAACGTCTTAAGGATGACACTTGCCTACCACGAAGGGCCTGACAAGGTTTAAGTGTCGACAATTGCCTACCACGCAGGGCCTGACAACGTCTTTCTGTGCTGAATTTCCAGTTCTTTCAAGAATATCCCTGCCGAAGTATTTTGTAGGCCAATAACTTTGCAGCCAAATGATCACCACGGATGTCTTTGTGAACTTCCCGAAGAACATATTCTGCTTCGGGCGGAACAAAATATTTGAGCAATGGTGACGAAAAAGGACCTTCGAAAAAGATTCTCATTAATGAGAACAAAATTGACACTCTTATACTTGATCTTCTTTAGCCGGCATCTGATCTGAAGGAAGGGCGCCATA
Organism: Panax japonicus; assembly: GCA_020205505.1. Taxonomy (NCBI): domain Eukaryota; kingdom Viridiplantae; phylum Streptophyta; class Magnoliopsida; order Apiales; family Araliaceae; genus Panax; species Panax japonicus. Next base: position 15,918,988 of record CM035108.1, on the reverse strand, counting down.
TGCCATCAAAGTTATAAGCATCCGTAGTAGCTAACTTCGATAACCTGCTGTACTACTGTCCGAAATAGAATATCCATCTGCATGCAATGTCCACGAGCTCTGCTTCTGCTGAAGTACTGCAACGGCTTTGTCGGACTCTTCAGCTGCTTTCCATCTGAAGCTGCAACTTTAGATGGGCATCTCCGAAGACAAGTATCCACAGGACGGTGTGCCCTTAGTGGATTCTCAGGAGTGTGGCTTCTGGGTCTGCTTTGACCATAATCTCGAAGACCAATAAGACGGAATACCCTTCTTCTATCAATCAGGAAAATGGCTGTTGGGTCTTCATCTACTCTGTTTCGACCATAATCTCGAAGACCAATAGGGCAAAATACTCTTCTTCTATCAATCAGAAAAATGGCTATTGGGTCTTCATCTACTCAGCTTTGACCATAATCTCGAAGACCAATAGGGCGGAATACCCTTCTTCTATCAATCAGGAAAATGGCTGTTAGGTCTTCATCTACTCTGCTTCGACCATAATCATGCTCTTTGTCAGCAGCAAAGACCAACCATCTTTGGGCTTCGCCGTGGGCTCTCGAACGAGAACCCCCTGATTTGTGCCATAACTTTCGATGTAGAACAACTGGAAATATTGTGATTGATAGCTCAAGAACACTAGAAAACGGCCCTCCTTTTAGCGCCAATGTTAACGCCATGATCTTCTCCAACGCCCCAATCACGTAAGACACCCTGATCTTGCACAGTAAACATGATAAACACCACAAGCTTGACGGTCGGACCGCCGGGGGATAGCTCAGGCGTGAGAGTCAGTATACGTGTTCACAAGGTTAATAATGAATGATGTAATATCTAGTGTATTGAGAGAGATAAATATTCTCAGTTGTGTGTATGTGAATATGAATATGAACGTACCTGTTTGTGAAGACTTAGTTGATGGGTTATACATTCTTGCTTGGTTTACCGTGTCACTGACCCTCCTGACACCTGTTAATCCCATCCCCTCTGTCCACCGCTGACCAACTGTCCAATCCTTATTAATGCCATGTAAGATATCAGTCTGCCATATCTTTGTCATCATCACCGGCTCAGAACTCAAGTGAAGATATTTAAATATATGATGGGTCGACCCACTGATTTGTTCTTATACTATAAGGACTTAACAAAGATAATAAAGTGACTAGGCCCAATAATGTCAACACCCAATAGTGAAGACCCAATGGACTAACTGAATAAGTAGGCCCAATCCATTCGGCCCAATAGGAGAAATATCACGACCCAACAATAGAAATTTTTTTTACAAGTTGACAAAAAATTAGAAGCCACCAAACACTGTTTATTTTTACATATAATTATTTTAAATTTCTTGATTATTCTGTATATGATTTTTTTATATTTAATAACTTAACTTTCTATTAATATTAGACTAATAGGATAACTATAAACTTGGCTAAAAAAATGAATAAATATATCGGTTATAATTATCGTTAATGTTTTCAATGTGGTTTTAGCTATTTTTCGTTTATTATTGTTTTTGTTTGTTTATTTATATTTATTATTATTATTATTATTATTATTATTATTATGATTTGTATTTATCTGTTCCATAAAAAGAGTTTACTCTCACCATTGAAAATATTATTATTATTTACTCTAACCATTGGGCAACCAAGAAAATATTCTAGACTTATCAATTATTATTATTTACATATTTCTTTATATCTTTTTTTATTATTAATAATTGTTTTACTTTACCTCTCTTAATCCATTGTTTAACGGAGATAATCATCATCACAACTCAAATACTATTTTAAATGCTCTTTTTACTTTACTTCGTTTGTTTGGTAAAAGTAAACTGCGTTTGGTGGCTTCCAAATTTCTATCCATTAATTTGAAAAAAAAAATTCCTATCAAAATGACGTCGTTTTGATGCAAAGACAAAAAAAAGAGTTGTGAGCCATTGAATCTCCTTTTTAATGTGTTGTCAATCCTCCCATAGAAATCCTCATAGAGGATCCGGATCCCTTTCCGTCACTGTTTTTTGGTCTCTGTTTGCATGTATGTGACACGATTCAGAATAAAAATGCTATTCTGTGGTTGAGTGTGGCTCTTTTGTTGTGCTCTGGCAAAGAGAGCTGCTTTCACTTTGTTAAAGGTGGTGGCATGAAGCAGCTTGGATATATTTTCTGCCATGGCATGCAGAACTCTAGTGCTGTTACATTGATGTTACTTGGAGTTGTTGAGCAGGCTACCCGACATTCGATTGGGTGTGAAGGATTCCTAGGTCGGTGGCCTAGGGAAGATGAAAATGTTCCTTCTGGCATAAGCGAAGGTTATAATCAGTTGTTAAAGTTATTACTGCAAAAGCAGTGTCACGACCTCTCTGTCAACTTTTATACTTCATCGCATGCGTTGTTATGAAGTTGCTGCCAGATATGAGGTAGGTGCTTCTTTAATTTGGGTTATGTGCATGTTCAGATTATTATTATTATTATTATTATTATTATTATTATGTGCTTATATATACTGAAATCTCTTTTATTTTTTGATGCACTATTCTGTGTATTGAAACTCATGATATTCTTTTTTGTTTCCAGTTTGCAGTATTATCTGTACTGGGAGGTCTTTCTTCTATTGGCAAAGTAACAAGTGTCACTCCGGACATGCTTTCTATTGCTAAACATTAACTCAAAAGCTACTGGTTAGTTGGAGGCTTTTAAATTATCTTTTGTTTTAATTTTTTATTTTATGTATGGGACAAGTGTACTTGTCTCCACTCACGAGTTATTCACTTTAATCTCTTATAAATCTCATGTGTTCTTTCATTCACTCAAGTTTATTGACAAGTATTTGTGCAGAAATTACTAGATTGCCATGGTCCAGTCGAAGATCCTTCTCCAGTGGCCCGTGCAAACCGATCACTATTGCTTGGTGAAGCAGACAATCTTTTGTCATATAAAGCTACTATAGTACCTTAATTACTGCATCAAGTTGTTGCTTTTCGAACCGAGATATCGATCTGCACTTGCTATTTCTTCTGAAGGTATACTGTTTCTTTGTTTTATCTCCCTTAGAAATAGTCTTCAAACGTTTGAACTATTTGTATTGCTGTTATGACTTCGTGGTAGAGTATTTTGTTTTTATCTTATAGTATCTATGTTGTTTAATGTTTTTATCATACGCACACGCACGCACACGCTATACTCCGAGACAGAGATAGCAACTGCTCAATCCGCTAGTATGTCTAGCGGATGGATATAACTGTAAGTCTTTCACGGATAGTACAACACTGCTAAACCCAATATACTTACAGACGAACTAATAACCAAATACATTACTGCAATAGTTTTCCAATTCGAAAAGAATGCTAAACCCAATATACTTACAGACAAACTAATGTCCAAATACATTACTGCAATAGTTTCCCAATTCAAAAAGAACACAAAAACTGCAATTGGCATCTTTCAACAACATAAATTCAATACCTTTTGTTCAATACACAACAACATCAGTTCTATTAAATTCCTGCAATACCCAGTACATCAATAGTTAATAGGGTTATCACATCCCCAATAAATAACAATTTCCAAATCTTCCCAAATTAAATCAAGATTTGTCAAATTCCAAATTTTAGCCAATCAAATATATCAACTTTCAAATTCTAGCAAATCAAATATATAAAATTTCAAATCAAATATAGCAAATAAATCTTAATAACAAATCTAAAATTTCAATTCAAATTCACTACTCTACATAATTATAGTTCATATTCTAATTCAAATTACTACTATTCCAAATAAACATAATAAAATCAATTCAAGTACATAACAAAATTATATTATACAAACCTACTATATTAGGAGATAGATGGGATATCATAGTTAATAAACTTTTTGCCCTACCAAGGTAAACAAAGTATTATAGCCACCTTCAATTGACATCAAAGAAGAAAACCACACAATTAATCAAGCAAGTCTTCGAACCTCAAAATCGCCGTGGTAAGTATACAATTATGGCGGAATATATGTTTAATTCTAGTTCCTCAAATTCTTCTCGTGATAATTTTGACATGGATAATATTGGTGCTCAAAGCATGAACCAAGCGCATATGAACGATTCAAAAAGTCCATACGAGGGTCAGATTTTTTCTACTATCCAAGAGGCGGAAGATTTTTATAGAAACTATGCACGAAGTAGTGGATTTGAAATAAAAATTGGGGCAAGTCATAAACATGCCCGCTCCAACAATTTGTCCAACAAACTTTTTACGTGTATCAAAGCAAAAAAACTGATTGAAAGAAAGAAACAGGACATTGATGAAGCTGAGGGTAGCAAGATCAAAAGAAAAAGGGATTCAATAGGTGTTATGATGTGCAAAGCTAGAATGTCTGTTGTTCATGTACAAAAAGAAGATACATGGAAAGTTTCAAAAATTGAGTTGAGCCACAATCATGATTTGGTTACTCCGAGTAAGAAAATTTTCATTCAAACATGGAAAAATATAACTCCTGTTGCTCGAACTTTAATCGAAACTTTAAACAGCGCTGGAGTTGGGCCAAGTAAAATGATGAATGTTTATAGTGAAATAGGAGGAGGGATGGAAAATGTTGGTTTCAGTGATAAGGATATTCAGAATGTTGTGTGAGATTTAAGACGTGACATGATAGATTCAACCGATGCCCAAGCAGCACTGCAGTATCTGAAAAAAATTTCAGCGAAAAATCCTCTATTTTTTACGATATAAAACGAGATGAAGATTATTGTATCGCATGCATTTTGTGGATAGATTACCGATCAATGATAGCATACAAAAATTTTGGGGATGTAGTGATTTTTGATACAACTTATCGGACGAACAAGTATTCCATGCCGTTTGTTCCATTCACGGGGGTAAATCACCATTACCATTCCGTCTTGTTTGGTTTTACACTGATACAGGATGAAACAGAGGATCCTTTTGTATGGGTCTTTGATACTTGACTTCATCCAAATTGGGCGATAACTCGGATTCCGTATGTCGGAATCGAGTCTCGTAAGTTCTAACGCATGTTCAATACTTACGCGGTGCTATGTGTGTGTTTGCATGTCATTCGGACAGCCGATGTGGGTTTTGACTTCTTTTTCGGCTTTTTACCTAAGTGTTGGCGAGTTTTGCAAACTGGGCGATAACTCGGATTCCGTATGTTGGAATCGAGTCCCGTAAGTTCTAACGTGTGTCTAATACCTACGCGATGCTATGTGTGTATTTGCGTGTCATTCGGACTGCTGATGCGGGTTTTGACCTCTTTTTTGGCTTTTTACCTAAGTGTTGGCGAGTTTTGCAAACTGGGCAATAACTCGAATTCCGTATGTCGGAATCGAGTCCCGTAAGTTCTAACGCGTGTTCAATACCTACGCGGTGCTATGTGTGTGTTTGCGTGTTGTTGGGTCATGATATTTCACATATTGGGCCAAATTATTTTGTTGGTCTAATGGGTCATTTCAGTTGGGCCCGGTCAGTTGGGTCATCTTTGTTGGGTTTTTAGAGTGTTGGGCATAATTCTCTGACCGACCCACTAGATAATTAAATATCTCCATCTTTGACCGGTAATGATGAAAAAGCATGACAGTTGACTGTGATCTCTGTCAAACATTAATGTGGATGGGTTTATAGTCGGCCAGCGGTGGCAAACAGTGACAATATGTAGTGGGTGAGCTGCATACAGTCGGCTAAGATCGTCAGGATCAGTGGGTCGGTGTCAGGCGGTAGTGGGTGGCACGGTAAACTGGGAATTATAGTATATCATAGCAAGGAAGTCATACATGCAAAGGTAACTGATAATTTTATCTCTCTCAATACACTAGTTATTTTATCCTCCATTGTTAACCTTGTGATCGTGTGACGCCCCCAAATTCGGGTACTTGAAACACTTATTCAGTGCTCACAATATCAAACATTCAACATAGTATAACTTAAACTTTATAAAGTTATTACATCAAAGTGCTACTAATCCCAAGTACGTAGACTTTTAAATGTTCATTACATGATAGTTTAATATTTACAAATATGCAAACTATCTTTTACATCCAGTCCCAGCTAATCTATTACTTTTCCTTTCCCTTTGTCTTTTCCAGACCCTTCTGCTCGAGTCTGCTCAGCTGAAAACATTTATAATAAAACAAGTATGAGCATTTAATTGCTCCGCAAGTAATAGTATTCTTTAAGGCTCAACAAGAAATAAATGTTTTCCTTAAAGCATGCTTTGACAGTGAATCAAAACTGTAAAGCAATAAATCTTGAATCATTTACATTTCTGGAATATCATAACAATATTGAATAACTGAGAGGTTTAAGACCATGAAAATATTTTTATTTTCTTGAAAATGTTCAATTAGAAATTTTATCATACGAACCGTCTTATCTTATGAGCACATAGGGTGATCAGCCCTTTACGCCCTGTATTGATCAATACTATCTTTTCAGAATAATTTTCATGTTCTACATCACCACTCCTAGAGTGCAATAAAAATATCCCATTTAAGGGTATGTTCATTCTCAGTTTTAGATTCCAACTACAACGATATAGTTGGATAGCTTAAATCATGGCACAATAATATTTCAAGACTTAATATAAAGAAATTAAAATATTTTATATCTGTGTCTGGCTAGAAGGAATGGCTCAGACTTCTTTGCAACTTGCTCATGCATATTAAATTGCATTTGATATACATGATAATACATTACTCAATCTTTTGAAGCTAATTGGAATAAAAAGATTATTCAATCTTATAATATTCATAAATAAGGAAAGACAGTTCAAAAATTTGAGAACCTGTCAACATATGAATAATCTCAGAATACTTGCTCAATAAAAAGTAAAATTTAGATACTTGCCTTGTTTGTAGACTATTTGTATAATTTCAGCTTAACTTGCATATTCTCACAGATCCTACACAATTATTTGCATTCACAAGCATATTAGCCAAATAGCTAAGTCATATAGCTTGTATGTTTACATATCACATAGTCACAGTGATCATGTTTTTAGTTTATATTCTCATATTTGAGATATTTCTTTACATTTTTCAAATATCTCATCCATGCTCTTACAATCGCCTTTTCTTTCTGTTAAAGGGTCTGACATAATTTCTGCTCATTGATTTTAGTTCATATTTCTTTTACTTCTTTCATTTGTCATAGGTATACTTTGCAATTTTCCTTATAATTAGGTAGTCAAGGTGAATACCTAAGATATTTCATGTTTCATAAGGTAACTTGATAGCATATCTTATATATCAAAGGTAATTTCCATTTGTATGGTTATTCCTTTGTATTTTTTCATGATTTATAGACTCATTATGATATGCCATTTCGATACAAATCCTTGAGTATATTCTAGATTTATTTATATTAGCTTCCATTAAATTACTTATTTACTTGCCTGTATTCTTTTACGAAACAATCAGTTATTATAGATGCTAATCAATAGCTGTTACTACTCATTCTATTTGTTATGGTTACTGGTATCATCTAAATGTTGCCACCACTATGCAACAAGTCCTTCCTTTGCTGCCCATCTTATTTAAGTTATGGTTTTATTATATATTATGTATACTTCCCTTTTTGAAATTCAGAAGTTAAGAGTTACAAGTAAACTTTCAAATTACAACATAGAGCAAAAATGGTTTACCAAAGAAGTAATAACAGTTGCTCGCTGCTGCTCACTGCTGTTATTACACAGCAGTCCCTTTTTCTCAATCCCTTGACTTAAGAGATGATAATTCTCACCTTTTCGACCCATGTGTTGTTATATTTTAAATATCAATTTGGTGGTGTACCCACCCCTTTAAGGAAGTATTAGCCAACTGATATGGGTTACTACTATTTATCATCCATAAGAGCAAGAAAGACCTCTTTTTGTGTTACCCAAAACAGCCACCTGCTGCTACCGTTAAGTAGCAGCCCTCCCAGTGCTTTGCCCAGTTTTAACCCCTACATTAATGACCTATTTACACTATGTTTTAGACATTACACAAATGGTATTTATACTTATTACAGAGCAATATCAACTGGGTTATCTAAGAAACTTATCCACACTAAATGAGAGTCCAAGGAAGCCCCCATCTGATGCAATAAATAGACATGGCTGCCACCGTGGGCAGCAGCCCTGCCCTTAATTAATGCCATTTTGGCAACCATTTGGTAAATTAGTCACAACCTTTTATCAAAAATATTTACATAATACATCCCGCCTTAAAATAACATGCAATCTATAATCTCTACTCATGATATGCAATCAACTTGGTGGCTGCCTCAAAACAGTGAGTAAAAGTGCTTGCCAAGCTAAATTCTATCATTTAGTTTTAGCTTAAAAATTAGTTTTCATTCCATTTAACAAGGCACACCCCGTTACTTACCCTTAAGCATGGTATATATATAACCCAAACTTTAATTCTAACGAATAAGCAATTGTTAAGCAAAATAATTCATTGAGGAATTTTATCAAACACTTTACAGGCACTGTTTTGTAACACAAATGTCATAGCTATTTATTTTCTTTAAAAACCCAGTTTAGTTCCCTTATTACTCCACAACCACCTATCTCTTTGTGCCTAAATTATATTCATAGCAGTCGATTATACAATCATAGGAATGAATAATCAAGTAGTTGACAATCTAATTAATTTATTCTCTTCATAACATGCAATACTTTTGATAACATATTTATATCAAGTAGAAAAAAAAATCCCACTGTTTAGCATGTCATCCCCGAATAGTTACACTGCTTTATTAAATCAAATCGGTAGCACACCTTCCCAATCAATCCGTAGTAATTCTCATAACCATTAAGTAGTGCATATCAAACATCTTAAAGTAAATATATAGCAAAGATGCATTACCTTTCTAAGCCTTGATTTCCGAATTAGTTGGTTGCAACCCAAATATTTTTGAGTTTCTTCCACTTGATAGCATAACCTTCCTTAGTTATCAATTAACAGCAAAGCTTTCCCGAAACTAACAGAACATAAAGCGCCTACCAAATTTTTCTTTTAACAACATAGAGAATATTACTTGAAAATGAACTAGAGAAGGGTTATAAGATATCTAAGTTCTGATATCTTTAACAGAGATCTCAACTTAAAGGAGTATATACGTGGTTAATACGTTTGTAGGCTAACTGAGTTGTTAAGGCTAGGTTTCTGATTAAATGTCAGCTCATGCTAAACTAATGGATCATTTCCTGATTAAAAGCCACATATCCCATATTAAGCTGAGTTTTAATTTTCTACTGTTAAGCTTTAATTCTTAAGGTTGTGTTTGGCAAGAAAATAACAATTACCTCCCTTTTTGTACTTATTGCACCACTTATAACATATTTTAGATATACCAAAATGCATTTCAAAATTTTGGATAAAAAATCCATAAATCATTTTCTGACAAAGTAGAGGTTAACTACTAAATATAATAAATATTAATTATTATATTTGACATATCACCACATCACATATATTATACTACACATAATAATATATGCAATATATAACACATACTTAAAAAAATCTGGTAAACTCTTAGTTTATTTATTCAGAAAAAATGTGATTCGCTACATTTTCCCTCCCTTATAAAGATTTCGTCCTCGGAATCGAAAAGTACAATTACCCGAAAAATGTGGATAATTCTTTTTCATTCTCTCCTCTAACTCCCATGTTGCTTCTTCAATGTTGTGGTTTCTCCATAATACCTTTACTGAAGGTATTGTCTTATTTCGCAAAATTTGCTCTTTCCTATCCAATATTTGCACAGGAACCTCTTCATTGGTTAAATCTTTCTCAAATTGGATAGGTTCATATTCAATTACATGTTTATAATCTGGTTTGTATGGTCGTAAAACTGACACATGAAACACATTATGAACATGCTCTAATTCCGAAGGTAAAACTACTTCATAAGCTACCTCTCCCACTTTTCTCAAATCTTCAAACGGCCCTATAAAACGAGGACTTAACTTTCCTTTTTTTCTGAAACGTATCTTCCCTTTCCAGGGAGATACTTTCAGAAACAATTGCGATCCGACTTCAAAATCTCTTTTCTGTCTGTGCAAATCTGTATACTTCTTTTGGCGATCTTGAGCAGCTATTAGTCGCATTCGTATCAACTTAACTACTTCTGCAGTTTTTTGTACTAGTTTGGGACCTAGTAGACGACGTTCGCCCACTTCATCCCAATATAAGGGCGATCTGCATTTTCTTCCATACAATGCTTCATAAGGCCGCATGCCTATACTAGCGTGATAGCTGTTGTTGTATGCAAATTCTATCAGGGGTAAGTGATCGTCCCAACTGCCCTTGAAGTCCATAACACATGCACATAGCATATCCTCCAGAGTCTGTATTGTTCTTCACTCTATCCATCTGTCCGTGGATGATAAGTTGTACTTAATCTTAACTGTGTTCCCAGATGTTCTTGTAAGCTTCTCCAAAAATTTGAAGTAAATCTTGGATGTAGAGATTAGCTAACCGATCTAAATTATATCTGATCTTGATTGGCAAAAAGTGTGCTGATTTTGTTAATCGATCAACTATAACCCAAATCGCATCAAATCCTTTTTGCGTCCTCAGGAGTCCTACCACAAAATTCATTGTGATATGCTCCCATTTCCATTCAGGAATTTCCAATGGCTGTAATAGACCACTAGGTTTCTAATGTTCAGCTTTTATTCGTTGACAAGTTAAACATCTGCTAACATACTCTGCAACCTCTTTTTTCATACATGGCCACCAGAAATATTATCGGAGGTCTTGATACATTTTGGTACTGCCAGTATGAATTGTGTATCTTGAACAATGAGCTTCTTGTAGTATTTCTTCTTTCAGTTCCAGTTCTGTCGGAACCCATATTCTTCCTTCAAATCTAATAATTTCATCCTTATCGGTATTAAACTTTCCTTCTTTTCCTGATGAAATTTTCTCTTTCAATTTCTCACATTCCCCATCTTTAAATTATGCTTCCTTGATTCTATCCAAAAGAGTTGAGAAAGCCTCTATTGAATGCAACTTTTCATTTGATTCTTGTGGAAGTTTAACTTCTAATTACATTCTTTTTATAGCTATCACTAACTCATCTTAAGCGATCAACAACATCAATTTCTCGCGAACTTTCCTGCTTAAAGCATCAGCTACCACATTTGCCTTACCTGGGTGATAAAGGATTTCACAATCATAATCCTTAATAATTACAACCATTTTCTTTGTCTCATATTTAGCTCCTTCTGTATGAAAATATATTTCAGACTTTTATGATCTGTATATATTTCACATTTTTCTCTATACAAGTAATGCCTTCAAATTTTTAAGGCAAACACCACGGCTGCCAATTATAAATCGTGAGTAGGATACCCTTTCTCATAATCTTTTAACTGCCGTGATGCATATGAAATAACCTTCCCATGCTACATAAGGACACATCCCAAACCTTTATGTGATGCGTCACTATATACCACAAAATTCCCTGTTTCATTGGGTAAGGACAACACTGGAGCATTACTCAATCTTCTCTTGAGTTCTTGAAAACTCTCTTCACATTTCTCATTCCATATAAATTTATAAATTTAACTATCTTCCTTGTCAGGTTAGTTAATTGGGTGGCTATTTTTGAAGAATCTTGAATAAATCTTCGATAATATCCCGTTAACCCTAAGAAGTTATGCATTTCAGTAGGCGTCTTTGGTTATTCCCAGTTCATAACTGCTTCCACTTTTGCCGGATCCACAGATAATCCATCTTTGTCAATCACGTGACCCAAAAATTGAACTCTTTCTAGCTAGAATTCACATTTACTGAACTTCGCATATAACTTTTCTTTTCTTAATGTTTCCAACACTATTCTTAAATGGTCAGTATGATCATTCTGTGTCTTGGAATAGATCAGAATATCATCTATGAATACTACCATAAACTTATTCAAGTATGGTTTGAATATTATGTTCATCATATCCATGAATGCAGCTAGTGCATTCGTTAATCCAAAAGACATAACTAAAAATTCGTAGTGACAATAATGAGTCCGGAATGCTGTCTTTGGAACATCTTCATCTCTTACCTACAACTGATGGTATCTAGTTCTCAGGTCTATCTTTGAAAAATATTTCGCCCCTTTCAGTTGATCAAAAAGATCGTCAATCCTGGGCAAAGGATATTTGTTCTTGATCGTCACTTTGTTTAACTCTCTATAGTCAATTCAATGTCTTAACGATTCATCTTTCTTCTTTACAAATAACATAGGTGCACCCCAAGGAGACATACTGGGTTGAATATAGATCTTATCCAATAATTCCTGCAATTGTATCATCAATTCCTTTATTTCTACAGGAGCCATTATGTACGGTGCTTTTGAAATTGGTGTCGTACCAGGTACCAGATCAATAACAAATTCTATTTCTCTATCTGGCGAAAGGCCTAATAACTAATCAGGGAAAACATCTGCAAACTCATTTACTACCACAATGTCTTCTATTTTCGCTCCTTTTTGCTGAGTGTCTATCACATATGCGAGATAACCCATACAACCTTTTTGTAATAACTTCTTTACTTGCATCATCATTAAGCATCGTGACTGCTTTGGTGATTTACTGCCGTAAAACACGACCTTCGGTTGCTTTGCAGGTTTAAGACTCACAGATTTTCTTTGGAAATCGATGGTTGCTCCATGCTTGAACAACTAATCCATTCCCAAAATAATGTCAAATTCCCCGAGTTGTATCGGAATTAGATCTACTGTAAGTTCACGTTTTCTTATCTTAACGCAATAATCCCTATAAACATGCTCTACAGGAATCACTTACTTATTAGCCACTTCTATATTCATGGGTGTTTCTAAATTCAATAAGGGCATTTCTATGCGCTTAGCGAATTCATGTGATACAAAAGAATAGGTTGCCCCAGAATAAAATAATACATAAGTATTAATATTGTTGATTGGGACAATACCTGAAACCACATCCTTAGATGTTACCGCATCTTTTGCCGTCATATTGAAGGTTCTGGCAGTTGGCTTGTTTGGTGTAGCTGGGCCAATTGTAAGCGCTTTAGTGCCACTATTTCCTTTACCACTGCATCCTCCTTCTGCTCCTTTCTTCGGACAATTTCTGGCAAAGTGATCCATCGATCCACAAACATAGCACCCACAATTTTTCTTTGGATTTGGGCAGTTAAGAGAAATGTGTCCCTCCTGTCCACACTTGTAGCAAACCGTGTGCCCTTTTAGACAAATGCCCAAATGATTCTTTCCACATTTCATACATGCTTCAATTTTCTTCTTTTGCTATCCACCTTGAACACTACTCGTGTTCCCAACATTATTCCATTTTCTTTTATTATTCTACTTGCTAGTACCCTCTGGTTTAACCGATCCTTCAGACTGTCCTTTATTCTTCTTATCTTTATTATACCTACCTGCTGTTTCGCTACCACTTTCTGCTATTATTGCTTTCTCTAGGAGAGCGGCATAAGTTCCTATCTGTAATAATGACAACTTGTTGTAGATCCAAGGTTTCAAACCTAGCTCAAATCGTCTCGCTTTTCGTTCTACTGTATTCACTTGATGTGGAGCGAATCGTGCCAACTCGTTGAACTTGGCTGCATACTCCGATACAATCATATCACCTTGTTTAAGATCAAGGAATCGGACTTCCATTCTGCTTCCCATCCTAGGAGGAAAGTAATTTTCAAAGAAAAGTTTCTTAAATTTGGACCACTTTATTACACATGTACTGGCTCTAGTTTTATTTGCTTCCCACCAAAAATTTACTTCCCCTTTCAGCATATAGGCAGCAAATGAAGTTTTCTGCTCTCTACTTACTCTGTCTATCTCAAAGGCTTTCTCCATTTATTGAATCCATGACTGAGCCTCAATTGGTTCTGTAGTCCCTCTAAACTCAGGAGGTCTTACACTTTTAAAATCTTTGAAACTAGCCATGTGAATAGTTGGTGGTGGTGGTGGAACATTCACATCAGGTGGTGGAGTATTCCTGTTTTGAAAAGCTTCCATCATAAAATGTGAAAATTGATGTATAGGATTCTCTTGGGCATCATTCCTGTTTTCATTTTCATTATGAACCTCTTCATTTCTATTTTCAGTGTTAGGTTCCTCATTAACATTTCTTCGCACCTTAGGTACTCTTCCTCCTCTAATTTTGGGTGGCATTTTTATCTGTTTAATAACATTTATTATTATTAAACTATTTATTACATGAACATTCATACAAAATGTAAAGCAATAACATTCATAACAAACATATTTAATATTATTATATATTAAACATGTTCTTACATGTGCCTTGATCATTTCTATCATTGTTAGCTCTTCTGGCTATTACATATGTCATAGCATTCACATTTACTATTTACATAACATTTTTGCCTTGCTAAAAAAAGATTTACATATACTAATCCTTAACCACTATCAACTTAGGATTCCCAAAAGATATCCTCATAGAGCTACCAAAAGTGGGGTACATTTACATCCTACACATACTAGCACATTTATAATATTTACATTATCATAAATACACATGCCATATACATCTCCAGACTGACACTCAAATATTCATATCCCGCACTGGAGTGATGGATTGCACTCACTCCTCTTCCGTGATGGCCATGACTCTGGCTCGCGAGATGGAATATCTAGACTGTCCTAGCTCCTGAGGGTAATTCCAGACAGCTGTCTAGACCCTCTCCACAGAATGAACATATAGAAAACTCATCATTTCCTTTTGTCTCTTGCACTCATCCAATCGACCCTCCAAATGGTGAATATATCCATTAGAGGCTGACATAATATTCTCCATTCCATGTCGTTCTTCATGCAATCCCTGAATTTGTCCTTCCAGATTCTGGACCTTATCTTCAGATACCTGAAGTCTAGCTAAAAATTAATTGTTCTAATCCATCAAGTAATGGATCATTGCCCCCAGCTGAATCATTGCATCTTCTATTTCATTTTACTGAGGTCCAACATCTGGTACCTCGTTCATCTCTTCCTCTG
This sequence comes from Panax japonicus, assembly GCA_020205505.1. NCBI lineage: Eukaryota > Viridiplantae > Streptophyta > Magnoliopsida > Apiales > Araliaceae > Panax > Panax japonicus. The sequence continues at coordinate 15,903,963 of CM035108.1, read as the reverse complement.
GATCTTCCTCTTCTTCTACCAACTCTGGATCTAAATCTATCACATGCGCTGGATCTATTGGTGGTGGAGCGATCAGCTCCTCAATAAGGACTGGTTAATCTTGAATTTCTGCCATCCTATACATAAACAAATATCTTGATTAATACATAGTACAACTTAAACAACAAATAACAAATAACAGTTATTTTTTAAATATTTTACATTTTTAAATGAAGTTCCATAGTTCATCTTTGCTTAACTCTATATGAGTTATTTATTTCATGCCCGTCTCACTAACTTAAAGTTATAACCCAAGTTTCCCATCCTAAGTCTTTTAACTTAATGCTTTGATACCAACTTGTGACGCCCCCAAATTCGGGTACTTGAAACCCTTATTTAGTGCTCACGATATCAAACATTCAACATAGTATAACTTCAACTTTAAAAAGTTATTACGTCAAAGTGCTACTAATCCCAGGTATGTAGACCTTTAAATGTTCATTACATGATAGTTTAATATTTACAAACATGCAAACTATCTTTTACACCCAGTCCCAGATAATCTGTTACTTTTCCTTTCCCTTTGTCTTTTCCAGACCCTTCTGCTCGAGTCTGCTCAGCTGAAAACATTTATAATAAAACAAGTATGAGCATTTAATTGCTCCGCAAGTAATACTATTCTTTAAGGCACAACAAGAAATAAATGTTTTTCTTGAAGCATGCTTTGACAGTGAATCAAAACTGTAAAGCAATAAATCTTGAATCATGCACATTTCTGGAATATCATAACAATATTGAATAACTGAGAGGTTTTAAGACCATGAACATATTTTTATTTTCTTGAAAAGGTTCAATCAGAAATTTTATCAGACGAACTGTCTTATCTTACGAGCACATAGGTTGATCAGCCCTTTACGCCCTGTATTGATCAATACTATCTTTTCCAGAACAATTTTCATGTTCTACATCACCACTCCCAGAGTGTAATAAAAATATCCCATTTAAGGGTATGTTCATTCTCAGTTTTAGATTCCAACTACAAGGATATAGCTGGATAGCTTAAATCATGGCACAATAATATTTCAAGACTTAATATAAAGAAATTGAAATATTTTATATCTATGTCTGGCCAGAAGGAATGGCTCAGACTTCTTTGCAACCTGCTCATGCATATTAAATTGCATTTGATATATATGATAATACATTACTCAATCTTTTGAAGCTGATTGGAATAAAAAGATTATTCAATCTTATAATATTCATAAATAAGTAAAGACAGTTCAGAAATTTGAGAACCTGTCAACATATGAATAATCTGAGAATACTTGCTCAATAAAGAGTAAGATTTAGATGCTTGCCCTGTTTGTAGACTATTTGTATAATTTCAGCTTAACTTGTATATCCACACAGATCCTACACAATTATTTGCATTCACAAGCATATTAGCCAAATAGCTAAGTCATATAGCTTGTATGTTTACATATCACATAGTCACAGTGATCATGTTTTTAGTTTATATTCTCATATTTGAGATATTTCTTTACATCTTTCAAATATCCCATCCATGCTCTTACAATCGCCTTTTCTTTCTGTTAAGGGTCTGATATAATTTATGCTCATTGATTTTAGTTCATATTTCTTTTACTTCTTTCATTTGTTTTGCAATTTTCCTTATAATTAGGTAGTCAAGGTGAATACCTAAGATATTTCATGTTTCACAAGGTAACTTGATAGCATATCTTATATATCAAAGGTAATTTCTATTTGTATGGTTATTCCTTGATATTTTTTCATGATTTATAGACTCATTCTGATATGCCATTTCGATACAAATCCTTGAGTATATTCTAGATTTATTTATATTAGCTTCCATTAAATTACTTATTTACTTGCTTGTATTCTTTTACGAAACAGTCATTATTATAACTGCTAATCAACAATTGTTACTGCTCATTCTATTTGTTATGGTTATTGGTATCATCTAAATGTTGCCACCACTATGCAGCAAGTCCCTTTTTTGCTGCCCATCTTATTTAAGTTATGGTTTTATTATATATTATGTATACTTTCCCTTTTTGAAATTCAGAAGTTAAGAGTTACAAGTAAACTCTCAAATTACAACACATAGCAAAAATGGCTTACCAAAGCAGTAATAGCAGCTGCTCACTGCTGTTATTACACAGCAGTCCATTTTTCTCAATCCCTTGACTTAAGAGATCATAATTCTCACCTTTTCGGTCCATGTGTTGTTACATTTTAAATATCAATTTGGTGGTGTACCCACCCCTTTACGTAAGTATTAGCCAATCGATATGGGTTATTATTATTTATCATCCATAAGAGCAAGAAAGACCTCTTTTTGTGTTGCCCAAAACAGCCACCTGCTGCTGCCGTTAGGTAGCAGCCCTCCCAGTGCTTTGCCCAGTTTTAACCCCTACATTAATGACCCCTTTACACTATGTTTTGGACATTACACAACTGGTATTTACACTTATTACAGAGAAATATCAGTTGGGTTGTCTAAGAAACTTATCCACACTAAATGAGAGTCCAAGGAAGCCCCCATCTAATGCCATAAACAGACATGACTGCCATCGTGGGCAGCAGCCCTGCCCTTAATGAATGCCATTTTTGGCAACCATTTGGTAAATTAGTCACAACCTTTTATCAAAAATATTTACATAATACACCCCGCCTTAAAATAACATGCAATCTATAATCTCTACACATGATATGCAATCAACTTGGTGGTTGCCCCAAAACATTGAGTAAAAGTGCTTGCCAAGCTAAATTCTTGCATTTAGTTGTAGCTTAAAAATTAGCTTTCATTCCAATTAACAAGGCACACCCCATTACTATCCCTTAAGCATGGTATATATATAATCCAAACTTTTATTCTAACGAATAAGCAATTGTTAAGAAAAACAGTTCATTGAGGAATTTTATCAAACACTTTACATGCACTTTTTTGAAACACAAGTGTCATAGCTATTTATTTTCTTTAAAAACCCAGTTTAGTTCCCTTATTACTCCACAACCACCTATCTCCTTGTGCCTAAATTATATTCATAGCAGTCGATTATACAATCATGGGAATGAATAATCAAGTAGTTGACAATCTAATTAATTTATTCTCTTCATAACATGCAATACTTTTGATAACACAATTATATCAAGTAGAAAAAAATCTCACTGTTTAGCATGTCATCCCCGAATAGTTACACTGCTTTATAAAATCAAATCAGTAGCACACCTTCCAATTAACCCGTAACAATTCCTATAACCATTAAGTAGTGCATATTAACATCTTAAAGTAAATATATAGAAAAGACGCATTACCTTTCTAAGCCTTGATTTCTGAATTAGTTGGTTGCAACCCAAATATTTCTGAGTTTCTTCCCCTTGATATCGTAACCTTCCTTAGTTATCAATTAACAACAAAGCTTTCCCTAAACTAACAGAACATAAAGCGCCTAACAAATTTTTCTTTTAACAACATAGAGCCTATTACTTGAAAATGAATTGGAAAAGGGTTATAAGATATCTAAGATATTAGAACTTAGATATCTTATAACCCTTCTCCAATTCATTTTCAAGAAATAGGCTCTATGTTCTTAAAAGAAAAATTAAAACTTGATTTATGGATATTTTATCCAAAATTTTAAAAGGCATTTTGGTATATCTAAAATATGTTATAAGTGGTGTAATAAGTATAAAAAGGGAGGTAATTGTTATTTTCTTGCCAAACACAACCTTAAGAATTAAAGCTTAACAGTAGAAAATTAAAACTCAGCTTAAAATGGGATACGTGGCTTTTAATCAAGAAATGATCCATTAGTTTAGCATGAGCTGACATTTAATCAGAAACCTAGCCTTAACAACTCAGTTAGCCTACAAACGTATTAACCACGTATATACTCCTCTAAGTGTATATCTCTGTTAAAGATATCAGAACTTAGATATCTTATAACCCTTCTCCAGTTCATTTTCAAGTAATAGGCTCTATGTTGTTAAAAGAAAAATTTGTTAGGCGCTTTATGTTCTGTTAGTTTCGGGAAAGCTTTGCTGTTAATTGATAACTAAGGAAGGTTACGCTATCAAGTGGAAGAAACTCAAAAATATTTGGGTTGCAACCAACTAATTTGGTAATCTAGGCTTAGAAAGGTAATGCATCTTTGCTATATATTTACTTGAAGATGTTTGATATGCACTACTTAATGGTTATGGGAATTGCTATGGGTTGATTGGGAAGGTGTGCTACCGATTTGATTTTATAAAGTAGTGTAACTATTCGGGGATGACATGCTAAACAGTGGGATTTTTTTTTCTACTTGATATAAATATGTTATCAAAAGTATTGCATGTTATGAAGAGAATAAATTAATTAGATTGTCAACTACTTGATTATTCATTCCTATGATTGTATAATCGACTGCTATGAATATAATTTAAGCACAATGAGATAGGTTGCTGTGGAGTAATAAGGGAACTAAACTGGGTTTTTAAAGAAAATAAATAGCTATGACACTTGTGTTGCAAAGCAGTGCCTGTAAAGTGTTTGATAAAATTCCTCAATGAACTGTTTTGCTTAACAATTACTTATTCGTTATAATTAAAGTTTGGGTTATATATATACCATGCTTAAGGGTAAGTAATGGAGTGTGCCTTGTTAAATGGAATGAAAACTAATTTTTAAGCTAAAACTAAATGCTAGAATTTAGCTTGGCAAGCACTTTTACTCACTGTTTTGGGGCAGCCACCAAGTTGATTGCATATCATGTGTAGAGATTATAGATTGCATGTTATTTTAAGGCGGGGTGTATTATGTAAATATTTTTGATAAAAGGTTGTGACTAATTTACCAAATGGTTGCCAAAAATGGCATTAAATAAGGGCAGGGCTGCTACCCACGGTGTCAGTCATGTCTATTTGTGGCATCAGATGGGGGCTTTCTTGGACTCTAATTTAGTGTAGATAAGTTTCTAAGATAGCCCAGCTGATATTGCTCTATAATAAGTGTAAATACCGGTTGTGTAATTTCCAAAACATAGTGTAAAGGGGTCAGTAATGTAGGGATTAAAACTGGGCAAAACACTGGGAGGGCTGCTGCCTATGGGCAACAGCAGTTGATTCAATAGATTATCTTAGTGTGGAGGTATCAATTATATTATCTTCAAAACATTATATAAATGAGTCAAGAATGTAAGGAATAAAAGTTTAACAAGGTGGTGATTAAGAAAGAGGGGTTGCTGCCTAACGGGAGCAGCAGGTGGTTGTTTTGGGCAACACAAAAAGAGGTCTTTCTTTCTCTTATGGAGGTTAAATAGTAGTAACCCATATCAATTGGCTAATACTTTCTTAAAGGGGTGAGTACACCACCAATTTGATATTTAAAATGTAATAACACATGGGCCTAAAAGGTGAGAATTATGATCTCTTAAGTTAAGGGATTGAGGAAAAGGGACTGCTGTGTAATTAATAGCAGTGAGCAGCAGCGAGCAGCAGCGAGCAGCTGCTATTACTGCTTTGATAAGCCATTTTTGTATATGTGTTGTAATTTGAGAGTTTACATGTAACTCTTAACTTCTGAATTTCAAAAAGGGGAAAGTATACATAATATATAATAAAACCATAACTTAAAAAAGATGGGCAGCAAGGGAGGGACTTGCTGCATAGTGGTGGCAACATATAGATGATACCAGTAACCATAACAAATAGAATAAGCAGTAACAGCTGTTGATTAGCAGTTATAATAATGACTATTTCGTAAAAGAATACAAACAAGTTAATAAGTAATTTAATGGAGGCTAATATAAATAAATCTACAATATACTCAAGGATTTGTATCGAAATGGCATATCAGAATGCGCCTACAAATCATAAAAAAAATACCAAGGAATAACCATACAAATGGAAATTTCCTTTGATATATAAGATATGCTATCAAGTTACCTTGTGAAACATGAAATATCTTAGGTCTTCACCTTGACTACCTAATTATAAGGAAAATTGCAAAGTATACCTATGACAAATGAAAGAAGTAAAATAAATATGAACTAAAATCAATGAGCAGAAATTATGTCAGACTCTTTAACAGAAAGAAAAGGCGATTGTAAGAACATGGATGAGATATTTGAAAAATGTAAAGAAATATCTCAAATATGAGAATATAAACTAAAAACATGATCACTGTGACTACGTGATATGTAATCATACAAGCTATATGACTTAGCTATTTGGTTAATATGCTTGTGAATGCAATTACTTGTGTAGGATCTGTGAGGATATACAAGTTAAGCTGAAATTATACAAATAGTCTACAAACAAGGCAAGTATCTAAATCTTACTCTTTATTGAGCATATATTCTAAGATTATTCATATGTTGACAGGTTCTCTAATTTCTGAACTGTCTTTCCTTATTTATGAATATTATAAGATTGAATAATATTTTTATTCCAATCAGCTTCAAAAGATTGAGTAATGTATTATCACGTATATCAAATACAATTCAATATGCATGAGCAGGTTGCAAAGAAGTCTGAGCCATTCCTTCTGGCCAGACATAGATATAAAATATTTCAATTTCTTTATATTAAGTCTTGAAATATTATTGTGCCATGATTTAAGCTATCCAGCTATATCGTTGTAGTTGGAATCTAAAACTGAGAATGAACATACCCTTAAATGGGATATTTTTATTGCAATTTAGGAGTGGTGATGTAGAACATAAAAATTGTTCTGGAAAAGATAGTATTGATCAATACAGGACGTAAAGGGCTGATCACCCTATGTGCTCGTAAGATAAGACGATTCGTCTGATAAAATTTCTGATTGAACCTTTTCAAGAAAAGAAAAATATGTTCATGGTCTTAAAACCTCTCAGTTATTCAATATTGTTATGATATTCCCGAAATGTGCATGATTCAAGATTTATTGCTTTACAGTTTTGATGCATTGTCAAAGCATGCTTCAAGGAAAACATTTATTTCTTGTTGAGCCTTAAAGAATACTATTACTTGCGGAGCAATTAAATGCTCATACTTGTTTTATTATAAATGTTTTTAGCTAAGCAGACTCAAGCAGAAGGGTCTAGAAAAGACAAAGGGAAAAGAAAAGTAACAGATTAGCTGGGACTGGATGTAAAAGATAGTTTGCATGTTTGTAAATATTAAACTATCATGTAAGGAACATTTAAAGGTCTACGTACCTAGGATTAGTAGCACTTTGTTATAATAACTTTATAAAGTTTAAGTTATACTATGTTGATTGTTTGATATCATGAGCACTGAATAAGGGTGTCAAGTACCTGAATTTGGGGGCGTCACAAGTTGGTATCAAAGCTATAAGTTAGAAGCCTTAGGATGGGAACCTTGGGTTATAACTTTAAGTTAGTGAGACAGACATGAAATAAATAACTCATATAGAGTTAAACAAAGATGAACTGTGGAACTTCATTTAAAAATGTAAAATAATTTAAAAATAACTATTATTTGTTGTATAAGTTGTATTATGTATTAATCAAGAAATTTGTTTATGTATAGGATGGCAGAAATTGAAGATGAACTAGTCCTTATTGAGGAGCAGATAGCTCCACCACCAATAGATCCAGCGCATGTGATAGATTTAGATCCAGAGTTGGTAGAAGAAGAGGAAGATCCAGAGGAAGAGATGAACGAGGTACCAGATGTTGGACCTCAGCAAAATGAAATAGAAGATGCAACGATTCAGCTGGGGGCAATGATCCATTACTTGATGGATTAGAACAATTAATTTTTAGCTAGACTTCAGGTATCTGAAGATAAGGTCCAGAATCTGGAAGGACAAATTCAGGGATTGCATGAAGAACGACATGGAATGAAGAATATTATGTCAACCTCTAATGGATATATTCACCATTTGGAGGGTCGATTGGATGAGTGCAAGAAACAAAAGGAAATGATGAGTTTTCTATATGTTCATTCCATGGAGAGGGTCCAGACAGCTGTCTGGAATTACCCTTAGTAGCTAGGACAGTCTAGATATTCTATCTCGCGAACCAGAGTCACGGCCATCACGGAAGAGGAGCGAGTGCATTCCATCACTACAGTGCAGGATAGTGATATTTGAGTGTCAGTCTAGAGATGTATATGGCATGTGTATCTATGATAATGTAAATATTGAAAATGTGCTAGTATATGTAGGATGTAAATATACCCCACTTTTGGTAGCTCTATGGGGATATCTTTTGGGAATCTTAAGTTGATAGTGGTTAAGGATTAGTGTATGTAAATCTTTTTTTAGCAAGGCAAAAATGTTATGTAAATAGTAAATGTGAATGCTATGACATATGTAATAGCCAGAAGAGCTAACAGTGATAGAAATGATCAAGGCACATGTAAGAACATGTTTAATATATAATAATATTAAATATGTTTGTTATGAATGTTATTGATTTACATTTTGTATGAATGTTCATGTAATAAATAGTTTAATAATAATAAATGTTATTAAACAGATAAAAATGCCACCCAATATTAGAGGAAGAGTACCTAGGGTGCGAAGAAATGTTAATGAGGAACCTAACACTTAAAATAGAAATAAAGAGGTTCATAATGAAAATGAAAACAGGAATGAGGCCCAAGAGAATCCTATGCAGCAATTTTCACGTTTTATGATGGAAGCTTTTCAAAACAGGAATACTCCACCACCTGATGTGAATGTTCCACCACCACCACCAACTGTTCACATGGCTAGTTTCAAAGATTTTAAAAGTGTAGGACCTCCTGAGTTTAGAGGGACTACCGAACCAATTGAAGCTCAGTCATGGATTCAAGAAATGGAGAAAGCCTTTGAGATAGCCAGAGTAAGTAGAGAGCAGAAAACTTCATTTGCTGCCTATATGCTGAAAGGGGAAGCAAATTTTTGGTGGGAAGCAAATAAAACTAGACCCAGTACAGGTGTAATAAAGTTGTCCAAATTTAAGAAACTTTTCTTTGAAAATTACTTTCCTCCTGGATTGCAAAGCAGAATTGAAGTCCGATTCCTTGATCTTAAACAAGGTGATATGACTGTATCGGAGTATGCAGCCAAGTTCAACGAGTTGGCATGATTCGCTCCACATCAAGTGAATACAGTAGAACGAAAAGCGAGACGAGTTGAGCTAGGTTTGAAACCTTGGATCTACAACAAGTTGTCAGTATTACAGATAGGAACTTATGCCGCTCTTCTTGAGAAAGCAATAATAGCAGAAAGGGGTAGCGAAACAGCAGGTAGGTATAATAAAGATAAGAAGAATAAAGGGTAGTCCAAATGATCGGTTAAACTAGAGGGTAATAGCAAGTGGAATAAGAAAAGAAAATGGAATAATGTTGGGGACACAAGTAGTGTTCAAGGTGGACAGCAAAAGAAGAAAATTGAAGCGTTTAAGAAATATGGAAAGAATCATTTGGGCATTTTTCTAAAATGGCAGACGGTTTGCTACAAGTGTGGATAGGAGGGACACATTTCTCCTAACTGTCCAAATCCAAAGAAAAATTTTGGGTGTTATGTTTATGGATCGATGGATCACTTTGCCAGAAATTATCCAAAGAAAGGAGCAGAAGGAGGAAGTAGTGGTAAAGGAAATAGTGGCACTAAAGCGCTTACAATTGGTACAACTACACCAAATAAGCCAACTGCCAGAACCTTTAATATGACGGCAAAGGATGCGATAACATCTAAGGATATGGTTTCAGGTATTGTCCCAATCAACAATATTAGTGCTTATGTATTATTTGATTCTGGGTCAACTTATTCTTTTATATCACATGAATTCGCTAAGCGCATAGAAATGACCTTATTGAATTTATAAATACCCATGAATATAGAAGTGGCTAATAAAGAAGTGATTCATGTATAGCATGTTTATAGGGATTGTTGCGTTAAGATAGGAGAACGTTAACTTACAGTAGATCTAATTTCGATACAACTCGGGGAATTTGACATTATTTTGGGAATGGATTGGTTGTTCAAGCATGGAGCAACCATCGATTACCAAAGAAAATCTGTGAGTTTTAAACCTGCAAAGCAACCGAAGGTCATGTTTTACGGCAGTAAATCACCAAAGCAGTCATGATGCTTAATGATGATGCAAGAAAAGAAGTTATTACAAAAAGGTTGTATGGGTTATCTCGCATATGTGATAGACACTTAGAAAAAAGGAGCGAAAATAGAAGACATTGTGGTAGTAAATGAGTGTGCAGATGTTTTCCCTGATGAGTTACAAGGCCTTCTGCCATACAGAGAAATAGAATTTTTTATTGATTTGGTACCTGGTACGAAACCAATTTCAAAAGCACCGTACAGAATGGCTCCTGTAGAAATGAAGGAATTGATGATACAATTGCAGGAATTATTGGATAAGAAATACATTCGACCCAGTACGTCTCCTTGGGGAGCACCTGTGTTGTTTGTAAAGAAGAAATATGGATCATTAAGACTTTGTATTGACTATAGAGAGTTAAACAAAGTGACAATCAAGAACAAATATCCTTTGCCCAAGATTAACGATCTTTTTGATCAACTGAAAGGGGCGAAATATTTTTCAAAGATAGACCTGAGAACTGGATACCATCATTTTAAGGTAAGAGATGAAGATGTTCCAAAGACAGCATTTCGGACTCGTTATGGTCACTACAAATTTTTAGTTATGTCTTTTGGATCAATGAATGCACCAGCTGCATTCATGGATATGATGGACAGAATATTCAAACCATACTTGGATAAGTTTGTGGTAGTATTCATAGATGATATTCTGATCTATTCCAAGACACAGAATGATCATACTGACCATTTGAGAATAGTGTTGGAAACACTAAGAAAAGAAAAGTTATATGCAAAGTTCAGTAAATGTGAATTCTGGCTAGAAAGAGCTCAATTTTTGGGTCACGTGATTGACAAAGATGGATTATCTGTGGATCCAGCAAAAGTGGAAATAGTTATGAACTGGGAACAATCGAAGACGCCTACTGAAGTGCGTAGCTTCTTAGGGTTAGCGGGATATTATCGAAGATTCATTCAAGATTTTTCAAAAATAGCCACCCCGTTAACTAACTTAATAAAGAAGACAATTAAATTTATATAGAATCAGAAATACGAAGAGAGTTTTCAAGAACTCAATAAAAGATTGAGTAATGCTCCAGTGTTGTCCTTACCCGATGAAACAAGGAATTTTGTGGTATACAGTACGCATCACATAAAGGCTTGGGATGTGTCCTTATGCAGCATGAGAAGGTTATTGCATATGCATCACGATAGTTAAAAGATTATGACAAAGGGTATCCTACTCACGATTTAGAATTGGCAGCTGTGGTGTTTTCTTTAAAAATTTGGAGGCACTATTTGTATGGTGAAAATGTGAAATATATATACAGATCATAAAAGTCTGAAATATATTTTTACACAAAAGGAGCTAAACATGAGACAAAGAAGTTGGCTGGAATTGATTAAGGATTATGATTGTGAAATCCTTTATCACCCAGGTAAGGCAAATGTGGTAGCTGATGCTTTAAGTAGGAAAGGTCGCGAGAAATTGATATTGTTGACAGCTCAAGATGAGTTAGTGACAGCTATGAAAAGAATGGAATTAGAAGTTACACTTCCACAAGAATCGGATGAAAAGTTGTATTCAATAGAGACTTTCTCTACTCTTTTGGATAGAATCAAGGAAACACAATTTAAAGATGGGGAATGTGAGAAATTGAAAGAGAAAATTTCATCAGGAAAAGAAGGAAAGTTTAATACCGATAAGGATGGAATTATTAGATTTGAAAGAAGAATACGGGTTCTGACAGAACTGGAACTGAAAGAAGAAATATTACAAGAAGCTCATTGTTCAAGATACACAATTCATCCTGGCAGTACCAAAATGTATCAAGACCTCCGACAACATTTCTAGTGGCCAAGTATGAAAAAAGAAGTTGCAGAGTATGTTAGCAGATGTTTAACTTGTCAACGAATAAAAGCTTAACATTAGAAACCTAGTGGTCTATTACAGCCATTGGAAATTCCTGAATGGAAATGAGAGCATATCACAATGGATTTTGTGGTAGGACTCCCGAGGACGCAAAAGGGATTTGATGCGATTTGGGTTATAGTTGATCGATTAACAAAATTGGCACACTTTTTGCCAATCAAGATCAGATATAATTTATATCGGTTAGCTAATCTCTACATCAAGGAAATTATTTCCCGACATGGAGTGCCAGTATCCATTGTTTCGGATAAAGATCCAATATTTGCTTCAAATTTTTGGAGAAGCTTACAAAAACATCTGGGAACACAGTTAAGATTAAGTACAACTTATCATCCACAGACAAATGGATAGAGTGAAAGAACAATACAGACTCTAGAGGATATGCTACATGCATGTGTTATGGACTTCAAGGGAAGTTGGGATGATCACTTACCTCTGATAGAATTTGCATACAACAACAGCTATCACGCTAGTATAGGCATGCCACCTTATGAAGTATTGTATGGAAGAAAATGCATATCGCCCTTATGTTGGGATAAAGTGTGTGAACATCTTCTACTAGGTCTCGAACTAGTACAACAAACTACAAAAGTAGTTAAGTTGATACGAATGCGACTAATAGCTACTCAAGATCACCAAAAGAAGTATGCAGATTTGCACAGACAAAAAAGAGATTTTGAAGTCGGATCGCGTGTGTTTCTGAAAGTATCTCCCTAGAAAGGGAAGATACATTTCGGAAAGAAAGGAAAGTTAAGTCCTCGTTTTATAGGGCCGTTTGAAGTTTTGAGAAAAGTGGGAGAGGTAGCTTATGAAGTAGCTTTACCTCCGAAATTAGAGCATGTTCATAATGTGTTTCATGTGTCAGTTTTATGACCATACAAACAAGATTATAAATATGTGATCGAATATGAGCCTATCCAATTTGAGAAAGATTTAACCTACGAAGAGGTTCCTGTGCAAATATTGGATAGGAAAGAGCAAATTTTGTGAAATAAGACAATACCTTCAGTAAAGGTATTGTGGAGAAACCACAACATTGAAGAAGCAACATGGGAGTTAGAGGAAAGAATGAAAAAGAATTATCCACATTTGTTCGGGTAATTGTACTTTTCGATTCCGATGACGAAATCTTTATAAGGGAGGTAAAATGTAGCGAATCACATTTTTCCTGAATAAATAAACTAAGAGTTTACCAGAATATTTTTTTAAGAATGTGCTATATATTGCATATATTATTATGTGTTGTATAATATATGTGATGTGGTGATGTGGTGATATGTCAAATATAATAATTAATATTTATTATATTTAGTAGTTACCCTCTACTTTGTCGAAAAATAATTTATGAATATTTTATCCAAAAATTTGAAATGCATTTTGGTTTATCTAAAATATGTTATAAGTGGTACAATAAGTATAGAAAGGGAGGTAATTATTATTTTCTTGCCAAACACAACCTTAAGAATTAAAGCTTAACAATAGAAAATTAAAACTCAGCTTAATATGGGATACATGGTATTTAATCAGGAAATGATCCATTAGTTTAGCATGAGCTGGGATTTAATCAGAAACCTAGCCTTAATAACTCAGTTAGCCTACAAACGTATTAACCACGTATATACTCCTCTAAGTGTATATCTCTGTTAAAGATATCAGAACTTAGATATCTTATAACCCTTCTCCAGTTCATTTTCAAGTAATAGGCTCTATGTTGTTAAAAGAAAAATTTGTTAGGCGCTTTATGTTCTGTTAGTTTCAGGAAAGCTTTGCTGTTAATTGATAACTAAGGAAGGTTACGCTATCAAGTGGAAGAAACTCAAAAATATTTGGGTTGCAACCAACTAATTCGGAAATCTAGGCTTAGAAAGGTAATGCATCTTTGCTATATATTTACTTGAAGATGTTTGATATGCACTACTTAATGGTTATGGGAATTGCTATGGGTTGATTGGGAAGGTGTGCTACCGATTTGATTTTATAAAGTAGTGTAACTATTCGAGGATGACATGCTAAACATTGGGATTTTTTTTTCTACTTGATATAAATATGTTATCAAAAGTATTGCATGTTATGAAGAGAATAAATTAATTAGATTGTCAACTACTTGATTATTCATTCCTATGATTGTATAATCGACTGCTATGAATATAATTTAGGCACAAAGAGATAGGTGGTTGTGGAGTAATAAGGGAACTAAACTGGGTTTTTAAAGAAAATAAATAGCTATGACACTTGTGTTGCAAAACTGTGCCTGTAAAGTGTTTGATAAAATTCCTTAATGAACTATTTTTCTTAACAATTGCGTATTCGTTAGAATTAAATTTTGGGTTATATATATACCATGCTTAAGGGTAAGTAATGGAGTGTGCCTTGTTAAATGGAATGAAAACTAATTTTTAAGCTAAAACTTAATGCTGGAATTTAGCTTGGCGAGCACTTTTACTCACTGTTTTGGGGCAGCCACCAAATTGATTGCATATCATGTGTAGAGATTATAGATTGTGTGACACCCCCAAAACAGGTATACATCACTCATCTTGAGTCGCCAGATACATGGTACATAATACAACTATAAAGATCTTTTATACAACTATCGTGTAAAAATACGACAAAACATAGCTGAGAGTTTTAATACGAATATTGCCTTCTAGACAATATCCACACTCAATGGAGTCCTCATTACAATTATTATCACACTATTTTATAAAAATAGTGAGGACTACTATAGCCACCATCTCGGACCATCACTCCATTCCCCGACTCATGCCAGCTATATTCTCATTTCCTGATGAGAACAGTGAAAGAAAGGGTGAGCTCAACTAGCCCAGTAAGAAATATCATGACTAAGATAATACAGAATAAATTATCCTTAGCCTTCAACAGTATAACAACTAATATAATATAATAGATAACAAGTTTAATTACAGTGGAATTAGCAATCCATTAGAAGAGTCAAGTAGAACATAATGTCTACTATCTCCTCTAGATTAAAAGTCCATCGTTGATATTTTATTCCTGTAAAACTCATCAACAGTTCCTTGTTATACTTAAGACAAATAGAACTTTCATCACTTGTCTTCACCCGAACCACCAAAGATGTTAGTTAAATTCACAATTCATATTTATAAAAATGTGAATTAACAGTTTCTTCTTGTCACAAAGGCTTAATAGAATGTTTACTCAATATCTTTACCCCAAAGGCTGAAGATATTCAAATGTAATAACAATGATCATACCAATCAGTTGTCTATCTTTGCACTACGGGCCAAAGATATTCAACTATAAAAGCAATGGTCATGATCATACCAATCAATTGTCTGTTAGTGCACTACGGCCAAAGACATTCAACTGTTAACAAATGGTCATAATCCTGCCAATCACATCATTGAATTATCCATGCACTACGGCCAAGGATATTCGTTAGTATCACTATTGATCATGATCATGTCATACACCTGTCCATTTTCGCACTACGGGTCAAAGCTATCAAACAACAGATCATCTTTGCACTATAGGCCAAAGATATTAAACAACATATCATCTTTGCACTACAGGCCAAAGACATACAACTGTAAAACCAATAACCAACAATATAATAAAGAATGGAATAATAAAAGAATTTCACCATGTATGCAGTACTTCGCATAGATAGGTTATTTTAACATAATTATAAAGAATGGAATAATAAAAAAATTTCACCATGTATGTAGTACTTCGCATAGACAGGTTATTCCAACATAATAATAAAGAATGTAATAATAGGAGAATTTCACCATGTATGTGGTACTTCGCATTAACATGTTATTCCAACATAATAATAAAGAATGAAATAATAGAAGAGTTTCACCATGTATGCGACACTTCGCATAAACAGGTTATTCCAACATATTAATAAAGAATGTAATAATAGAAGAATTTTACCATGTATGCGGTACTTCGCATAAACAGGTTATTCCAACATAATAATAAAGAATTGAATAATAGAAGAATTTCACCATGTATGCGGTACTTCGCATAAACAGGTTATTCCAACATAATAATAAAGAATGGAATAATAAAAGAATTTTACCATGTATTTGGTACTTCGCATAAACAAGTTATTCCAACATAATAATATGGAATGGAATAACAGAAGTTCTCTTCATGAATACGAAAGAAATAATAACCCTTACGAATATAACAAATAATATCACTTACGAATATTGAACATAAAATAATATTCCTTACGAATATTAAACAAAAATAATATTCCTTACGAATATTAAACGAAAATAATGAATATTGAATGATAACAATATTCATACGAATATGAAAAATATAATTTCTCTTCAGAATATGAAATAAATAATAATCCTTACGAGTATAGAATTCAAAATCTGAAACGAAATAATATTACTTTCAGACTACAGAGTATGAAAGAAAATATTATTTCAAGCAAATATTGAACAAAAATAACATCGCTTACTATAATAATAACATCCCTTGTGAATATTGAACGGGAATAATATTCGTTACGAATATTAAACGAATATAATGAATATTGAACGATAATAATATTCATACGAATATAGAAAATAATTTCTCTTTAGAATGAAAAATAATAATAATCCTTAACTTGAAAAGAAGAGTATTCCAACTGGTATAACGGATATATTCTTAAAAAAAACTTTCACTGTTTTCTACGCTCAAAGCTTTCTAAAACTCTAAAGAAATACGCTCAATATTATAGAAGAAGAATTCTCTGATTCTGGTGTGATTTCAATTCTAACTAAGCATCTTATTTATAGGAGAATGGAAAGGATACTATGCAATAAAATATAATATATTCAATATATATATAATTTAGAATCTAATAAAACAAATAACTTTATAAAAGTATTCTGTTTTATATAAAAAGATTTTACTATGCAAACACGATTCAGGAACTATACAAACACTATGCATAATAAAATATAATATATTCTATTTATAATCAAATAAAACAAAAAACTTTACAAAAGTATTCTGTTTTATATAAAAAGATTTTACTATGCATAATAAAATATAATATATTCTATTTATAATTCAATAAAACAAATAACTTTACAAAAGTATTTTGTTTTATATAAAAAAATTTCACTATGCAAACACTATGCAGGCACTACGCAAACACTATGCATAATAAAATATAATATATTCTATTTATAGTCTAATAAAATAAATAACTTTATAAAAGTATTCTGTTTTATATAAAAAGCTTTCTGTTTTATTACACTGAGATAATCAGATCATTCCTAGGAAAGGAAAAGTTTCCTGTTTTATTACTAATAATAAAACAAAAACTTAGACAACCAATAAAGGAGTGCCCTCTCATATACGTAACTCCACCACCACCCACTATTTCCAAATTCAGATTTTCAATACATATGGGCCCCACGTGTTCCCCTCCCACCAACATTTCACCATCACAGGTGGGTCCCATTGTGTATATATATATATATATATATTAAATAATCCTCTACCGATTATTTGATGACAACTTGCTTACTTTGAAAAAATTTCAAATGTCACCCTTAACTTTAAACTTTTATCAATTTAACTATTTACCAAAATAGAAAAATTGAATACTTTTATTTCATAAAATTAGGTGTCTCACAGATTGCATGTTATTTTAAGGCGGGAGTGTATTAAGTAAATATTTTTGATAAAAGGTTGTGACTAATTTACCAAATGGTTGCCAAAAATGGCATTAAATATAGGCAGGGCTACTGCCCACGGTGGCAACCATGTTTGTTTATGGCATCAGATGGGGGCTTCCTTGGACTCTCATTTACTGTAGATAAGTTTCTAAGACAACCCATCTGATATTGCTCTGTTATAAGTGTAAATACCAGTTGTGTAATGTCCAAAACATAGTGTAAAGGGGTCATTAATATAGGGACTAAAACTGGGCAAAGCACTGGGAGGGCTGCTGCCCATAGGCAGCAGCAGTTGATTCAATAGATTATCTTAGTGTGAAGGTATGAATTATATTATTTTCAAAACATTATATTAATGAGTCAAGAATGTAAGGAATAAAATTTTAACAAGGTGGTGATTAAGAAAGGGGGGCTGCTGCCTAACGGCAGCAGCATGAGGCTAATTTGGGAAACACAAAAGAGGTCTTTCTTGCTCTTATGGAGGTTAAATAGTAGTAACCTGTGACGCCCCCAAAATAGGTCCATTCCATCCAACCCATTTTGAGTCGCCAAATACATGGTACAGAAACAACTACAACTTTTATAACCCATAAACTGTGTGTTTGAATACAAACATTGTCATCTAGACAATATACATACCCAACTATGTCCTCAATACAATTATTGATATATTATTTTACAAAAATGGTGAGGACTACTAAACAACTCTCTCAAGGACCATCAATTCATACCCCGACTCGTACTCGCTATATTCTCGTCTCCTGAGAAGGAAAATGGAACAAAAAGGAAAAGGGTGAGCTCAACTAGCTCAGTAAAGAATATTATGACTAAGATAATATACAACAAACTATCGTTAGCCTTCAACAGGGAAAAAAATCTAATAGAATACAATAGACAACAAGTTTTAAATCAATATTCGCAGCGGAAAATATTAATTCATAGAAGAGTTACGTAGAGGATGAAATCTACTAATGTTTATGAATTTAACAGTCCATCAACAGTATTTTTATCCCTGTAACATCAATTAATGCACATCTTGAATCATATATTCATCCTTGCACTACAGGCCAAGGATATTCATCTGTTGGTCATGTTCATCTAAACACCTGTTCATCTTTGCACTACGGGCCAAAGATATTCATCAAAAATCATTCATCTTTGCACTACAGGCCAAAGATATTCAATAATAACATCTTTTAAGACTGAAGATGATAAAAAAATATTTTTAAAGAAACGAATCCAGTGAAACAAAATGACAAGGATTAAGGATTCGTACTTTGTTTTATCCATATCCAAAAATACCTCAAAAATAATCATAGTGGTGTAAAATTCAAGAATGATCAAAACATGGATACAATCAAAGCTAGTATCCACAATAGATATTTTGGACGAAAAGAAAAAAAAAAAAAATTTTTTGTGAATAGTGCCGTATTCGTGAATAGTGTCGTATACGTGAATAGTACCGTATACGTGAATAGTAACTCCGGCATAAAAAGTTCCAAATTTGATAAAAACGTTCACCAATATTTCGGCATAATGATATTGAAGAAAATAATATCATTTAAGAAGAAAATAACATCCCTTACCTCAAAATAGCCGTACTTCTGACTGAATTTCGGTATAGTGCTGACAGAAACTCGCACCGTATAGCAACACTCAAATTATACTCACAAGAATACGCTCGATATTATAGAGAGAGAAAGAGAGAAAACTTTGTTTCTGGTGTGATTTTCAATTCTAACTTAGCCCTCTATTTATAGGAAAATGTTAGAACGCCAAAGGAGACTAAATTAATAAAATATATTATTTCTTTACCAATTTCCTACGCATGCCTCAAGACTAAGACCAGCATGCCTTTTCTGAAAATAATTCCAGCAGCCCACATGTTTGAATCACAAAAGTGGGTCCCACCCATAATTTAATAAAAACTATTTTATTTTTCGAAACTTCAATAATTCGTAGAAAATAGCTCGTTTATCAGAAAAATTCGAAACTCGCGACTTTCCATGGGAAATTCCATTCTCTACAACTTTGCAGAAGAAAATTTTTCCAAATTCCAAACAGAAATTATTCGAAATCCACAAACGAGTGATTTTACAGTGTATAATCAATTTTCGGTCAAGAATTATGTCCACCGACACACAAAACATGTGTTAAACATTTAATGCCACAAAAATATTCTACCTCCTCATATACTCATATATCCCACATTCATTGTAAAATATCACCGTTAATATATTATTAAAATAATATATTTAAATGAATTATTTTATCAGAAAAAGATAAAATATTAATTTTCAACAATTGTCACATTAAAAATTTTCTCCATCTATATCCACATAAAATAAATATTTTCTTTATCATAATAATCAATAATTAATTATTAAAAATAATATTACAGAATCACAGTACTGACAACCAGGCCGTTCCCAGGATAGAGGGGGCTTTTCAATAATGATTTCTCCTTACTGGCGCGCAATTAGATGACCAAACCTCTCCTTGACAGAACTTTCTAGACATTGTCAATAATGTTATCTGATAATATTATTCAAATAATATGAATTATTGATCTGATAATGGAAAATACTGTGCAATGACAATTATTAAAACAATAATAATATAAATATCAACGCAGCAATTATTGAATCAATAAAGTAATGAACAGTAACTCCTGTAGCAATTATTGAGTAGTGCCTTCTTACGTAAGGATCAATAATTCAAAATACTATGCAATACCGTGTGCTACTGTGCAACAACGCGTATTACTGTATTTTAACCACCGGGTATTCCAACAGTGTAAACGGTAACAACTACGCCGTTATTTTTAAACAGCTTATATTTGTCGTTTTCTTCCTCCAATCACTTTCCGTTATGGGGCCCACACATGGTTGCGCCGTCGTACGAATATTCCCCGACAGTACGAATATTCCACGACCAAACAAATATTCCCCGACAACAATGAATATTTTATAACCACTTGCTTATTTTGAAATATTTGTTTATTTTACCCATAACTATCCACATTAATCAAATCAACCCTTACTATTCAAAATAATAATTAAAGGAAATTAAATTTCATTTATTAATTATTTGGGGTCTTACAACCTCCCCTCCTTATGAAATTTCGTCCTCGAAATTGACATACGTACCTGGTGTTTCGAAAAGGTGAGGATACCTCGCTTTCATTTCCGTTTCCAACTCCCAGGTCATTTCCTCTATAGCATGATTCTTCCACAAAACTTTAACCTGTGGTATTACCTTCGTGCGTAGGACATGCTCCTTCCTATCCAAGATCTTGACAGGTACCTCCTCATACGTTAAATCTTCGGCTATCTCATCCGGTTCTAACTCAATGACGTGGTTTGGGTCTTTCACATATTTACGAAGCACAGATATATGAAAAACATTATGAACATGAGACATACTTGGAGGTAACGCGAGTCGATAGGCTACATTACCTACTCGATCAAAAATTTGAAACGGACCAATAAATCGTGAATTAAGCTTTCCTCTCTTCCCGAATCTTGTAACTCCCTTCCATGGGGCAACACGCAACAATACATGATCCCCAACACTAAATTCTACGTCCTTTCGATGAAGATCCGCATAACTCTTTTGTCGATCTTGTGCCGTTTGTATACGTTGTCGAATCGTTTGGATCTTCTCCGTAGTCATACGTACTAACTCGGGTCCCAACAATGTTGCTTCACCCACCTCGTCCCAACATACTGGAGAGGGACACTTTCGTCCATACAATGCTTCAAATGGGGCCACACCAATGCTTGCCTGATAACTGTTGTTGTAGGAGAATTCCACCAATGGTAAATATTTATCCCAACTGCCCTTGAAGTCTAGGACACAGAGTCTTAATAAATCTTCAAGAGTTTGAATAGTCCTCTCTGATTGTCCGTCCGTTTGAGGATGGTATGCCGAACTGAATCGTAACTCCGTACCCATAGCTTTTTACAAGCTAACCCAAAATCTTGAAGTAAATCTTGGGTCACGATCCGAAACTATGGATACTGGCATGCCATGCAATCTAACAATCTCATTTACGTACATTTGAGCAAGACGTTCAAGGGAATAAGTCTCCCGTATCGGCAAGAAATGAGCAGACTTGGTTAATCTATCAACAATAACCCAAATAGCATTGATGCCTTGAGAAACCGTAGGAAGACCCGTAACGAAATCCATAGTAATGTGTTCCCACTTCCATTTCGGGATCTCAAGTGGTTGCAATGGACCCTTTGGCACTTGATGCTTCGCCTTTACACGTTGACAAGTTAAACACGTTGAAATAAACTTTGCAATCTCTCTCTTCATATTGTTCCACCAAAATGTATGTCGAAGATCACGATACATTTTGGTACTTCCAGGATGAATTGCAAACGGTGTATTGTGTGCCTCCATCATGATCTTGTACTTCAAATCAAAATCGTTAGTAACACAAAGTCTGGAGTGGACTCGAAGTATTCCTTCTTCATCAATTCTCGCTTCTGGAATGGCACCTTCTTGTACTTTCGTCTTCATATGCATCAGCTCCGGATCGGTGGCTTGAGCAACCTTAACTTTTTCTATTAAAGTTGGCTCTATGCGTATACTTGACATCATTGCACTCATTCCTGCATATGATCTTCTACTCAGTGCGTCAGCTACCACGTTCGTTTTTCCAGGATGGTATTGAATAGTGTGGTCGTAATCTTTCAACAACTCGAGCCAACGTCGTTGCCGCATGTTGAGTTCTTTTTGAGTGAAGAAATATTTGAGGCTTTTATGATCTGAATATATCTCCACTTTCTCCCCGTATAGATAGTGCCTCCAGATCTTTAGTGCGAAAACGACTGCTGCCAACTCTAGATCATGAGTAGGATAATTCCTCTCATACTCTTTAAGTTGTCGCGAGGCATAGGCTATGACTTTTCCACGTTGCATGAGAACACATCCTAACCCTTTGCCTGAAGCATCGCTGTAGATAACAAATCCATCCGAACCAGATGGTATTGTTAGAACAGGTGCTGAAATAAGTCTCCTCTTAAGCTCTTGGAAACTCTTCTCGCATTCCTCGCTCCATACGAATTTTGTATCCTTCCGAGTTAGCTGAGTTAATGGAGTAGCAATTCGAGAAAATCCTTCCACGAATCTCCGATAATAACCAGCTAAGCCCAAAAAGCTACGTACTTCAGTGACCGACTTCGGTTGCTCCCAACTTTGTATTGCTTCAATCTTCGTCGGGTCAATAGATACTCCATTTTTTGACACGACGTGCCCAAGGAATTCTACTTCCTCAAGCCAGAACTCGCATTTCTTCAACTTAGCATATAACTTGTTTTCACGAAGCCTTTGGAGTACCAGCTTCAAATGGTGCTCATGATCTTCACGGCTTTTGGAATATATGAGGATGTCATCAATAAAGACAACAACGAATTGATCCAAATAATCCTTGAATATTCGGTTCATCATATCCATAAAAGCAGCAGGAGCATTAGTCAATCCAAAAGACATGACTAAGAATTCATAATGCCCATACCGAGTTCTAAAGGCAGTCTTTGGAATATCCTCAGTTCTAATTTTCAGCTGATGATATCCAGAACGAAGATCGATTTTTGAAAAGAATTGTGCTCCTTGCAACTGGTCAAATAAGTCATCAATACGAGGTAGAGGATACCTATTCTTGATGGTGACATGGTTCAATTCCCGATAGTCAATACAAAGTCGCATACTCCCGTCTTTCTTCTTTACGAATAAAACAGGAGCACCCCAAGGAGATGTACTAGGACGAATGAAACCGATGTCCAATAACTCCTGTAGTTGGACTTTTAACTCCCGAAGTTCAATAGGAGCCATTCGATATGGGGTTTTAGAAATGGGCTTTGTACCAGGTTCAAGATCAATAAAGAATTCAACTTCACGTTCTGGGAGTAGACCGGGAAGTTCTTCAGGAAATACGTCAGGAAAGTCAATAACAACAGCAATATTATTCAATTTTGACGTGTCTTTATTCAAATCCATAACATGGGCTAAGAAAGCTTGACATCCATTTTTCAATAAACGAATAGCTTTATGATTAGATATGACAGTGATTGATTTTAATGGTTTAGTTGCCTGAATTCGAACAACAGGTTGATTAGGAATATGAAAACTAACAACCTTACGAAAACAATCAATTTTGGCATGATGAGTAGTTAACCAATCAATCCCTAAAATCACATCAAAAGCAAGTATCTTTAAAGAGATCAGGTCAACAGGTAAGGTTATGGTGCCAACTTGAATCAAACAAGATTTATAAACAGTGGATGTGATAAAAGTTTCTCCTAACGGAGTTTCCACAGATAGGTCAAAGTCTAATTTCTCCGGAGTCAAGTTTAAACGTTGAGCGCAAGCAGGAGAGATAAATGAATGGGTAGCACCGGTATCAAGTAAGGTATAAACTTCGCAAGAATTTATAAATAGCTTACCCGTGATCACCTCGTTTGGGTTCCTCGCATGTTGACCAGTCACAACAAACGCTCTTCCAGGAACCATTGACTTTGGCTTTTCTGGGACAGTCTTTTGAGTCACCGTCCCCGCTGAACTAGGTTTCGCTACCGTACATTCTCGAGCGATATGTCCTTCCTTTCCACAATTATAGCATACCTTGAACTGTTGTGGGAAGTTTGGACTGATATGTCCCTCTTTCCTGCACTTATAGCATATAACCGGTGGTCTTTCTCCTCCCTTAGAACCAGTTGTTACCGGCACTGTCGTCTTCACATGGTCGTTGTTAAATCTCCTCCTGACTCGCTTCTTCTATTTTCATGGCCATGATTACAACCAAAGTGGTTACCATTTTTGTCCGTCTTTTTCTTTCTCCACTGGTTATCGTTATTTTGTTGACTGCTATCTCCGGTATGATCCTGATTGTGGTACCTCGGTTGACCGTACTCGTTATCTCGCTCCAACAATTGAGCCCTATTAACAACATCTGAATAGAGAGAAAATTTATGAGAGATGAGATATTGTCGTATGCCAGGTTTCAAACCTCTCAGAAACATCCGCGTCATACGTTCCTCATTTTCCACCAAATGAGGTGCAAACCTGGATAACTCTGCAAACTTTGCCTCGTACTGAGACACCGTCATGTTATTTTGTTCTAATCTGATGAACTCCACTTCCTTCATATGACGAACACTTTCAGGAATGTATTTGTCATTAAATAGTTTCTGAAACGTCTCCCAAGACATGCTGAGTGCGGCTGGATGGGTACGCTTCATAGACTCCCACCAGTAGTCTGCCTCACCACGGAACATAAAGGTGGCGAATGGAACCTTCTGTTCCTCCGTGCATCCCAAGACATCGAATATCTTGGTAATTTGCTTGACCCATGTCTCCGCCATGATCGGGTCTGGCTTTCCCTTAAATTCTGGTGGTCCCAGCTCTTTGAACTGTTTGGCTGTGACAACCCGTGAATTGTTATCATTCCCTCCTGTATTTTGAACACGAGTCTCCCTCGTCTGATTTTGCATGAACTGCAAAAAGCTTTTAAACATTGCGTCGTTCATTGTCTGATCAGTGGTGTTGTTCACAGGAGGAACATTGCCAGCCTGTTGTACGTTCTCCTCGTTGGTGAGTACAGGCGTCTCCACGGTCTCATTTCCATTATTAATATTCTCAGTCGACATTCTCAAATACTGTCATAAAACAAGGGTTAATTAAGAAAATCAATATATCACATAATATCCCTATATACTGACCAACTAACAAATAAGCTTAGGTAGGACACACTAGCGAAAGATTTACTCGTCTCTCCCATCCTAGTTCTATTCCCCGATCTCCGTCAGAGATCACATCCCTAAGCTCTGATACCAACTGTAACGCCCCCAAAATAGGTCCATTCCATCCAACCCATTTTGAGTCGCCAAATACATGGTACAGAAACAACTACAACTTTTACAACCCATAAACTGTGTGTTTGAATACAAACATTGTCATCTAGACAATATACATACCCAACTATGTCCTCAATATAATTATTGATATATTATTTTACAAAAATGGTGAGGACTACTAAACAACTCTCTCAAGGACCATCAATTCATACCCCGACTCGTACTCGCTATATTCTCGTCTCCTGAGAAGGAAAATGGAACAAAAAGAAAAGGGTGAGCTCAACTAGCTCAGTAAAGAATATTATGACTAAGATAATATACAACAAACTATCGTTAGCCTTCAACAGGGAAAAAAAATCTAATAGAATACAATAGACAACAAGTTTTAAATCAATATTCGCAGCGGAAAATATTAATTCATAGAAGAGTTACGTAGAGGATGAAATCTACTAATGTCTATGAATTTAACAGTCCATCAACAATATTTTTATCCCTGTAAAATCAATCAATGCACATCTTGAATCATATATTCATCCTTGCACTACAGGCCAAGGATATTCATCTGTTGGTCATGTTCATCTAAACACCTGTTCATCTTTGCACTACGGGCCAAAGATATTCATCAGAAATCATTCATCTTTGCACTACAGGCCAAAGATATTCAATAATAACATCCTTTAAGACTGAAGATGATAAAAAAATATTTTTAAAGAAACGAATCCAGTGAAACAAAATGACAAGGATTAAGGATTAAGGATTCGTACTTTGTTTTATCCATGTCCAAAAATACCTCAAAAATAATCATAGTGGTGTAAAATTCAAGAATGATCAAAACATGGATACAATCAAAGCTAGTATCCACAATAGATATTTTGGACGAAAAGAAAAAAAATAATTTTTCTGTGAATAGTGCCGTATTCGTGAATAGTGTCGTATACGTGAATAGTACCGTATACGTGAATAGTAACTCCAGCATAAAAAGTTCCAAATTTGATAAAAACGTTCACCAATATTTCGGCATAATGATATTGAAGAAAATAATATCATTTAAGAAGAAAATAACATCCCTTACCTCAAAATAGCCGTACTTCTGACTGAATTTCGGTATAGTGCTGACAGAAACTCGCACCGTATAGCAACACTCAAAGTATACTCACAAGAATACGCTCGATATTATAGAGAGAAAGAGAGAAAACTTTGTTTCTGGTGTGATTTTCAATTCTAACTTAGCCCTCTATTTATAGGAAAATGTTAGAACGCCAAAGCAGACTAAATTAATAAAATATATTATTTCTTTACCGATTTCCTACGCATGCCTCAAGACTAAGACCAGCATGCCTTTTCTGAAAATAATTCCAGCAGCCCACATGTTTGAATCACAAAAGTGGGTCCCACCCATAATTTAATAAAAACTATTTTATTTTCCGAAACTTCAATAATTCGTAGAAAATAGCTCGTTTATCAGAAAAATTCGAAACTCGCGGCTTTCCATGGGAAATTCCATTCTCTACAACTTTGCAGAAGAAAACTTTTCCAAATTCCAAACAGAAATTATTCGAAATCCACAAACGAGTGATTTTACAGTCTATAATCAATTTTCGGTCAAGAATTATGTCCACCGACACACAAAACATGTGTTAAACATTTAATGCCACAAAAATATTCTACCTCCTCATATACTCATATATCCCACATTCATTGTAAAATATCACCGTTAATATATTATTAAAATAATATATTTAAATGAATTATTTTATCAGAAAAAGATAAAATATTAATTTTCAACAATTGTCACATTAAAAATTTTCTCCATCTATATCCACATAAAATAAATATTTTCTTTATCATAATAATCAATAATTAATTATTAAAAATAATATTACAAAATCACAGTACTGACAACCAGGCCGTTCCCAGGATAGAGGGGGCTTTCCAATAAGGATTTCTCCTTACTGGCGCGCAATTAGATGACCAAACCTCTCCTTGACAGAACTTTCTAGACATTGCCAATAATGTTATCTGATAATATTATTCAAATAATATGAATTATTGATCTGATAATGGAAAATACTGTGCAATAACAATTATTAAAACAATAATAATATAAATATCAACGCAACAATTATTGAATCAATAAAGTAATGAACAGTAACTCCTGTAGCAATTATTGAGTAGTGCCTTCTTACTTAAGGATCAATAATTCAAAATACTGTGCAATACCGTGTGCTACTGTGCAACAACGCGTATTACTGTATTTTAACCACCGGGTATTCCAACAGTGTAAACGGTAACAACTACGCCGTTATTTTTAAACAGCTTATATTTGTCGTTTTCTTCCTCCAATCGCTTTTCGTTATGGGGCCCACACATGACTGCGCCGTCGTACGAATATTCCCCGACAGTACGAATATTCCACGACCAAACGAATATTCCCCGACAACAATGAATATTTTATAACCACTTGCTTATTTTGAAATATTTGCGTATTTTACCCATAACTATCCACATTAATCAAATCAACCCTTACTATTCAAAATAATAATTAAAGGAAATTAAATTTCATTTATTAATTATTTGGGGTCTTACATAACCCATATCAGTTAGCTAATACTTTCTTAAAGGGGTGAGTACACCACCAATTTGATATTTAAAATGTAACAACACATGAGCCGAAAAGGTGAGAATTATGATCCCTTGAGTCAAGGGATTGAGGAAAAGGGACTGATGTGTAATTAACGGCAGTGAGCAGTGAGCAGCTGCTATTACTGCTTTGATAAGCCAATTTTTTGCTATGTGTTGTAATTTGAGAGTTTACTTATAACTCTTAACTTCTGAATTTCAAAAAGCGAAAAGTATACATAATATATAATAAAACCATAACTTAAATAAGATGGGCAGCAAGGGAGGTACTTGCTGCTTAGTGGTGGCAACATATAGATGATACCAGTAACCATAACAAATAGAATAAGCAATAACAATTGTTGATTAGTAGTTATAATAATGACTGTTTCGTAAAAGAATACAAGCAAGTAAATAAGTAATTTAATGGAAGCTAATTTAAATAAATCTAGAATATACTCAAGGATTTGTATCGAAATGGTATATCATAATGAGTCTATAAATCATAAAAAAAAATACCAAGGAATAACCATACAAATGGAAATTACCTTTGATATATAAGATATGCAATCAAGTTACCTTGTGAAACATGAAATATCTTAGGTATTCACCTTGACTACCTAATTATAAGGAAAATTGCAAAGTATACCTATGACAAATGAAAGAAGTAAAAGAAATATGAACTAAAATCAATGAGCATAAATTTGAAAAGGCGATTGTAAGAACATGGATGAGATATTTGAAAAATGTAAAGAAATATCTCAAATATGAGAATATAAACTAAAAACGTGATCACTATGACTACGTAATATGTAAACAAGCTATATGACTTAGCTATTTGGCTAATATGCTTGTGAATGCAAATAATTATGTAGGATCTGTGAGGATATACAAGTTAAGCTAAAATTATACAAATAGTCTACAAACAAGGCAAGTCTCTAAATCTTACTCTTTATTAAGCAAGTATTATGAGATTATTCATATGTTGACAGGTTCTCTAATTTCTAAACTGTCTTTCCTTATTTATTAATATTATAAGATTGAATAATCTTTTCATTCCAATCAGCTTCAAAAGATTGAGTAATGTATTATCATGTATATCAAATGCAATTCAATATGCATGAGCATGTTGCAAAGAAGTCTGAGCCATTCCTTCTGGCCAGACACAGATATAAAATATTTCAATTTCTTTATATTAAGTCTTGAAATATTATTGTGCCATGATTTAAGCTATCTAGCTATATCATTATAGTTGGAATCTAAAACTGAGAATGAACATACCCTTAAATGGGATATTTTTATTGCACTCTAGGAGTGGTGATGTAGAACATAAAAATTGTTTTGGAAAAGATAATATTGATCAATACAAGGCATAAAGGGCTGATCACCCTATGTGCTCGTAAGATAAGACGGTTCGTCTGATAAAATTTCTGATTGAACCTTTTCAAGAAAAGAAAAATATGTTCATGGTCTTAAAACCTCTCAGTTATTCAATATTGTTATGATATTCTAGAAATGTGCATGATTCAAGATTTATTGCTTTACAATTTTGATTCACTGTCAAAGCATGCTTCAAGGAAAACATTTATTTCTTGTTGAGCCTTAAAGAATACTATTACTTACGGAGTAATTAAATGCTCATATTTGTTTTACTATAAATGTTTTCAGCTAAGCAGACTCGAGCAGAAGGGTCTGAAAAAGACAAAGAGAAAGGAAAAGTAACAGATTAGCTGGGACTGGATGTAAAAGATAGTTTGCATGTTTGTAAATATTAAACTATCATGTAAAAAACATTTAAAGGTCTACGTACCTGGGATTAGTAGCACTTTATTGTAATAACTTTAAAAAGTTTAAGTTATACTATGTTGAATATTTGATATCGTGAGCACTGAATAAGGGTTTCAAGTACCCAAATTTGGGGGCGTCACAATCTCGAGGCCGTCCTCAAGATCGAAGGAGGTCAAGAAGCAGAACTCCTAAGGTATTAAAGAAAGCACTTTATCTTATTGGTTCTCGAGAACACGGTGATAGTAGACAAAGAAGTAGGTCTAGAAAACATATTCCAGAAACTATAAAGAAGGTGCATCGACTTGAGTATTCTCACCGTGATGACAGAGCCACACACTGAAGTAGATCCAGAAGTCCATCGAGAGCAGTGGGTTCTGAGGGAAGAGGTCGATCTACTATAAAGAAGAAGATTTCTCTAGAAAAGGAAGTCTCCTTAAAACTGGAATGTGTAGACTTTTTGGTTAAAGAGTTAAAGAGTTGAAAGAGCTTCAGAAGCAACTGGCTGAAGTTCAGCAGGTGAAAGACACTCTTGAAAAGAAGGCGTCTCCTTTTTCCTCGGATGTTCTTAGGGAGAAGGCAGATACGACCAAGAAGTTACCTCATATGGAGAGTTACGATGGGTCTGGAAATCCCTACGACCATAGCTAGGCGTTTGATAGGTTGATGGATTATTAGGACTTTACCGATGCTGCTAAGTGTCATATATTTGTAACACTGTTGAGGAAGGATGCAAATTAGTGTTTGGGGACTTTGCCTGCGAATTCCGTCTCATCATGATCTGAGTTGTGTGATAAATTTTATGCTCATTTTGGGAGCAACAGAAGGAGGGGAAAGCCTACAGGTTCGTTGGCTCAAGTTTGATAGTTTTCGAACGAGTCCCTAGGTCAGTATGTGAAGCGATTCAGGGAAGCAGTTACTCAGGTGTCAGACCTTAATGATCTTCAAGCTGTCGGATTGTTTCAGAACGGTTTAGATCTGGTGAAATCAAAAAAGCTGGTGAAGAAGCTGATGTTTCACCATCTGAAGAGTCTGGCTGAAGCTTTTGATAAAACCGGGAGCTATATTGTGTTGAAGGAGGCTATGAATAGCCTAAAGCATCCTTCTTTGGACCGAATGAAAGAGGTAGATACCAAAACTGAAGGCGATCAAAGAAAGGGGGAGGGAATAATGATCGGTCAAAGGTCAGTTCGAAGAAGTACAACAACAACTGGCGACAAGGAAGTAATCGCCCACCTGCTTCTACCTAGAAGGTGAATAGGGTATACACCAAACTTAATATGGATAGGTCGGTAATATTGGATTATATCAGGAATCAGCCATCCTACGAACCTCTTCGTAAAAATATTAAGCCCGGATAGGGCAACACTTGAAAGTTTTATGGCTATCATCAAGCCACAGGTCATGATACAAATGAATGTTGTAGTCTGAACGACTTTGTGGAGAGGAAGGTTCAGAGTGGTGTGTTGGTTCAGTACGTGGGCAGAAAGGATCATTAGCAAGAATAACAGAATGATGATTGTATTGTTCAAGTGGTTCAACCGGTTCCACCTGTACAACCTGTTCCAAACTAGCCACCAAGGCACGTTGTTGATGTAATTACTGGTGGGACAACAGGTAAATTGGTAGGGAAGAAGAGGAGGGGGTATCTGGACTCGATCATGTCCATGATGGGTGTTCTCCCGAAGACCGATAGACCGTTTCTAGGGACAATCATATCCTTCACTGATGAAGATTATCCTTCGGAGCCCATCGAACCCCATGAAGGAGCACTGGTGATAACTGCATAAGTGGGTTCGGTGGATATGAAGCATATGATGATTGATAACGGCTCCTCTGTGGATATTTTGTATACCCATGCTTATCAGAGGATGCACCTTGATGGGCGAAAGATGGAGGTTGGGCAGGAGGCCCCCTTATATGGTTTTAGCAATGATCCAGTCAAAGTTACAGGCACTATTAAACTACCAGTAATCTTCGGCACAGCTCCTCGACAGGTAGAAATAATGTGTAAATTTTATGTCGTGCATGTAGATTCGGCTTACAATGCCATACTGGGTAGACCTACTCTGATAGCCCTGCAAGCTGTGACTTCTATTCCTCACTTTAAGATCAAGTTCCCAACGGCACGTGGAGTTGGTGAGGTAGCAAAGGACTTGGATCTGGCCAGACGATGCTATCGGAATGCCGTAATTGCCTCGGGAGTAAGGGTCAGCATGCAAAAGCAGACCATGGTAATAGAAATCAATCCATTTACCGAAAGCAGTTCGGAGCCATTAGTCATGCCAGCAGGAGAAACGGAGGAGATCAAGCTGATTCTCGGTAAGAAGGATAAAATAGTGAAGATAGGTTCGGGTCTGTCGGAACCTCTTCGGACAAACCTTATGGAACTTCTTCGCTATTATACGAACATCTTCGCTTGGGAACCCAAATATATTCCCAGAGTGAGCTAAAAGATAGCAGAGCATAGGCTGGAAGTGGATCCTTCAAAGAAGCTAGTTCGGCAGAAGAGACAAATCTTCGCACCAGAAAGACAACAGATCATTAATGAAGAGATCGTAAAGTTGATAGCTACTGATTTCATCTTTGAGATAGATTATCCATAGTGGATGGCTAACGTGGTGCTGGTCCAGAAGCAGAACGGGAAGTGGTGAGTGTGCATTGATTATACGGGCCTGAATAAAGCCTGCCCAAAGGACTTCTATCCTCTATCCCACATTGATTAAATCATTGATGCAACTTCGAGGTATGCACTACTAAGCTTTATGTATGCTTTTTCAGGTTATCACCAGATTTCCATGTGTAAAGATGATATTCTGAAGACAGCATTTATCACACACCGTTCGGTGTATGCCTACAAGAAGATGACATTTGGCTTGATTAATGTTGGGGCCACCTATCAGAGAATGATGAACTTTGTCTTCCAGAGGCAATTGGGGAGGAACATAGAGGTGTATGTGGATGACATGATAGTGAAGAGCATGATCATTCAGAAACATTTAGATGATCTAGATGAATGCTTTATGATGGTCCGTTATCAAAACTTGAGGTTAAATCCCACCAAATGTACCTTTGGGCCCGGTGCAGGGAAGTTCCTAGGCTATCTAGTCAGTCAGAGGGGCATTAAAGCTAATTCAAAGAAGATTCAGGCCATTTTAAATATGAAGACTCCTCAGTCATTTAAAGATGTTTAACATCTAACTGGGAGAATTGCAGCTTTAAGGAGATTCATGTCCAAGTCGGCAGAGAGATGTTTGCTGTTCTTAGACACACTTAAAGGACCGAAGAATGCGAAGACATTTCAATGGAC
This sequence comes from Panax japonicus, assembly GCA_020205505.1. NCBI lineage: Eukaryota > Viridiplantae > Streptophyta > Magnoliopsida > Apiales > Araliaceae > Panax > Panax japonicus. The sequence continues at coordinate 15,870,734 of CM035108.1, read as the reverse complement.
TTCGGAGTATGAAGACGCTTTCTAGGGGATAAAGACGTATCTGTCTTCGGCACCTTTGCTAGTGAAGTCAGTTCTTGCTGAGCCACTATATTTGTATCTGGTGGCTAGTTCATTGGCAGTGGAAGCAGTGCTAGTTCGAGAAGTTGGGGGGAAGTAGCATCCAGTCTACTATGTCAGTTATGTCCTAAGGGATGCTGAAACCAGGTACCCGAATATTGAGAAATTTTCCTTCGCTTTGATGATAGCTAGTCCAAAGCTTAGGCAATATTTTCAAGGTGATGAGCAGGCCAGAAGTTTTGGGGAGATTAGCTTCATGGACAATGGAGTTGTCCCAGTTTTTCATCGAATATCATCCCCAAACAGCTATAAAGGGGCAAGCCTTGGCTAATTTTATGGTGGAGTGCTCGTTTTCCGAAGCTGATGTAGATTTGGCAGAAACTTAAGTGACAGATCGAGCAGTTGTAGTGCTTCAGCACAGCCAGAGTTCATGGACGTTGTATGCAGATGGGTCTTCTACTTTGGATGTCAGTGGATCAGAGATTATCTTGACAAGTCCAGAGGGATTCAAAGTGTAGCAGGCCATCAGGTTTGGGTTCAGAACAATGAACAATGAGGCGAAGTACGAAGCAGTGCTGGCAGGAGTTCAACTAGCGAAGAGTCTCGAAGTTCAAAAGTTGATCATTTATAGTGACTCTCAGTTGGTCGTCAAGCAGGTTTCAGGGGAGTATGAAGCTCGAGGTTCAAGGATGATCAAGTACCTGGTAGAGTTGAAGGATCGACTTCAGTATTTCATCTCCTATGAGTTTTAGGGTGTAAAGCGTAATGATAATTATATTGTCGATGCATTGTCAAAGCTGGCCACTACGGATGCTAACATCTACGATGGTTCAGTTTACTTGGAGATTCTACAGCAGCCTAGTATCCAGCACGTGGCGGTGATGTGTATTGAGCATTCTAACTGTTGGATGACTCCTTATCTGGAATATCTGGAAGATGGCGTCCTTCCTTCGTATCAGATGTTGGCAAAGAAGATCAAGTACAAGAGCGCCAATTTTGTTCTCATTGATGGGGATCTTTATTAAAGGGCTTTTTCGTCACCATTGTTGAAGTGTCTGGTTCCATCCGAGGCCAAATATGCTCTTCGGGAGATTCACGAGGGCATCTGTGGTGATCATATGGCTGCTAAGTCATTAGCCTACAAAATACTTCGTCAGGGGTACTACTGGCCTACAATCTTTAAGGAAGCTACGGAATATGTGAAAAAGTGCAAGAAGTGCCAGCTCAATAGTCCGATCCCGCATCAGCCACCAGAAGAGCTATACTCGATCTTATCTCCTATACCCTTTGTTGTTTGGGGGGTCGATATATTGGGTCCATTGCCGAAAGCTAGAGGTCAGGTCAATTTTGTTATAGTCGCCATTGATTATATGACCAAATGGGTAGAAGTGAATCCACTTAGGTTGATAACAGAACAAGAATGCTTAAAGTTCATGAAGGAGTCAGTAGTGTTTCGTTTTGGAATTCTTAAGGTGGTGATATCAGACAACGGGCGCCAGTTTGTGGGATCGAAGTTTGAAACATTTTTAGAGGAGCTGGGGGTTCAGCACAAAAAGACTTCTGTGGCTCATCCACAGTCAAATGGGTAGGTTGAAGTAACCAATAGAATGCTGCTGAATGGGATCAAGCGTAGACTGGATGAGGCTAAAGGAAGATGTCCAGAGGAGCTGCTCAGCGTATTGTGGGCTTATCGGACTACGCCGAGGACTACTATGGGGGACTCACCTTCAGATTGGCTTATGGCACTGATGCCTTAATCTCTATTGAGATTGGATCTATCAGTCTTCGGGTTAGACAGTTTAAAGAGATCTATAATGATGAAAGGCTGAAGATCAACATGGATCTGCTGGAAGAAGTCAGCGAAGTAGCTCTGATAAAATTGACAACCTATCAGCGAAGAGTGGCTAAACATTACAATAAAGGGGTAAAGCTTCGTAGATTTAAAGTCAGATATTTCGTCCTCAGGGAATTCGAAGCATCTATGCCTCAAAATTTGGGAAAGTTGATGCCAAATTGGGAAGGACCGTATGAAGTTGTTGATGTACCGAAGCTAGGAACTTATCGGTTAAGGGCATTGGACGGATCAGAGATCAAGAGCACTTGGCATGCTGGCAGGCTTTGGAAGTATTTCCAGTGACAGATCGAGTCAGTCTCCCGAAAGTCTATAAATGTTTGGATCATCATTAATAAAAGATTCATTTTTCCTCAATTGATCTTCTCTTTATTGGTCCAAACTTCACCGGAGTAAGGAGGTTTGGGTGGACTCACTGACCATTCGATGATAGCCTTATCAGCAGGTGTGTCCTTATGAATTTATTAGGCCCTTCGTGGTAGGCAAACTTCATCGGTGTAAGGAGGTTCGGGTTGACTTACTGACCATTCGATGGTAGCCTTATCGGTAGGTGTGTCCTTATGAATTTGTCAGTCCCTTCGTGGTAGGAAAACTTCATCGGTGTAAGGAGGTTTGGGTGGACTTGTTGACCATACGATTGTAGCCTTATCGGCAGGTGTATCCTTATGGATTTGTTAAAACCCCGTGTGGTAAACAAATTCCATAGTCCTTTTAAAATTGTTATACCCAGTGTGGTAAACAAATTTCATAGTCCTTTTAAAATTGTTATACCCTGCGTGGTAAACAAATTCACGACGGTGTAAGGAGGTTCGGGTGGACTCGCTGACCATTCGATGGTAGCCTTATCGACAGGTGTTTCCTTATGGATTTGTTAAAACCCTATGTGGTAAACAAACTTCATGGTCCTTATATACTTGTTATACCCCGTGTGGTAAACAAGATCCCGATGGTACAAGGAGGATCGGCCGGATTCACTTTATAAACGATCTGTCTCACACTTCGGTAACGATAAGTATGCATTACTTTATTTTGTTCAAGTGTTGAGTTTGGATTATATTACTATTGTTGTTCTTAACTGTCCTACAATCCGCTTGCTTATTGATTAACAGTTTAAGTTAAGTTCAAAGAAGCTTGTACACTTTTCAAGTTGATTAACACTGAATTATTGACAAGAAATGAATTTCACGGAAGTCATAAGGAACAAAATTAACTATTCATTAATATTTAACCAATTACATAAAAAGATATAAATTTTTACACAAAAATCCTAACTTTAAGAAGAAGTAAGATCAGGCATCGCCTTCGCCATCTGAAGAGTCAAGCAGAGCTGGATCTACCTTGGCTGTGACTAGTTTTGCTTTGCCTCGACTTCGACAGATCTCGTAACCTTCAGAGTACATCTTGACTATTTCTCCATTCAGCTCATCTTATTTACGGTACTCTTCACAGATCTACTTACGAAGCTCATCAGTTAGAGGCGGACCGAGGTCTCGAAGGGTCTGGAGTTCCCGAAGCTCTTCTTCATGCTTTTGACGTCTCTTCAGATGACGTGCCTCCTTGATCTCAAGTTTCTCAACCAGTCTGGTCAGGCTCTTATTGGTGGCCTTCAGCTATTCATTCTTCTTCATCCTTGTCTCATTCTTCTAAACTAATCAATGTTCATATTGACAATCTCTTGGTGTTTGGCATTGGTTGACTTCAGTTCTTCATTGGACGTCTTCAGCTCCTCCTTAGTTTGAGCCAAGTCCTTCCAAAGACATTCATTATTAAAGAGGGCTACATCATAATCACCCTTCATTTTAGCCAAAGTCGGCTGCAATATGGCATTTTCTTTTCTTGCAGCTTCCTCTTCAGCTTCAGCTTCAATATACCTTGGGTGTAAACGCCCGAAGATAGCCTTCGCCTGTCCAGGTCCAATGTTATTCAATCAGTTTCAGGTAATTAAGCATGCAAATAAGTAAAAAAGTTAAAAGGAAAGACATTTACCTTCGCTTGGTATGCCATGCCTTCGTCGATCAGGTCCCTGATTGAGCTATTGCTAAATCGGTGATCATCAGTATCTCAGACAAATGCATCGTATAGTTTGAAGGTGATGCCATGGCCTCACTCTAAAATTCATAAGATGAAGGCTTTGAAGGTGAAGGCATGGGTCGTTCGGGAGGCGGTGATGTTTCAGTGTAAATATTTTCGGAAGGGGATCTATCAGGAATAGGTTCACATGGAGGAGAAGAGATGAATGTTGCGCTTGGTTGGCTATCAAAAGGTTGCTTTCTTTTGCTAGATAATGCTGGAATGGGTTCAGCTTGTTCATCATCGTCAGAAGTTTGGATCACCACTGGGATTGTTGGGGGTAGATTGGTTGAAGCAGAGTGACCTTTGTTCTTAATTTCTTGACACAAAGGACCTGGGTCTATTCGTTAAGGGGCATGTCAAGAAGGCTCCCTCTCGATGGTGCAGGGCAAGTGGTTGGAGCAGGGTCTGTGGAGCGCTCAGGTTTTATCTCTATAGGATTGGATCTAGGCTTCCGTGTGGCTCTCTTCTTCCAACGGGGTTGAGTGGACTCTTTGGGGGGAGGGATATCTTCAGCTTCTGGGTCATTGATTTTGGGTTCAGCAGTAGGTGTTTCAACAGTTGGATTATCTTCAGGCGGAGCTTCCAGCAAGGGAGGTTCGACAGCTCCTGCAGATAGTATGGATAAAAAGTCTTTGAAGTCTCTTACATCTAAAGATGTCGGCTTAATCAAAGATACTATAAAAGATAAATAATCACAAATCAGAATTGATATTATCAAAAATTCCAAGAAATTGTGTTAAATACAGTTCAATACTTACATTTGTGGTCATATAACCATGTTTGTTTGGTGAGAAGTCCATAATCCCATTCCTTCGATGGAAAGTTCTCAAAAAGCTCTATCATCTTATTTATTAGCTCCTCAAGAATATCACCAAAATCAGCAGAGACCTTGTCTTGAGTGGTCCAGTCCGGCAGAGAAGCGATTTCTGGCCCCTTGACGAAAAATCACCCCTTATGCCATCCTTTGTTACTGGAAGGGGTGGAAACCAGTGATCTTCTTTCAAATTTTTTGCCTGCCTTTGGTGATTTTTTACTCAAAACTTTGAAACCCTTTTCTCGGGTTTGACCTACCTTATAGACACTAAAGAAAAAGTCCAGAGTGGGTTTGACTCCAACTTCATGACGGAACGCAATGAAGGCTAGGATGTGAATGTATGAGTTCGGCACCAATTGGGCGAACCCAAGGTCGATAAACCCTAGGAGGGTAATCAAGAAAATGTGTAGAGGAAATCGAACCCCCTTCTCGAGAAGGGTCACTGGTGTTGTCCACCCTTCTGGACGTTGATACATGTGTTCGTTGGAGGTGGGGACTCTTATCATATGGGTAGCTAGAATTTGGTAGCGGTCCTAATGTTGCGTAGCTCGGTTTTAGTAACGGTTGATGGGGTGTTGGTATGAGGGAACTATTCCTTCTTCTTAAAGAAATTAGACAATTTCAGAAGGGGATTCTCACTGAGAGCAGCAACTTTCAGGTTCGAGCTTGAGGTCGCTTTACTAGGGTTTGGATTTTGTGGAACAGTGGTGATCATAGTCACAAGGATGGGTGAACCTTGCTCGGAGTCTTGGGAAGCCATTGATAGAAACTTGCAGAGAATGAGAGAATTCGAGAGAGAAGAAGAGAACTCAAAAGTCAGAAATTCAAATTGGCAGGTAAAACTGTTAATTTAGGGGAAAATTATCTTTTATACTGACGGTTACATGGTGCACGAAGATGGCACATTTAAATTGATAGTAATGATGAGGAATTTGAATGGGTAGTGCCCGGGTTAAGACTCAGGTATTCATCAGATTGGGCCTTTCGGTTGGACTTCCGATTTTAGTTTGTCTTCTTATTTTAATCCCTTGTCATTTGGGCCTTAATGAGTTTCGTTTTGGGCCTATTTCGATCCTATCGAGATCTTCATATCATGGACCATTTATAGTTTCTTATTAAACATCCTATTTAATAAAAAAAACTAGGGGCAATGTTGGGTCATGATATTTCACATGTTGGGCCGAATGGTTTGGGCCGAATTATTTGATTGATCTAATGGGACATTTCAGTTGGGCCCGGTCATTTGGGTCATCTTTGTTGGGTTTTTAGAGTGTTAGGCCTAATTCTTGGATCGACCCACTAGATAATTAAATATCTCCATCTTTGACCGGTAATGATGAAAAAAGCATGACAGTTGACTGTGATCTCTGTCAAACATTAATGTGGATGGGATTATAGTCAGTCGGTGGCGACAAACAGTGACAGTATATAGTAGGTGAGCTGTATGCAGCCGACTAAGATCATCAGGATCAGTGGGTCGGTGTCAGGCGGTAGTGGGTGGCACGGTAAATCGGGAATGATAGTATATCATAGCAAGGAAGGCATACATGCAAAGGTAACTGATAATTTTATCTCTCTCAATACACTAGGTATTTTATCCTCCATTATTAACCTTGTGATCGCCTGTACTGACTCTCACACCTGAGCTATCCCCCGAAGGTCGAAGCCGTCAAGCTTTTGGTGTTGATTGTGTTAATTGTGCAGGATCAAAACGTCTTACGTGATTGGGACGTGGCAGAAGATCTTGGCATTAACACGTGTCATTCGGACGGCCGATGCGGGTTTTGACCTCTTTTTCGGCTTTTTACCTAAGTGTTGGCGAGTTTTACAAACTGGGCGATAACTCAGATTCCGTATGTTGGAATCGAGTCCCGTAAGTTCTAACGCGTGTTTAATACCTACGTGGTGCTATGTGTGTGTTTGCGTGTCATTCGGACGGCCGATTCGGGTTATGACCTCTTTTTTGGTTTTTTGCCTAAGTGTTGGCGAGTTTTACAAACTGGATGATAACTCGAATTTCGTATGTTGGAATTATGTCCCGTAAGTTCTAACGTGTGTCTAATACCTACGCGGTGCTATGTGTGTGTTTGCGTGTCATTCGGACGGCCGATGCGGGTTTTGACCTCTCTTTTGGCTTTTTGCCTAAGTGTTGGCGAGTTTTGCAAACTGGGCGATAACTCGGATTCCGTATGTCGGAATCGAGTCCGGTAAGTTCTAACGCGTCTCTAATATCTACGTGGTGCTATGTGTATGTTTGCGTATCATTCAGACGGTCGATGCGGGTTTTGACCTCTTTTTCGGTTTTTTGCCTAAATATTGGCGAATTTTACAAACTTAGCAATAACTCGGATTCCGTATGTCAGAATCGAGTCCCGTAAGTTATAATGCGTGTCTAATACCTACACTATGTTATGTGTGTCTTTGCGTATCATTCGGATGGCCGATGTGGGCTTTGACCTCTTTTTCAGCTTTTTGCCTAAGTGTTGGTGAGTTTTGCAAACTGGGCGATAACTCGGATTTCGTATGTTGGAATCGAGTCCCGTAAGTTCTAACGTGTGTCTAATACCTACGCGGTGCTATGTGTGTGTTTGTGTGTCATTCAGACGGCTGATGCGGTTTTTGACCTCTTTTTGCCTAAGTGTTGGCAAGTTTTACAAACTGGGTGATAACTCGGATTCTGTATGTCAGAATCGAGTCTCGTAAGTTCTAATGCGTGTCTAATACCTACGCAGTGCTATATATGTGTTTGTGTGTCATTCGGACGGCCGATGTGGGTTTTGAACTCTTTTTCGGCTTTTTGCCTAAGTGTTGGTGAGTTTTACAAACTGGGCGATAACTCAGATTATGTATGTCGGAATCGAGTCCCGTAAGTTCTAACGCATGTCTAATACCTACGCGGTGCTATATGTGTTTTTGCGTGTCATAGCAATACAATTACAAATTATAATTATAAATTACATAAATGAAATAAAGAAATACAGAATTTAATTATTTTTACCTGTCGAATATGTGGTGGGAAGATGTTGGCAAAGACAACTGCACATACGCGGATGGCCTCCTCTCGTACTACACCCATGAGGTCATCAACAGTGGCTGTAGGATCTATGGAGCTGTGGACGACCTCCTGAGCCAGCTGGTAGATCCACTCGCGTGATGGTGCACTTGACTGCACAACACCGCTTGCCATGTACCCCTCTATGATCCGTCGAAAGAAGTCGTCGGATAATGAAGGGCCGACACCCTATCCACTCGCACCACTACCTCCAGTGGGTGGGCACCGCCGAGATCTCGCAGCAGGGACTAGGGTTTAAGCTGGGACATGGGGAATGCCAACAACTCTACCTTTCTTCGGTCCCCCTGTAGCATGCAGCCAGTCCTCTATCTCCTAATCGGTACGCGTAGACTTGTCTACTGGAGTGTCACCTCTCTGGCTACTCCGGGCCACTACAAGATCCTTGAACTTTCGCTAAAAAAACATTAGTAGATATTACGCAGAGAATAAAATGAAACAATACAAAAGAATATCTGAATTTTAAATACATACTAAATAAGATAATTACATAACTTACAGCAATGTGTTCTGCCTCAGGTGAGATATAACCACCGTCACCTTTCTTTTGGTGGGCGTGCCACCAAAACTCTAAGCGGGAGGGTGCATGCTTTAAACTCACCTCGAGTCTTACCCAGTACAGGTCGTACGACTGAGACCCAGTGCAGTGTGGGAGACGACTCTGTTGTCGGGAAGCTGAATGTTGTGCCGACATCTTCTTGAAGGCCTCGTCGTCTCAAATACTGCACATCTGGTCCCACACTGCAGCAGATATAAAATATGGTCGGACATCCTTAAGTGTCTATCCATCAGTCATCTTCATCTGGGCCATCTTCTTCCAGTCATAGACCCACTTGTGCCAATTCATCTCTAGGTATCTGTGCAGAACAGTCATGCCATGGGCTTCCTGCCCGTCCTCAAAACGATAATATCTCTGCACATTACACATTAAGAAGCTTAGTATACAACATAAATCAAAGAGGTAACAGTATATTCAAATGGAATATAAAACTAGCATATGAATGATTGACATCCTAACCTAAACTCAGCAATAATCAGCTGCCGTGTAAGGTCATCCACATCTGCCCACCTCATCCACGGGCTTGAGAATCGGTTGCGGATGATCCCAAGCAACTTGTTCCTTGGCATGGCGTCAAGGATACTACAATTGAAATTAATACATTGCAAATTACAAAGAATATATAAGAACTAAATACTTATGTTATAGTAATACTATATAGGATTATGAAATTAATTACCTTTGAGTCCCAACACAATATATAAGCGGCGCCTGGGGGGATTCCCTAGCAAGCCACGTGCTAGTCCCCGCAGAGGCCTACGTCGATCACCTATGTAGTGAAATACATCAATATTTATATAAACGAATATAATGTCAATACATATAAAATAAAAAATAATAAGATGTATCCCAATAAAATATGTAATTATACCTGACGATCCGGCCTGATCATCACGCGTAGAATCGCCACGCCCCCCCACAACCTGCACGCCCACCACGATCACCATGTGGTATGCGCGCCATATGTATGTATACTGTCAAATCATAAAAAAAAATATTATTAAACATTCGTAAATACTATATTTGAGCACAATAACAAAGAGGATAACATGCAGATACAACTAAAAGAATGCAACATAAATAGTAACCAAAAAGGATACAACATAAATAGTAATGTAAGAAGTAGATTAATATAAGTTGAAGATAGTGATTGTACTACTACAAACTATTACATTTTAATACAACTAAAAGGACACAAAGAATACATACTCCTAATCATTTATATCGTCAAAGCCATTAGTTCAGAATCGTCATCTTTGAGCAATAGATCTTCACTATCGTTGTCATCACCATCTTCGTCATCCTCAACGATTTCTTCAATTATATCTACGTCCTCAACAATATCGTCTTCACTTTCGACGGCGACAACATCATCATCTTCTTCACTAGACTCACTAATAATTGTTACATCAGCAGGTGTGACACTAGTAGACTCGACTTGTAAAGGTTCATCGTCTGGACGAGGAGTTGTGCCTTGAAAACCACGAGCACTGGTGGTTATAACAGCATGCCATAGGCTTCCAGGGGTCTTAACACTCCGCGCGTAGTACACCTATGTTGCTTGACTTGCTAAAATAAAAGGCTCGTCCATACCACTCATCAGACTTACTTTTGACTTAATGTTAACAGTCACTCGTCCTAATTTTTTATCTACTTTAACTCCATTCTCAACATCAAACCAATGACAATTGAAGAAAATTAATTCTTTATGACCCCAATATTTGAGCACGATAACTTCCAGTAATCATCCATACCAGTCAACCCAAATGTTATTGTAACAGCTACCTTTCACCACAACACCAGAATCAGCAGAAGCAACTTCCTCAATTTCGCAACACTTAAATCTGTAACCATTGACAATGCAGCATGTATAAGTATTTACAAATCTATCAGGGCCATCGGCTATAAGCTTTAGCCGATTATCAGCTAGCTCATCTACGAGGACCTAATGTACATTAACACAGCATATTTTAAAGTTAATTACACCATAAGAATAAATCTATGATGGTAGATTCATTAAACTTGTAAAGGTTAGACTTACATGATCTTTAAACCATTGCACAAATTCTCCATTTCTCAAATTTTTCAAATCCCCGTCCGATATACTTGGATTCGCTTCATGTACTTCAGCATCATATTGACTGTAGCACAGTTATATACTCAATGTGTTTGTAAAGGAACTTGACACAAATACACCAGATATATATAGTTATGACTACTTACTTAATGTATGACACTAATTCATTTATGTTGACAAGTGCATACAATGTGGCAGCTACATACTCACTATCGGTCAAGAATTGCCTTTTTTACCACCGAATAAGCGTACAAGATGACTAAAGGCCGTTAATTCTCCATTTCCTCATGCGCAATAGCCTGATTCTGACGTAAGCGATTGTGCTTCGTCTGAACATTTGGCTCAAAGTACAACGAGCAAAAATTAACAAGTTCTTCTATAACATAACTTTCAACAATTGACCCCTCTACACGGGCTCTATTCTTCACCTTTTGCTTTAGACGTTGCATATACCTATGTGATATATATATTAGCAAAAAAGAATGAACCTTTTACCATATTAAAAACATTAATGTCATTATCTCTCAAATGGATACATCCATCTATATTATATGGGACCGCCAAACTTAGCTTCGTATGGCAAGTGAATAGGCAAATGCTCCATTGATTCAAAAAATGATGGGGGGAGATCATTTCTAACTTGCACATTATTTCCACTATCTGCATCTCCATTTTATCTATATCTTTGAGCTGAAGCTCCGTCAAGCATAGATCTCTGAAGAAATTAGAAAGCTCTGTCAGTGCTTCAACCACACGTTTCAGTAACAAGTTGATAAATGCTACAGGGATCAACTTCTGCATGAATACGTGACAATCTTAACTTTTGAGACCCTGAAACTTCAACTCTTCGACTTTACAACACCTTACTATATTGCAAGAATATCCATCTGGGAGATTCAGTCCACTGATCCAATTACATATCAATATCAACTGTTCCCTGGTCAAAGTATATTCAGCTTTAGGCGTTACCGTCTTACTACCCTCCTGATATAGCCACAGATCTTCCCTAATATTCATTTCTACCAAATTAAGCCTCGACTTGTTATTGTCCTTTATTCTACCACTCGCATCTAGGACTGTATAAAAATGTTATCAAATACATTCTTCTCAGTATGCATCAGATCTATACAATGACGAATGCAGAGTGTAGCCCAATAAGGCAGGTCAAAGAACATGGATCTATGTATCCAGTTGTGAACCTTGTCGTAATTGTAAGCTCGCTCTAATCGGTGATTCTTCCTTGGAGGTGGAAACTTCAAATGACTAATCCAACTCAACACTGCTGACCCAGAAAGACAGCCAAGTACTTGATGTTTCTCTGTTTTTCAATTGAATTGTCTACTCATCCGTCGATAACGATGTTCAATCGGCAAAAATTGTCTAGATGTTGCAAAGAAACTCATTTTTCCCCCATGTTTAAGCTGCACAACTTTAACTGACCCCATGCACACAGGACATGACAAGACCCCGTGAGTCGACCATCCACTGATCATTCCTAATGCCGGGAAGTCATTTATTATCCACAGTAAAGCTGCCCTCATGTCAAAGTTCTGCCTAAGAGATACATCATAAGTTTGAACCCCTTTTTCCCATAACATCTTAAACTCATCAACTAATGGCCTGAGGTATACATTGATGTCTTTACTCGGACTCTTATTACCCAGAATCAGTAAAGGCATGAACATGTAGGGATCTTTCATGCACATCAAAGGCAGGAGGTTATACACCACAATAATCACCGGCCAAGTTGAGTAGGGCTTTGTTTAAGGCCCATTAAATGGATTAAACCCATCCGTAGCAAGTCCAAGCCTAACATTGCGAACCTCTTCAGCAAATAAGGGGTGCTTATTATCAAAATTTTTCAACTCAAGCTCATCTTCTGGGTGCATCAGTTGACCTTTGACTATGTCCCGTGCAGAGTGCCACCTCATATCCTCGGCAGTATGTGTTGACATGAACAACCGCTGAAGCCTCAGGGCAATGGGAAAATAATGTAAGATCTTTCTCGGCACGTCTTTTCCCTTTTTCTTGCGCTGTCCACGGTATCTACTTGTACCACAAATATCACATGACCTCTTATCTTTATTGACATCACCGTAATATAATATACAGTCATTCTCACAAGCATCGATCTTCTCATACCTTAGATTGAGCCTTTTGACCAATTTTTCACATCGTAGTACGACTCCGGTAACTTACTACCTGCAGGTAAGCACTCCTTCACAATGCTTAACAGTTCATTAAAACCTCTCTCGCTACAATCATGCTCGTTCTTGAAATGTAAAAACTTAGTCACGGCAGATAAGACAGTGTGCTTTTCGTTCCCATCATACATCATACAGTAGTGTCGCTGCTTCATGCAATAACTTATAGAAACCCTTAGCCCCGTCATTCGGCTCTTGCTCGACGCTACTGTCATCCCTATCTGTATTCCACTGGAAGTATGAACCAGCAGCTTCGACTATCATGTTAGTATAACAAATTTTGTCACCTCTAGATTTCGGTTCTGATTCATATTCATCCAACCAGGTTTCCCCATGATAGATCAATGTATAACCCTGCTTGAACCCATACGCAAATAAGTCGCACATGACATCACTCCTTTCCTTCCACACTTCATTCACACACCTCTTACAAGGACATCTAATCTCATCGTCGCTGACTTGCTCAAACGCGAAATTGAGAAACTATTCAAACCCACTATGGCACTTAGAGCTAAGCCCACTCTTATCAGTGGCTACCCTACGTTCCATCCAACTTCGATCAACAGACATCTTTGACAATTGTCTGTTATATATTTGGAAAGTTAGACAAACACAATCAAGTTTCCAAGTTAATGTATATGCAAGCTTATGAGTTTCCTAACTTCATCTCCCACTCTAACGGGTTAGGCTTCTTTCCCATTCTCGGATGTGTCGCCTCACTGATGCCAATAACTTGAACACATCTTTAAATTTTTCAAAAATTTCGACAGCACCTCCCCATGGTCTTCAAGTACACGAAATAGACTAACAAATCGTAGTCTAAATATGCACCCGAAGAACGTCAAGAGATATATACTAACCAAAAATTCAAAAATTATAAAGACGTGCTCAAGTCGTTAACAGTGACCTAAGTGAGATGAAAACATACAAGAACAGTCCCAAAACGGGGACTATTTGAGATTCACTCCTACTAAGTGAATCTCAAACGGGTTTCTAAGCTTCCTAAACTATATAAAAATATGCACATGTTAAAGTAAGGATTATTTTTGTATAACAAAAAGAATACTAGCTTTTTATCAGGTCATAAACTATTATTTAAATTTTTTAAACCCACCCACGCCTCACTCCACCCCACCCACACCTTTATATTGAGGATGAAAGCAAAATCGATAATCAAATTACTACTATAACAATTTCTTAATTAGCTAATACATGACTGTGTGTGAGAGAGAGAGAGAGAGAGATGGGAGATATGTTTAATTATGTTCCAGTGGAAGCATTTGAATATGAGCATTTGGATGAAAAGCACAAAAAGAATGGTTGATAGCTTCAAATTTGAATATGAGCATTAGAATGTGTTCTTTATAAACTCTAAATCATGTTATTACTGCAGTTATCCAAACTCAACTTGTATGCACTTGAATAACTCGAAAAAGTTGAGGTCTTGTCTTCATGTTACTGTAATATAAACACTTCATACATTCTCATTTTTCGTTTGACTGCAGTGAATTGGTCTTTTATGATCATGGTCATATAAGAGTTGAAGGATTCTCCGATGTTGATTGGGTTGGATGTCCAACAGATAAGAGGTCTACTACAGAGTATTGTGTGATCATTGGAGGTAACTTGGTGTCATGAAAGAGTAAGAAATGGATTGTTGTGTCCTGATCCAATGTTGTGTCAGAGTATAGAGTAATGGTTCACATAACATGTGAAATAATATGTTTGAAACACTTGTTGAGCGAATTGGGGTTTAACAAGCTAATACATATGCAACTTTGGTGTGACAATCAAGCAGCTCTTTACATTGCATCTAATCCAGTATTTCATGAGAGAACCAAACACATAAAAGTTAACTGTGATTTTATTCAAAAAAGATACAAGAAGGGATTATATCCACCAATCATGTGAAGACCGGCGATCAACTTCCTGACGTGTTTACTAAAGCTTTAGGGTCAGCTCGAATCTCCTATATTTATAACAAGCTCGGCATGATTGATTTCCATGCTCCAACTTGAGGGGGGGTGTTAGGGATTCTAGAGGATTTCAAGAGCATGATTTTAGGAATAATGTGTGGAGTAATATGTGCTAGTTATTGATTTACTTTCCTTATATAGCATGAGTCTTAGTCTATAAAAGGCTCTATAATATAAGGAATAAACTCTCCACTTTACAATATGTAAACATAGAACACAATGCTCCGTTCAATAAATGCTTACCACGCAGATGAACAGTAAACTGACAGAAACAAACTTGATCTTGCAGTACCCAAAAGACCCTTCCCCAAAATTGTGTAAGGCCTGCATAAAATATACTCTACCTTTAACCATTTACTTGTAGTCATGTAGACTATTGCAAATATAAAATTATAATTTCCAGGCATGTTTATAACAGTTGTGAACACTGAGATTGTTTGATAATGTCCAATTTTAGTCTAGAAAGATCCTCTGCCAGATATACAATGAGATTGATCAAACACATTTGTATATTTCACTTAAAACAACCTTTTCCAAACCACTTGGCAATAAGTCCTGACAACACAAATTATACTTCCTAATTTTTTATGAAATTATACTATCCTCAACATAATACTAGGTTTTCAATTTGAACTTCTTATCCCGAATAGCACATCTCGACACAATTGTATCTATTTAATCATAAATAAAATCATTGTATTTAAGCTAAATGGACATACATATGACCAACATTACATGGTTGATAAACAACAATGCCAACATAAATTAATAAAATAAACCAACACCACAAAATCCCACAACATCTATAGTAAGAAAAAATGTGTACAAGTAAATAAATCAGTCAGAAGAATGGACACATTACCTTAGTTGCTCTGAAATAGAACTGAAATTCGGAAGATTACCTTGCAGACGAGAGAGACAGAGAGCGAGGGTCGTTGCAGTCGAGAGAGATAGAGAGCGATGGACGACGACGGGAAGAGAGACGGTGACGGAAATAAAAGGCGAGTGGGCGACGGGAAAGAGAAGAGGGAGAAAAATGAATAAGAGAAATGAAAAAAAAATCAATTACTAAAAGTAAATATAAACCTATTCTCGACAACACTCAATACCGACGACAAAGGCCGTCGCCTATGTCCTTTTCCCAAGCGCGCCAAAAAATTCCCACCAAATTTGGGCCTGGGAAGGGTCATTCTCGACGGGCATCTTTGCCATCGAGAATGATGTTATTGGTGACGAGGATACTGTCGTCGCTAATGATGCCGTCGCCAATGACCTACTTTTTTGTAGTATACATCCAGTAGTGAGGGTATGAATAGTTTATTCGATGAGTATGTCAATGCGATAATGAGTATAAAGGAATTTATCGTAAACTCAAAAAAAACCATTGAGAAGCAGGTAATGAGAGAGAGACAAGCTGACTACGCAACCTGCCATCGGACTAGAACTATAACTATTGAATCACTGTTGGAAATGCATGGAGCGGTTGTTTATACAAAAGAGATGTTTAGACGCTTTCAGATTGAGATTGTAAAATCTCACAAGTACATAATGAAGAAACTTCAACATCTAACAACATCGGATACGAAGTCGTACGCAGTGTAAAAGACAAACACCATTAAAGAATCCAATAGGTACTTTACTGTTGTCAGTAATGTTCAAACTGGAGATATAAAATGTAATTGTCAAAAATTTGAACATGTCGGTATGCTTTGTAGACACATTATAAGGCATATGATTGCAAAAATTACTACACAGATACCGAATAAATACATTTTAAGCCGCTGGTGTAGAGATAGTAACAAAGTCAATGCTGAACTACCAAAGATTTTGACTGAAATGTCCAACTACGAGGAATCTCAAACGATGCGGTATAATTATTTGGTGACACTGCTCCTATGATTAGCTTCTATAGGATCATTCTCTATTAATGGTTTTAAGCATGTCGTACAGTTGTGCATTGACAATTAACCCATCGTTGAGAAGTTTGACCCTGATGAAGTTAATATAAATGGCGTGCCAGAAATTCGAGTAGATGATGATGAGGCCGATCAAGAAGAGTCGTTATTGGATCCTATTTGTTCCCAAACAAAAGGGCGCAAGAAAGCTTCAAGAATAATGAGTGGGATCGAAGAGGCTGGAAGTCGTAAACAATTGAGAAAGTGTGCAATATGTAATATGATGACCAAACATGATAAGCAGAACCACTAAAAAGTTTTGGGCCAAGACAAGTCGGGTGTTTGAAGTTATCTTTATATTTGCTTGTATGACTATAAAATTTTGGTTTTCTTAAATTTTTAAGTTACTATTTGAAAGACAGATTTATTGGTATATGTTAAGTATTAATTGTCCTCTCCTCTGTTTGAGTGTTAATGCATCTTTTATTTTAGTTTCATCTCATGGTCCCTTCCCTAGACAAAAAACTTCCAAATATTAAACATTGTATATACCTGATTTTTGAATATGGCTTCATGCTCAAGCATTTTCTGCTTTAACACATGTTTCTCATACCCTGAATATTCATCTGCTTCTGTTGATTGATTACGTTCTGCTGCCATTTGTTGATGTTGTGACAGCTGTCATTTGTTGATGTTGTGACTGCTGTCATTTGGTTGTCCAACTGCTGCTGCTACATTGATTAAACTTACACTTATGATTGAAAAAAGGCATTGCAATATTAGTATTCACAGCTAAATTCATCAACAAACCCACATCTTTTTTTGATACACAACATTATACAAAGTTATTTTCTAAACTTGCAGCTAAACAATGCATCTTGGTAACTTGAATGAGTTAATTTGATGCAAGTTACCAACATTTGTTAAAGATATTACACATCAATCAAAATAGGCATGGCTATATTTGGAGTGCATGGCAAAACACAGACAATTGCATCTTGATAGTTTAACAGCTAGCACATAAATCAAATACATCCAGATGAACAATGACATGTTATTTACACATCCTTTTGCAAGTAGAGCAGATCCAAATGAAAGTATACCATCTCTACCATTAAACATAATAAAAATCACTTCTACAAACAAACGAATCGGTCAAATATACAATCATTACTCTTCATTTGAATCTGAATCTAAAGTTTGGTCGATACAAAGATATTTTATAGGAATGTCCCTCGCTTTGTGTGACAACCCGAGAATTTAGACAATTTATGAAAATCTTAAAAGATTGATTTAAGGTCAAATAATAGGCCTAGACAGAAAATAAGTGTATGCGTTTAAGGTTATTGGGATTGAATTTTGAGAATTTCAAAATTCTGTAAAAGATATAGGTGAATTATTCGGGATTAATTGTTTATGTGATTAAGATCTGTGAATATGGTTATGTTCTGTGTACAGAATGTGGTTAAGGGTCAAGGGTTGATCAGATAAATTATATCTGTGACAAACCCTAAGTTTATATTAAGAACGACAAAGTTCGGTTAGAAAATTCTAGCGTTTAACAGGAAACCCTAGAAGTCGGTTCTGGAAATCCTAGTTTCAGTTCCGGAAATCCGAAACCCTAATTCGGTGCATGAAACATTAAATCGGGAACTTAATGGCATAAGTGTAAATAATTAAAAGATTAATTAGGGTTAATCTTGACAATTGATTACAAAACCCTAATTCCAAATTTGAAACCCTAATGCCAGATCTGAAAACCCTAGTTTCAGATTCTGTTAAAGTTAAGCCCTAATCTGGGATATAACGGAGAATGTTAATGTTTATGTGGTATTTATTAAGTATTAATTAGGGTAAAGGTTAATTAATTAACAAACCCTAATTTTCAAATTTTGGAACCCTAATTGTTCCGCCAGAAACCCTAATTTTATAATTATGGAAAAAGAAAGTGTTAATTAAATACTTGTAATGTTAATTAGGATATATTAATCCTAATTTTAAAGTTAAGTATTTAGGAAACTCAAATCTAATTACAAATATTTAATTTCTATTTTAGAAAATTTATTTTCTTTTAGAAACCCTAATTGGTGGGTTGAAAACCCTAATGACTATTTTTGGAACCCTAATTGTTCCGTCAGAACCCTAATGTTTAATTGTGGATTTAATTGCTAAAATTAGGAATATTAATTAGGAAACCCTAATCCTAATTATTTCAATTTATGAGTAATTAGAAACCCTAATCTAATTACGAATAGTTAATTTCTATTTTAGAAAATTAATTTTCTATTAAAAACCCTAATTTGTGGTTTTGAAACTTAATGTACAAAATTGACTCTAAGTGCTAAATTAGCAATTTTAATTAGGATAAAATGGTCCTAATTAGCAAATAATGATTCATGAATAGGAAATTATAAATGATTAGGGAGCCCTAATTATAATTTAGAAATCAAAATTTTCTATTCTAAAATTAGGAAATTTTTGGAAATTCAAGTTGCTAAAAATTTGGGGATTAAAACCTAAACCCTAAATTTGTCCAAACCCTAAATCTAAGTATGCTCAAACCCTAAACCCTAAGGGTTTCATCAAATTACAAAATCTAGAATAAAAATGAAATGACCATAATGCCCTTAAGTGTATTATTGGATGTTTCTTGCAAGAATTAACCTAAGGGGAGTGGTTGAGCAACCCTAGACCTAGCCATGTACCAAAAAGCTCCAGCAATCAGCCTATGTTAACATCCAAACAAGCCAAATTCATTGCATCAAGCATGATATAAATGGATTTAGAGAGAGAAAGTGCTAAAAAGGTAGCCAATCTCATTTTTGCTCTCCTCAAACTCTCTCTCTCACCAAACCCACGAAATATATTGCTAGATCAGTTCTAAAACCCAGCCCCACGTTGATCATAACAGATCAGAAGCACAGAATTGAAAATCAAAGCTCAAGAGGTATAAAATCTCTAATTTTTGAAATCCTTCAATTGGTTGTTAAAAGTTGCAATTGATTGTTGAAAGTAGTGTCAATAGGTGTCAATTGATGTTCTGGGTTGTTAAATCCATGACCCATAACATCAAAGTGCACGAATTTAAAATTTTACAAAATCTGGAAATGGGTAAAAATTGTGGTTTTCAGTCAAATGTCGGGGCTTATAAATCCGTGTGTATTACATGTTTTTGATTTTTAAAACATGTAACATGTAGTCTGATATGAGGTCTTTAAGTTGCAAAAAGAATCAGACCTATAACTATTGTAGATTGCAATTTATTCACTGTCAAACATCGTTGACCGAACTGCTAAAACAACAAACCCAGAAAATGTAGAACAGTGGTCCGTGTCCTTGTTTGACCGGCCATATCTTGTTCATGTTTTGATGTTTTTGTGTTATTTTGATTTAGAGTTGTAGTACTACATGTTATCTACAACTTGTAATTGATAGATCGCATAAAAGTTACATGATCAGAAAGTTATTAAGTGTCAAAGTAGGAACCTAGGCTGTTCTTCAAATCTGGAAAACCCAGAATTTGAAGAACAAGGCCTGACAACATTTTTGGAAGTCTATATCTTGCTGTTCAGTTGTTGTTTGGGTGTGAAATTTGTTTCATGTTGTAGTACTGCAAAAGTACTATAATCTGAAAGTTTCATCATGACCAGAAACTCAATAATCAAAGAGTTACGCTCGGTCAAACTAGCAACCTCGCCTCTGCCGGAAATCTGGAAAATCCCTCAAGAACACCTGTAGCGACAGAAAGTGTCGCTATAGGCCTTTAGCGACAGTTTATTTAATAATTTCCGGAAATTGATTTAAAATTAGAAAAAATGGTTTTTAATTATTAAAAATACAAAATAAATTATGAAAAATTATATTAAAGTCTGAAAAATAGTTTTTAACTATTTTGAGTATATTTTGAAAATATTTAATATTTTTGGAATATAAATGGTATTTATTTATTTAATTACAATATTAAATAAATTATTTAAAAATAGTTTTTAATTCATGAAAAATCATGAAAAATAATATTATGGTATAAGAAAATATTTTAAGTTATTTTTGATAACTTTTGATATTTTGTGGTGAATTTCATTAATAATTTATTATTAATGGTAATTAGTTTATTTAATAAATATATTAAATAAATTAAGAAAAAATGGAATTAATAATTTAAAAATCATATAAAAATGATTTAAGTGATATAAAAATATTTTAAGTTATAAAATGTAACTTTTGATATTTTGGCAAGAAAATATTAATATTTTAATATTAATATTAATTATCGGATAATGGATTTAATGGTTTAAAAATCATATAATTATGATTTTAAGGTATTAAAAATACTTTGATATATTATAATATTATGTTATGATCTTCATTAATATTTTATATTAAATGAATATTAATGATTAAGGAATTTTGTGGTATTTAATTTATTTAAATACGGTTTTAAGGATTGAAAAATGTTGATAAATGGTAATAATTATCCGAAAATTATTACGAGCCTAAGAAAAATGTTTTGTCTGGTTAGAAGTTATCTGTGATAATTGTTAAGTAATAAGTCAGAGTTTAATTGAACGTAAACTCGATAAAAGTCCGACCAGACAGTCGGGATGATAGAATTGTGTCGGTTTTAACTCAGACTGCAATAGTTTGACCTGATACTAAGTCTTATGTGCTGTATAGACTGATAGGCTTTTGTGGTAATGTGTTTAGGTTATTCTGTGTATAATATAACAGTATATTACTGTGATGATATTATTCTAATTATTGGAGATCTATATTATTAATATTAGGTCTTCGAGTATTGCGTTATTAATTGCGTTCAGTAATCAACGGTTCAGGCAAGTTTTTCTTGTACTTAACTCTAATAAGAGTATTTTATTCAAGCTGATGGTAAATCATTACTGATTGCCATGAAAATTGTATTCTGTACATCTTGCATGTATAAGTCAGGTATGAAAGGCTGATCACCTTCATTACCAGTTGGTTCAGAAATGTTTGTTCATGTATAATACTTGTTCAGTCAAAAATTTATTCGTGCTAGTTCTCAATTATATTGATGAATTATAGCAAGCCTTTATTCATACTCTTCAAATCATGATATATCGTTATATTATTGTATTTAAACTTGTTGGGCAACTTTCATGCTCACCCTTGCTATATCATGATAAAACATTGCAGGTAAAGCAAATGCGTCCTATTTAGGAAACGATTAAAGCTAAATACAGCTTGGGATATAAATTGTGCAGCTAGTTTGTAATAGCGTATTGTAATAAATATTGTTGTGTAATAGATAATTTAAGAAATGTGTATTAAGTTAAGGTTACTCGACCTTGGGGAATAGTGTGTAATGTATTGTATAAACAATTTATGTTTATATCTTCCGCAAACAGTTATAGTAATAGTGTACCGGATCCGCAGCGATTCGGGGCCCGGATTCGGGGCTATCACAGTTGGTATCAAAGCTGTTGGTTATGAAGCTTAGGTAGTAATACCTGAGACCAATAACCGCAGTGATTAGGATAAGACTAACTCACATAGAGTTAGTTGGTCAGTAAGATTCAAAGACGAATCTCGGCGAGTGTAAAGCACAGAGTTCCCTAACTCTGATAATAAAGTTGAACGGTAACGGTGAATAGATCGAGTCAAAAGGACTGAAAGTGCAGGAATAGAAGATCGTAAAACAAAACGATCAAGTCATAGAATTGAATCGTAATATATACGATAAGATCACCCCGTGATCTAAGAAGGTTATGATAAGGGAAATGAATCAATCTAATGATTGAAAAGTTTACAACAAGATACTGTGTGAAAGTTGTACTATGAAATAGTACTATGAAAACTCATAAATGAGTTATGGATAATGAATACGAATTTAATTCGTATTGAAAAAAGGGGTTAAGATTGGGTGGGAATTTCAATGAGGACTCGTGTTAGGAACTGAGTTGTATGATTCCTTGTACTACTTAGTTGGTGGCATTGGTAATAGTTGAAATGTTGTGTCACGCTAGTTATTATATATAGATAAATAGGTTATAAGTAGAGAATATAGGATTAAGTACGAGTTCTTAGAACTCATACTTATGTGACATTCTTGATGCATAATTATATGAAATGTTTATGAGCCCCTCAGCGAACGGACGCCAAAGGTCAGACTAGGGTCAGTTTGTAAACTCATATAATTGTGGTCAGGTTATGAAATCATAAGTGTGGTTTTATGAATTGGGTATAGTTGTGTGTGAATGGAGTGTTAAGGATTATAGGAACAGATAGAATGTTTAAGCAAATGATCATTAGTGGAGAATTAGGTTTTCCTAAACCTCTATCTATTCTAAATTTCAAAATACGCACTATGTGCCTTTTAAAATAAAAATTGTTTTTATTTATCACTTATGTACCATGCGACCTGGTGCAGAGATGATAAAAATGATGGAGTCATCAATGCAGTATTACTTAGTGTGAATTTGACTTAAAGTCACTATTCCACTATGGTATGATGTAGCATGATAAAATCACAAAATGACGAAATCCTCAACGGACTGTTATATACAGTGCGGCATCATGACGTCATTCTCAAAAATGTTTTATTGAAAGAAATTTCTCAAACAAAATTGTTTTGCTGCGGAATCCAATAAGACTGAGGTAAAAGTTTATGCGCCCAAGGCGGAAAAGAGGAACAAATTGTTTCGACCAACAGTACCTGATCAGTACAGGGCATATCGGGCTGATCACCCTTTGTGTCCGTAAGTAATGACGGTTTGCGGATGAATTTCCATAAAACCTTTTCGAAAATGAAAAACAACCAGTCTATACGATTTCTCAGCACAGTTTTAAAAATATTTACCCTTGTGAGAGGTGTATTGGGTAGCATGTGAAATATGTGTGTGAATGGTACATGGTGAAAGGTGTAAAGCGAATTTCGGGGACGAAATTCTTATAAGGAGGGGTGAATGTGACAACCCGAGAATTTAGACAATTTATGAAAATCTTAAAAGATTGATTTAAGGTCAAATAATAGGCCTAGACAGAAAATAAGTGTATGCGTTTAAGGTTATTGGGATTGAATTTTGAGAATTTTAAAATTCTGTAAAGGATATAGGTGAATTATTCGGGATTAATTGTTTATGTGATTAAGATCTGTGAATATGGTTATGTTCTGTGTACAGAATGTGGTTAAGGGTCAAGGGTTGATCAGATAAATTATATCTGTGGCAAACCCTAAGTTTATATTAAGAACGACAAAGTTCGATTAGAAAATTCTAGCGTTTAACAGGAAACCCTAGAAGTCGGTTCTGGAAATCCTAGTTTCAGTTCCGGAAATCCGAAACCCTAATTCGGTGCATGAAACCCTAAATCGGGAACTTAATGGCATAAGTGTAAATAATTAAAAGATTAATTAGGGTTAATCTTGACAATTGATTACAAAACCCTAATTCCAAATTTGAAACCCTAATGCCAGATCTGAAAACCCTAGTTTCAGATTCTGTTAAAGTTAAGCCCTAATCTGGGATATAACGGAGAATGTTAATGTTTATGTGGTATTTATTAAGTATTAATTAGGGTAAAGGTTAATTAATTAACAAACCCTAATTTTCAAATTTTGGAACCCTAATTGTTCCGCCAGAAACCCTAATTTTATAATTATGGAAAAAGAAAGTGTTAATTAAATACTTGTAATGTTAATTAGGACATATTAATCCTAATTTTAAAGTTAAGTAATTAGGAAACTCAAATCTAATTACAAATATTTAATTTCTATTTTAGAAAATTTATTTTCTTTTAGAAACCCTAATTGGTGGGTTGAAAACCCTAATGACTATTTTTGGAACCCTAATTGTTCCGTCAGAACCCTAATGTTTAATTGTGCATTTAATTGCTAAAATTAGCAATGTTAATTAGGAAACCCTAATCCTAATTATTTCAATTTATGAGTAATTAGAAACCCTAATCTAATTACGAATAGTTAATTTCTATTTTAGAAAATTAATTTTCTATTAAAAACCCTAATTTGTGGTTTTGAAACTTAATGTACAAAATTGACTCTAAGTGCTAAATTAGCAATTTTAATTAGGATAAAATGGTCCTAATTAGCAAATAATGATTCATGAATAGGAAATTATAAATGATTAGGGAGCCCTAATTATAATTTAGAAATCAAAATTTTCTATTCTAAAATTAGGAAATTTTTGGAAATTCAAGTTGCTAAAAATTTGGGGATTAAAACCTAAACCCTAAATTTGTCCAAACCCTAAATCTAAGTATGCTCAAACCCTAAACCCTAAGGGTTTCATCAAATTACAAAATCTAGAATAAAAAGGAAATGACCATAATGCCCTTAAGTGTATTATTGGATGTTTCTTGCAAGAATTAACCTAAGGGGAGTGGTTGAGCAACCCTAGACCTAGCCATGTGCCAAAAAGCTCCAGCAATCAGCCTATGTTAACATCCAAACAAGCCAAATTCATTGCATCAAGCATGATATAAATGGATTTAGAGAGAGAAAGTGCTAAAAAGGTAGCCAATCTCATTTTTGCTCTCCTCAAACTCTCTCTCTCACCAAACCCACGAAATATATTGCTAGATCAGTTCTAAAACCCAGCCCCACGTTGATCATAACAGATCAGAAGCACAGAATTGAAAATCAAAGCTCAAGAGGTATAAAATCTCTAATTTTTGAAATCCTTCAATTGGTTGTTAAAAGTTGCAATTGATTGTTGAAAGTAGTGTCAATAGGTGTCAATTGATGTTCTGGGTTGTTAAATCCATGACCCATAACATCAAAGTGCACGAATTTAAAATTTTACAAAATCTGGAAATGGGTAAAAATTGTGGTTTTCAGTCAAATGTCGGGGCTTATAAATCCGTGTGTATTACATGTTTTTGATTTTTAAAACATGTAACATGTAGTCTGATATGAGGTCTTTAAGTTGCAAAAAGAATCAGACCTATAACTATTGTAGATTGCAATTTATTCACTGTCAAACATCGTTGACCGAACTGCTAAAACAACAAACCCAGAAAATGTAGAACAGTGGTCCGTGTCCTTGTTTGACCGGCCATATCTTGTTCATGTTTTGATGTTTTTGTGTTATTTTGCTTTAGAGTTGTAGTACTACATGTTATCTACAACTTGTAATTGATATATCGCATAAAAGTTACATGATCAGAAAGTTATTAAGTGTCAAAGTAGGAACCTAGGCTGTTCTTCAAATCTGGAAAACCCAGAATTTGAAGAACAAGGCCTGACAACATTTTTGGAAGTCTATATCTTGCTGTTCAGTTGTTGTTTGGGTGTAAAATTTGTTTCATGTTGTAGTACTGCAAAAGTACTATAATCTGAAAGTTTCATCATGACCAGTAACTCAATAATCAAAGAGTTACGCTCGGTCAAACTAGCAACCTCGCCTCTGCCGGAAATCTGGAAAATCCCTCAAGAACACCTGTAGCGACAGAAAGTGTCGCTATAGGCCTTTAGCGACAGTTTATTTAATAATTTCCGGAAATTGATTTAAAATTAGAAAAAATGGTTTTTAATTATTAAAAATACAAAATAAATTATGAAAAATTATATTAAAGTCTGAAAAATAGTTTTTAACTATTTTGAGTATATTTTGAAAATATTTAATATTTTTGGAATATAAATGGTATTTATTTATTTAATTACAATATTAAATAAATTATTTAAAAATAGTTTTTAATTCATGAAAAATCATGAAAAATAATATTATGGTATAAGAAAATATTTTAAGTTATTTTTGATAACTTTTGATATTTTGTGGTGAATTTCATTAATAATTTATTATTAATGTTAATTAGTTTATTTAATAAATATATTAAATAAATTAAGAAAAAATGGAATTAATGATTTAAAAATCATATAAAAATGATTTAAGTGATATAAAAATATTTTAAGTTATAAAATGTAACTTTTGATATTTTGGCAAGAAAATATTAATATTTTAATATTAATATTAATTATCGGATAATGGATTTAATGGTTTAAAAATCATATAATTATGATTTTAAGGTATTAAAAATACTTTGATATATTATAATATTATGTTATGATCTTCATTAATATTTTATATTAAATGAATATTAATGATTAAGGAATTTTGTGGTATTTAATTTATTTAAATACGGTTTTAAGGATTGAAAAATGTTGATAAATGGTAATAATTATCCGAAAATTATTACGAGCCTAAGAAAAATGTTTTGTCTGGTTAGAAGTTATCTGTGATAATTGTTAAGTAATAAGTCAGAGTTTAATTGAACTTAAACTCGATAAAAGTCCGACCAGACAGTCGGGATGATAGAATTGTGTCGGTTTTAACTCAGACTGCAATAGTTTGACCTGATACTAAGTCTTATGTGCTGTATAGACTGATAGGCTTTTGTGGTAATGTGTTTAGGTTATTCTGTGTATAATATAACAGTATATTACTGTGATGATATTATTCTAATTATTGGAGATCTATATTATTAATATTAGGTCTTCGAGTATTGCGTTATTAATTGCGTTCAGTAATCAACGGTTCAGGCAAGTTTTTCTTGTACTTAACTCTAATAAGAGTATTTTATTCAAGCTGATGGTAAATCATTACTGATTGCCATGAAAATTGTATTCTGTACATCTTGCATGTATAAGTCAGGTATGAAAGGCTGATCACCTTCATTACCAGTTGGTTCAGAAATGTTTGTTCATGTATAATACTTGTTCAGTCAAAAATTTATTCGTGCTAGTTCTCAATTATATTGATGAATTATAGCAAGCCTTTATTCATACTCTTCAAATCATGATATATCGTTATATTATTGTATTTAAACTTGCTGGGCAACTTTCATGCTCACCCTTGCTATATCATGATAAAACATTGCAGGTAAAGCAAATGCGTCCTATTTAGGAAACGATTAAAGCTAAGTACAGCTTGGGATATAAATTGTGCAGCTAGTTTGTAATAGCGTATTGTAATAAATATTGTTGTGTAATAGATAATTTAAGAAATGTGTATTAAGTTAAGGTTACTCGACCTTGGGGAATAGTGTGTAATGTATTGTATAAACAATTTATGTTTATATCTTCCGCAAACAGTTATAGTAATAGTGTACCGGATCCGCGGCGATTCGGGGCCCGGATTCGGGGCTATCACAGTTGGTATCAAAGTTGTTGGTTATGAAGCTTAGGTAGTAATACCTGAGACCAATAACCGCAGTGATTAGGATAAGACTAACTCACATAGAGTTAGTTGGTCAGTAAGATTCAAAGACAAATCTCGGCAAGTGTAAAGCACAGAGTTCCCTAACTCTGATAATTAAGTTGAACGGTAACGGTGAATAGATCGAGTCAAAAGGACTGAAAGTGCAGGAATAGAAGATCGTAAAACAAAACGATCAAGTCATAGAATTGAATCGTAATATATACGATAAGATCACCCCGTGATCTAAGAAGGTTATGATAAGGGAAATGAATCAATCTAATGATTGAAAAGTTTACAGCAAGATACTGTGTGAAAGTTGTACTATGAAATAGTACTATGAAAACTCATAAATGAGTTATGGATAATGAATACGAATTTAATTCGTATTGAAAAAAGGGGTTAAGATTGGGTGGGAATTTCAATGAGGACTCGTGTTAGCAACTGAGTTGTATGATTCCTTGTACTTCTTAGTTGGTGGCATTGGTAATAGTTGAAATGTTGTGTCACGCTAGTTATTATATATAGATAAATAGGTTATAAGTAGAGAATATAGGATTAAGTACGAGTTCTTAGAACTCATACTTATGTGACATTCTTGATGCATAATTATATGAAATGTTTATGAGCCCCTCAGCGAACAGACGCCAAAGGTCAGACTAGGGTCAGTTTGTAAACTCATATAATTGTGGTCAGGTTATGAAATCATAAGTGTGGTTTTATGAATTGGGTATAGTTGTGTGTGAATGGAGTGTTAAGGATTATAGGAACAGATAGAATGTTTAAGCAAATGATCATTAGTGGAGAATTAGGTTTTCCTAAACCTCTATCTATGCTAAATTTCAAAATACGCACTATGTGCCTTTTAAAATAAAAATTGTTTTTATTTATCACTTATGTACCATGCGACCTGGTGCAGAGATGATAAAAATGATGGAGTCAGTCAATGCAGTATTACTTAGTGTGAATTTGACTTAAAGTCACTATTCCACTATGGTATGATGTAGCATGATAAAATCACAAAATGACGAAATCCTCAACGGACTGTTATATACAGTGCGGCATCATGACGTCATTCTCAAAAATGTTTTATTGAAAGAAATTTCTCAAACAAAATTGTTTTGCTGCGGAATCCAATAAGACTGAGGTAAAAGTTTATGCGCCCAAGGCGGAAAAGAGGAACAAATTGTTTCGACCAACAGTACCTGATCAGTACAGGGCATATCGGGCTGATCACCCTTTGTGTCCGTAAGTAATGACGGTTTGCGGATGAATTTCCATAAAACCTTTTCGAAAATGAAAAACAACCAGTCTATACGATTTCTCGGCACAGTTTTAAAAATATTTACCCTTGTGAGAGGTGTATTGGGTAGCATGTGAAATATGTGTGTGAATGGTACATGGTGAAAGGTGTAAGGCGAATTTCGGGGACGAAATTCTTATAAGGAGGGGTGAATGTAACAACCCGAGAATTTAGACAATTTATGAAAATCTTAAAAGATTGATTTAAGGTCAAATAATAGGCCTAGACAGAAAATAAGTGTATGCGTTTAAGGTTATTGGGATTGAATTTTGAGAATTTCAAAATTCTGTAAAGGATATAGGTGAATTATTCGGGATTAATTGTTTATGTGATTAAGATCTGTGAATATGGTTATGTTCTGTGTACAGAATGTGGTTAAGGGTCAAGGGTTGATCAGATAAATTATATCTGTGACAAACCCTAAGTTTATATTAAGAACGACAAAGTTCGATTAGAAAATTCTAGCGTTTAACAGGAAACCCTAGAAGTCGGTTCTGGAAATCCTAGTTTCACTTCCGGAAATCCGAAACCCTAATTCGGTGCATGAAACCCTAAATCGGGAACTTAATGGCATAAGTGTAAATAATTAAAAGATTAATTAGGGTTAATCTTGACAATTGATTACAAAACCCTAATTCCAAATTTGAAACCCTAATGCCAGATCTGAAAACCCTAGTTTCAGATTCTGTTAAAGTTAAGCCCTAATCTGGGATATAACGGAGAATGTTAATGTTTATGTGGTATTTTTTAAGTATTAATTAGGGTAAAGGTTAATTAATTAACAAACCCTAATTTTCAAATTTTGGAACCCTAATTGTTCCGCCAGAAACCCTAATTTTATAATTATGGAAAAAGAAAGTGTTAATTAAATACTTGTAATGTTAATTAGGACATATTAATCCTAATTTTAAAGTTAAGTAATTAGGAAACTCAAATCTAATTACAAATATTTAATTTCTATTTTAGAAAATTTATTTTCTTTTAGAAACCCTAATTGGTGGGTTGAAAACCCTAATGACTATTTTTGGAACCCTAATTGTTCCGTCAGAACCCTAATGTTTAATTGTGGATTTAATTGCTAAAATTAGCAATGTTAATTAGGAAACCCTAATCCTAATTATTTCAATTTATGAGTAATTAGAAACCCTAATCTAATTACGAATAGTTAATTTCTATTTTAGAAAATTAATTTTCTATTAAAAACCCTAATTTGTGGTTTTGAAACTTAATGTACAAAATTGACTCTAAGTGCTAAATTAGCATTTTAAATAGGATAAAATGGTCCTAATTATCAAATAATGATTCATGAATAGGAAATTATAAATGATTAGGGAGCCCTAATTATAATTTAGAAATCAAAATTTTCTATTCTAAAATTAGGAAATTTTTGGAAATTCAAGTTGCTAAAAATTTGGGGATTAAAACCTAAACCCTAAATTTGTCCAAACCCTAAATCTAAGTATGCTCAAACCCTAAACCCTAAGGGTTTCATCAAATTACAAAATCTAGAATAAAAAGGAAATGACCATAATGCCCTTAAGTGTATTATTGGATGTTTCTTGCAAGAATTAACCTAAGGGGAGTGGTTGAGCAACCCTAGACCTAGCCATGTGCCAAAAAGCTCCAGCAATCAGCCTATGTTAACATCCAAACAAGCCAAATTCATTGCATCAAGCATGATATAAATGGATTTAGAGAGAGAAAGTGCTAAAAAGGTAGCCAATCTCATTTTTGCTCTCCTCAAACTCTCTCTCTCACCAAACCCACGAAATATATTGCTAGATCAGTTCTAAAACCCAGCCCCACGTTGATCATAACAGATCAGAAGCACAGAATTGAAAATCAAAGCTCAAGAGGTATAAAATCTCTAATTTTTGAAATCCTTCAATTGGTTGTTAAAAGTTGCAATTGATTGTTGAAAGTAGTGTCAATAGGTGTCAATTGATGTTCTGGGTTGTTAAATCCATGACCCATAACATCAAAGTGCACGAATTTAAAATTTTACAAAATCTGGAAATGGGTAAAAATTGTGGTTTTCAGTCAAATGTCGGGGCTTATAAATCCGTGTGTATTACATGTTTTTGATTTTTAAAACATGTAACATGTAGTCTGATATGAGGTCTTTAAGTTGCAAAAATAATCAGACCTATAACTATTGTAGATTGCAATTTATTCACTGTCAAACATCGTTGACCGAACTGCTAAAACAACAAACCCAGAAAATGTAGAACAGTGGTCCGTGTCTTAGTTTGACCGGCCATATCTTGTTCATGTTTTGATGTTTTTGTGTTATTTTGCTTTAGAGTTGTAGTACTACATGTTATCTACAACTTGTAATTGATAGATCGCATAAAAGTTACATGATCAGAAAGTTATTAAGTGTCAAAGTAGGAACCTAGGCTGTTCTTCAAATCTGGAAAACCCAGAATTTGAAGAACAAGGCCTGACAACATTTTTGGAAGTCTATATCTTGCTGTTCAGTTGTTGTTTGGGTGTGAAATTTGTTTCATGTTGTAGTACTGCAAAAGTACTATAATCTGAAAGTTTCATCATGACCAGAAACTCAATAATCAAAGAGTTACGCTCGGTCAAACTAGCAACCTCGCCTCTGCCGGAAATCTGGAAAATCCCTCAAGAACACCTGTAGCGACAGAAAGTGTCGCTATAGGCCTTTAGCGACAGTTTATTTAATAATTTCCGGAAATTGATTTAAAATTAGAAAAAATGGTTTTTAATTATTAAAAATACAAAATAAATTATGAAAAATTATATTAAAGTCTGAAAAATAGTTTTTAACTATTTTGAGTATATTTTGAAAATATTTAATATTTTTGGAATATAAATGGTATTTATTTATTTAATTACAATATTAAATAAATTATTTAAAAATAGTTTTTAATTCATGAAAAATCATGAAAAATAATATTATGGTATAAGAAAATATTTTAAGTTATTTTTGATAACTTTTGATATTTTGTGGTGCAATTTCATTAATAATTTATTATTAATGTTAATTAGTTTATTTAATAAATATATTAAATAAATTAAGAAAAAATGGAATTAATGATTTAAAAATCATATAAAAATGATTTAAGTGATATAAAAATATTTTAAGTTATAAAATGTAACTTTTGATATTTTGGCAAGAAAATATTAATATTTTAATATTAATATTAATTATCGGATAATGGATTTAATGGTTTAAAAATCATATAATTATGATTTTAAGGTATTAAAAATACTTTGATATATTATAATATTATGTTATGATCTTCATTAATATTTTATATTAAATGAATATTAATGATTAAGGAATTTTGTGGTATTTAATTTATTTAAATACGGTTTTAAGGATTGAAAAATGTTGATAAATGGTAATAATTATCCGAAAATTATTACGAGCCTAAGAAAAATGTTTTGTCTGGTTAGAAGTTATCTGTGATAATTGTTAAGTAATAAGTCAGAGTTTAATTGAACTTAAACTCGATAAAAGTCCGACCAGACAGTCGGGATGATAGAATTGTGTCGGTTTTAACTCAGACTGCAATAGTTTGACCTGATACTAAGTCTTATGTGCTGTATAGACTGATAGGCTTTTGTGGTAATGTGTTTAGGTTATTCTGTGTATAATATAACAGTATATTACTGTGATGATATTATTCTAATTATTGGAGATCTATATTATTAATATTAGGTCTTCGAGTATTGCGTTATTAATTGCGTTCAGTAATCAACGGTTCAGGCAAGTTTTTCTTGTACTTAACTCTAATAAGAGTATTTTATTCAAGCTGATGGTAAATCATTACTGATTGCCATGAAAATTGTATTCTGTACATCTTGCATGTATAAGTCAGGTATGAAAGGCTGATCACCTTCATTACCAGTTGGTTCAGAAATGTTTGTTCATGTATAATACTTGTTCAGTCAAAAATTTATTCGTGCTAGTTCTCAATTATATTGATGAATTATAGCAAGCCTTTATTCATACTCTTCAAATCATGATATATCGTTATATTATTGTATTTAAACTTGCTGGGCAACTTTCATGCTCACCCTTGCTATATCATGATAAAACATTGCAGGTAAAGCAAATGCGTCCTATTTAGGAAACGATTAAAGCTAAGTACAGCTTGGGATATAAATTGTGCAGCTAGTTTGTAATAGCGTATTGTAATAAATATTGTTGTGTAATAGATAATTTAAGAAATGTGTATTAAGTTAAGGTTACTCGACCTTGGGGAATAGTGTGTAATGTATTGTATAAACAATTTATGTTTATATCTTCCACAAACAGTTATAGTAATAGTGTACCGGATCCGCGGCGATTCGGGGCCCGGATTCGGGGCTATCACAGTTGGTATCAAAGTTGTTGGTTATGAAGCTTAGGTAGTAATACCTGAGACCATTAACCGCAGTGATTAGGATAAGACTAACTCACATAGAGTTAGTTGGTCAGTAAGATTCAAAGACGAATCTCGGCAAGTGTAAAGCACAGAGTTCCCTAACTCTGATAATTAAGTTGAACGGTAACGGTGAATAGATCGAGTCAAAAGGACTGAAAGTGCAGGAATAGAAGATCGTAAAACAAAACGATCAAGTCATAGAATTGAATCGTAATATATACGATAAGATCACCTCGTGATCTAAGAAGGTTATGATAAGGGAAATGAATCAATCTAATGATTGAAAAGTTTACAGCAAGATACTGTGTGAAAGTTGTACTATGAAATAGTACTATGAAAACTCATAAATGAGTTATGGATAATGAATACGAATTTAATTCGTATTGAAAAAAGGGGTTAAGATTGGGTGGGAATTTCAATGAGGACTCGTGTTAGCAACTGAGTTGTATGATTCCTTGTACTACTTAGTTGGTGGCATTGGTAATAGTTGAAATGTTGTGTCACGCTAGTTATTATATATAGATAAATAGGTTATAAGTAGAGAATATAGGATTAAGTACGAGTTCTTAGAACTCATACTTATGTGACATTCTTGATGCATAATTATATGAAATGTTTATGAGCCCCTCAGCGAACGGACGCCAAAGGTCAGACTAGGGTCAGTTTGTAAACTCATATAATTGTGGTCAGGTTATGAAATCATAAGTGTGGTTTTATGAATTGGGTATAGTTGTGTGTGAATGGAGTGTTAAGGATTATAGGAACAGATAGAATGTTTAAGCAAATGATCATTAGTGGAGAATTAGGTTTTCCTAAACCTCTATCTATGCTAAATTTCAAAATACGCACTATGTGCCTTTTAAAATAAAAATTGTTTTTATTTATCACTTATGTACCATGCGACCTGGTGCAGAGATGATAAAAATGATGGAGTCATCAATGCAGTATTACTTAGTGTGAATTTGACTTAAAGTCACTATTCCACTATGGTATGATGTAGCATGATAAAATCACAAAATGACGAAATCCTCAACGGACTGTTATATACAGTGCGGCATCATGACGTCATTCTCAAAAATGTTTTATTGAAAGAAATTTCTCAAACAAAATTGTTTTGCTGCGGAATCCAATAAGACTGAGGTAAAAGTTTATGCGCCCAAGGCGGAAAAGAGGAACAAATTGTTTCGACCAACAGTACCTGATCAGTACAGGGCATATCGGGATGATCACCCTTTGTGTCCGTAAGTAATGACGGTTTGCGGATGAATTTTCATAAAACCTTTTCGAAAATGAAAAACAACCAGTCTATACGATTTCTCGGCACAGTTTTAAAAATATTTACCCTTGTGAGAGGTGTATTGGGTAGCATGTGAAATATGTGTGTGAATGGTACATGGTGAAAGGTGTAAGGCGAATTTCGGGGACGAAATTCTTATAAGGAGGGGTGAATGTAACAACCCGAGAATTTAGACAATTTATGAAAATCTTAAAAGATTGATTTAAGGTCAAATAATAGGCCTAGACAGAAAATAAGTGTATGCGTTTAAGGTTATTGGGATTGAATTTTGAGAATTTCAAAATTCTGTAAAGGATATAGGTGAATTATTCGGGATTAATTGTTTATGTGATTAAGATCTGTGAATATGGTTATGTTCTGTGTACAGAATGTGGTTAAGGGTCAAGGGTTGATCAGATAAATTATATCTGTGACAAACCCTAAGTTTATATTAAGAACGACAAAGTTCGATTAGAAAATTCTAGCGTTTAACAGGAAACCCTAGAAGTCGGTTCTGGAAATCCTAGTTTCAGTTCCGGAAATCCGAAACCCTAATTCGGTGCATGAAACCCTAAATCGGGAACTTAATGGCATAAGTGTAAATAATTAAAAGATTAATTAGGGTTAATCTTGAGCAATTGATTACAAAACCCTAATTCCAAATTTGAAACCCTAATGCCAGATCTGAAAACCCTAGTTTCAGATTCTGTTAAAGTTAAGCCCTAATCTGGGATATAACGGAGAATGTTAATGTTTATGTGGTATTTATTAAGTATTAATTAGGGTAAAGGTTAATTAATTAACAAACCCTAATTTTCAAATTTTGGAACCCTAATTGTTCCGCCAGAAACCCTAATTTTATAATTATGGAAAAAGAAAGTGTTAATTAAATACTTGTAATGTTAATTAGGATATATTAATCCTAATTTTAAAGTTAAGTAATTAGGAAACTCAAATCTAATTACAAATATTTAATTTCTATTTTAGAAAATTTATTTTCTTTTAGAAACCCTAATTGGTGGGTTGAAAACCCTAATGACTATTTTTGGAACCCTAATTGTTCCGTCAGAACCCTAATGTTTAATTGTGGATTTAATTGCTAAAATTAGCAATGTTAATTAGGAAACCCTAATCCTAATTATTTCAATTTATGAGTAATTAGAAACCCTAATCTAATTACGAATTGTTAATTTCTATTTTAGAAAATTAATTTTCTATTAAAAACCCTAATTTGTGGTTTTGAAACTTAATGTACAAAATTGACTCTAAGTGCTAAATTAGCAATTTTAATTAGGATAAAATGGTCCTAATTAGCAAATAATGATTCATGAATAGGAAATTATAAATGATTAGGGAGCCCTAATTATAATTTAGAAATCAAAATTTTCTATTCTAAAATTAGGAAATTTTTGGAAATTCAAGTTGCTAAAAATTTGGGGATTAAAACCTAA
The DNA here is from genome assembly GCA_020205505.1 of Panax japonicus. Classification (NCBI taxonomy): domain Eukaryota; kingdom Viridiplantae; phylum Streptophyta; class Magnoliopsida; order Apiales; family Araliaceae; genus Panax; species Panax japonicus. Next base: position 15,834,538 of record CM035108.1, on the reverse strand, counting down.
ACCCTAAATTTGTCCAAACCCTAAATCTAAGTATGCTCAAACCCTAAACCCTAAGGGTTTCATCAAATTACAAAATCTAGAATAAAAAGGAAATGACCATAATGCCCTTAAGTGTATTATTGGATGTTTCTTGCAAGAATTAACCTAAGGGGAGTGGTTGAGCAACCCTAGACCTAGCCATGTGCCAAAAAGCTCCAGCAATCAGCCTATGTTAACATCCAAACAAGCCAAATTCATTGCATCAAGCATGATATAAATGGATTTAGAGAGAGAAAGTGCTAAAAAGGTAGCCAATCTCATTTTTGCTCTCCTCAAACTCTCTCTCTCACCAAACCCACGAAATATATTGCTAGATCAGTTCTAAAACCCAGCCCCACGTTGATCATAACAGATCAGAAGCACAGAATTGAAAATCAAAGCTCAAGAGGTATAAAATCTCTAATTTTTGAAATCCTTCAATTGGTTGTTAAAAGTTGCAATTGATTGTTGAAAGTAGTGTCAATAGGTGTCAATTGATGTTCTGGGTTGTTAAATCCATGACCCATAACATCAAAGTGCACGAATTTAAAATTTTACAAAATCTGGAAATGGGTAAAAATTGTGGTTTTCAGTCAAATGGCGGGGCTTATAAATCCGTGTTTATTACATGTTTTTGATGTTTAAAACATGTAACATGTAGTCTGATATGAGGTTTTTAAGTTGAAAAAAGAATCAGACCTATAACTATTGTAGATTGCAATTTATTCACGGTCAAACATCTTTGACCGAACTGCTAAAACAACAAACCCAGAAAATGTAGAACAGTGGTCCGTGTCCTAGTTTGACCGGCCATATCTTGTTCATGTTTTGATGTTTTTGTGTTATTTTGCTTTAGAGTTGTAGTACTACATGTTATCTACAACTTTTAATTGATAGATCGCATAAAAGTTGCATGATCAGAAAGTTATTAAGTGTCAAAGTAGGAACCTAGGCTGTTCTTCAAATCTGGAAAACCCAGAATTTGAAGAACAAGGCTTGACAACATTTTTGGAAGTCTATAGCTTGCTGTTCAGTTGTTGTTTGGGTGTGAAATTTGTTTCATGTTGTAGTACTGCAAAAGTACTATAATATGAAAGTTTCATCATGACCAGAAACTCAATAATCAAAGAGTTACGCTCGGTCAAACTAGCAACCTCGCCTCTGCCGGAAATCTGGAAAATCCCTCAAGAACACCTGTAGCGACAGAAAGTGTCGCTATAGGCCTTTAGCGACAGTTTATTTAATAATTTCCAGAAATTGATTTAAAATTAGAAAAAATGGTTTTTAATTATTAAAAATACAAAATAAATTATGAAAAATTATATTAAAGTCTGAAAAATAGTTTTTAACTATTTTGAGTATATTTTGAAAATATTTAATATTTTTGGAATATAAATGATATTTATTTATTTAATTACAATATTAAATAAATTATTTAAAAATAGTTTTTAATTCATGAAAAATAATATTATGGTATAAGAAAATATTTTAAGTTATTTTTGATAACTTTTGATATTTTGTGGTGAATTTCATTAATAATTTATTATTAATGGTAATTAGTTTATTTAATAAATATATTAAATAAATTAAGAAAAAATGGAATTAATGATTTAAAAATCATATAAAAATGATTTAAGTGATATAAAAATATTTTAAGTTATAAAATGTAACTTTTGATATTTTGGCAAGAAAATATTAATATTTTAATATTAATATTAATTATCGGATAATGGATTTAATGGTTTAAAAATCATATAATTATGATTTTAAGGTATTAAAAATACTTTGATATATTATAATTATATTATAATATTATGTTATGATCTTCATTAATATTTTATATTAAATGAATATTAATGATTAAGGAATTTTGTGGTATTTAATTTATTTAAATACGGTTTTAAGGATTGAAAAATGTTGATAAATGGTAATAATTATCCAAAAATTATTACGAGCCTAAGAAAAATGTTTTGTCTGGTTAGAAGTTATCTGTGATAATTGTTAAGTAATAAGTCAGAGTTTAATTGAACGTAAACTCGATAAAAGTCCGACCAGACAGTCGGGATGATAGAATTGTGTCGGTTTTAACTCAGACTGCAATAGTTTGACCTGATACTAAGTCTTATGTGCTGTATAGACTGATAGGCTTTTGTGGTAATGTGTTTAGGTTATTCTGTGTATAATATAACAGTATATTACTGTGATGATATTATTCTAATTATTGGAGATCTATATTATTAATATTAGGTCTTCGAGTATTGCGTTATTAATTGCGTTCAGTAATCAACGGTTCAGGCAAGTTTTTCTTGTACTTAACTCTAATAAGAGTATTTTATTCAAGCTGATGGTAAATCATTACTGATTGCCATGAAAATTGTATTCTGTACATCTTGCATGTATAAGTCAGGTATGAAAGGCTGATCACCTTCATTACCAGTTGGTTCAGAAATGTTTGTTCATGTATAATACTTATTCAGTCAAAAATTTGTTCGTGCTAGTTCTCAATTATATTGATGAATTATAGCAAGCCTTTATTCATACTCTTCAAATCATGATATATCGTTATATTATTGTATTTAAACTTGCTGGGCAACTTTCATGCTCACCCTTGCTATATCATGATAAAACATTGCAGGTAAAGCAAATGCGTCGTATTTAGGAAACGATTAAAGCTAAGTACAGCTTGGGATATAAATTGTGCAGCTAGTTTGTAATAGCGTATTGTAATAAATATTGTTGTGTAATAGATAATTTAAGATATGTGTATTAAGTTAAGGTTACTCGACCTTGGGGAATAGTGTGTAATGTATTGTATAAACAATTTATGTTTATATCTTCCGCAAACAGTTTTAGTAATAGTGTACCGGATCCGCGGCGATTCGGGCCCCGGATTCGGGGATACTACACTTTGCACATCCTAAGCTCATGTCCTATTCTAAATCTAAAGTTGTAAGCCTCATTTGGAGTCCACCTCGGTTCCTTCATAATTTTTATCCGGTGCAAAAAGAAATATACGTATTTTGTAACATAAACGCCACAATCGTCTGAATTCCATTATCTTGGCCTATTCACGCAAACTTAAACCTTCGGCTTCGATCTTGGCCACTTTGCTTTAGGATTTGCCATACGAAGCAACAAAGGAATTAACTCCACCTATAAACCATAAAATAATATTTTAATTCCCTAAAACTCATATGTTTATATGATGAAATATAAAATAAGTAATATATTAATGAACTCACCCCAACACCAAAGTAGTTTTGATATAATTGTGACAATGGCATTAAGGGTTTGTCATCATTAAGTGGATCAAATAGCATTATTTTCCACTTGTTCACACTCCAAATAAATAAGTAGACATGACTGTTGCTTTCGTTGATGAATGGAACAAATATGTAATCAGACTCATGAACTGGGGTACCAATTGGAGGATTGATGTAACTTGTTAAAAATTTGAGTGTTGTTGCTTTGCTTACTCCGGCACTTGGTAAGTATTGGATGCTCAAACCCGCAAAGTACGTTGGCATGAAATAAAAAATAGCCCATCGTTGGATTCCTTCACTCCTCATCTTAATTTCTCTGTCTCTCAACAACAACAAATATGCATCCAATACATGCGCCCATAACCAACCATTGGGTCTCAGACAGTTCACATCATTAAACTCTAAGTTTTATAGACCGCTTGGATGGATATGAGGAAAGTATGATGGGTCGTGAGTTGGACTAAACCAATAGTGATTTAACCAAGTGATTTTCTCAATCTTTAAATACTTGACAGGGTGAGTGTGCTTTGTTCCCTCTCTCCTTGTAACCCAAAATTTTCTACTGTGTTGAGTAGAAGGAGCAAGGCTTCCCTTAGTTTCTTGAACCGTAGGCTGGGGTTCCGTCATGTCAATATCCATCTGTCCAACTTGAGGTTGTGTTGGATTTTTTTCGGCTGGAACCCCTTTGTAATCATTCATGAACGGCTGGAACAGTGTATTGAACCATGACTCATACATGGTTTTTAACTCAGCTGGCAGATCAATTGACATAAATTTTACAAATATAGCTTTTGCAGTCTCAATCTAAAATGAAAACAAAAACAAAAATTACATTAGTAAAATAATGACATCAAATTATAACACAAAAACATGTATAAAAATTATAAATTTAAAAACTTACAGTATTTACAGCCACATATTGGTCAATGAATACCCGTGGCTCGTAATCTTCCCCTTGACGCCTAAAGGGTCGAGGATGGTGTATCCGTCTCCGAGTAATTTCTCTATACCATGTCATATAATCCTCGGTAGATATCTGCTGCAAACCCTCCCACAACTTAATATAACTGGCCCTATGATCTTTATAATTTATTCTCACAAACAATTTATGTTCCGTCCTCAACTCCACCATGTTTTCAGCATTAGATGGATATGACTGCAAATATCCAAATTGCCTCATAAATCTGTCAGGCATTTGAATCTCAACAATGTCGTAATGAATCAAAGGTATACGAGCGGCTCCACCTAAACTTTCCTCAAAAAAGTCCCAACCCAAACGTGTGTTAAATATCTGATATGGACACCACACCCAATCTGTTTCCAACATGTCATCAAACTCTCCTCGGTAAAACACAAGATGATGATGTGTATTTTTGCGGCATTGATATTGTTTGGAATTTGGATCAAAAGAAGAATATGCCCAGGATAATGCCCTAGGTATCAACTTTTGGGAATTAGGCCTAGGGGTAGGACGACCAATGTTGAACCTTTCGTGAGCCCACATCATAAGCAAGGTTGCACATCCTGCAAATTTTTTCGAAGTTTTTCGAGTAGCCTCATGAAAACCCCTATACAAATGCCCTAAAACTGCTGCCCCCCAAGCATATGTAATTATGTCTTCCAATCTTTCCAATAACAATAAATACCTGGGATGCACAATATTTTTACTCTTCGTAGGAAACAAAATAGCGCCACACAAATACAACAGGTATACTTTAGTGTGTTTTACCACATCATCTGAAGTAGCATCTTTAGGTAATTGTCCATATCTATGTCTTAACCAAGGCAAACTTATGCCCCCCCCCCTTTTATAGCACTGTTCCCAATCCTCTACTGCAACTTTTTGCCCAAAACCCCTTACAAAATAGCTTTTGGGATGTTCTAGTTCTCCGTAAGTCAAAGGTTTTCCTAATATGGGCAACCCAAATATAAATCCCACATCCTCTAAAGTAATGCCAACCTCTCCACATTTTAAGTGAAACGTATTTGTTTCACTCCTCCAACGCTCAACAAATGCAGATACAAGAGATGCATCAATCTTTGACGCTACATCTTGATGACAAAATATACTGAAACCTAACTGTTGCAGTAGATAATCTTGTTGTTTAGTCAAGTTCCATTCAATTAATTTTGCAGACATCTGACAAATTTCTAACATACCCCTATCCTACAAGTTAAACAGAGAATACATACATAAATTGTCAAAATATGAAAGTTTTTTACAAAATTTTAAGAAATTTTTTTTATTTGGTACAATTAACTAACAATATTTTGCCATAAGTCAGAAGATACGTGATTTTTTTGGTCCCATAAGATATTTGGATCAAAAGGTCCTGGATTGATATCCATATCTAACCAAAAAATTCAACACAATGTCAAGTATAGCACAATTTATAAAAATTCCAATAAAGAGGTAAAGGGAGAAGGAACAAATATTTGAGATTCTAACTATTTAGGATCAAAATAAGTATATAGTATAACTCACCAATTTACATATGCAAACACTCTAAATATGCTTAATATCTAACCATTTAGTCTAGTATATCAATTTCATTTCATACTCACAAAAGACATACATATCCGGTCAGTTCCTACTTCATATCCAAGTTTTTGGCTGTTATATGAAGCTAACAATAGTAGTATTTGGCATTGAAGCGGAGAAATAAAAATGTTGTATAGTGGTATAATCTTTCAATTCGGTAAGAATGATTAAAAAAACAATCTGAACAATCTATAATGTATATAAAACTTCATAAAACAACAAAACAACAAATACTATATAAATCCCAATCAACAGTCCACATATAATGCAACTATAACCCTAACATTCTAGTATTGTCTGTTTTGTTGACGAAAATCAAAAGAAATGTATCGCATGACCATAACAGAGCTAAATGTGAACCAAAAAAACGCAATTTTGCCCACAAATCTAGGTTTCAAGATTATACAACTTCGAAACTTTCAGGAAAATAAAAAATAAAAAATAAAAAAATTACAATCAAATGTACCTGGCATAAGTAGATTGCAACCAATAAAACTTAAGAAAAAGCATGGAAAATAAACATGATGAAACTAGGGTTCAAGCGAATTAATTGCGAATCGCATCACCTTCAAATTTTGGAGATTAAACTACAAACTTACCTACAAAATCTGTTTGGAAGAACAAGGTTCCACTTAGCGAAATTGACCACGATTTGCAGATGACCACTTCTAGGGTTCTAGCTGTTCACAGCAGACGCGGAACTAGGGACAAATAACAGCCGATTTGCAGCCTTGCGGACTATATTGTTAGTTGAAACCTTGCGAAATTGCAGCCGATTTGCAGATGAGAGATCGTAGCCGCTAGCATATGACCAAATCTACGGTTCCAGGGATTCGCCCAATTCGCAGCACCAGGAACAGTGGCAAGCTTCTTGTTTGTTTTACCTGTGTCGATTTTTCCATCTATATTTTGAGGTAATCCGTTCGCTAGTATAACTAGCGGATTGTGTAGTTACTGTATTTGTTTTGGCGAATTGGCGAATTGTCTTGGTGTATTGGAGGGGCATAACCGTCCTTATATTATACTAATTACGTTCGCTTGTAATTCTAGCGGACGCTAATTCCTCATTCTAAATCTCAGTCATTCATCAATAAAATGGACGGAATAAAGCCTATATGCCATTTTTTATCCCATAGCATATAGATGTTATATGCATAATAAACATTATACATATGATAATTAAATATGAGTGAATCCCCTACACCCGAATCCCATTTTTTAATATTTGATGAATCGCCATATCCTCATATGATGAATCGGTATCTCCGCACCCTATCCTAGTATCCTTGCTTCTTTGGACTTTGATCGCGGTTCCTCGTCATTAGTGGAGTATTTTATCGAAGCCTCAAAAGACACATTCTGAAGGAGTTGGTTGGGTTGGGGACAGGGTTTTAAATTATATTTAATTTTCTTAAATTCCTCTATGCTCAGTTTCACAGATTTTTCCTCTGTAATTAGGAATGAAACTTCATAGAGACATAGTTATAGCCTTATAGGTAATTTTTTATAGGAGTTTTAGTTTTTTATTTTTTTAATACAAATTTTCTGCAAGTCTTAAGCCTAATTTCCATTTCATACATTTCACATGTCCATCAGCTGTGCCGTCCTTTCGGTTTTCCTTTTCAATACAAGTTCATTTTTTTTTGACAAGTGTAACTTTAATAAAAGAATTAAGATGAGTTTTAGATTGTCTTAGTTAACCAGCTTTAAAGTCTCTGCACTCTGCGGCAATCCATTTTTATGGAAAAAATTTACTAAATTCATATGTAGTCAGGGTTCTAATTTTACTTGATGCAAGAGACATGCTCTTTCCTCCCCATACTTATTTGTTGATACTATTCTATATTTTTCAGTTAATTCTTAAATTTCCTTGTAGGAGAGAGGCTTCCTTCCTTTGTCAGCTGCATTGTTGGCATCATCTATATTGCGCTCTGTAGTGGGGCATGATATGGACTTATATTTGGATATTATTTCATATATTGAGGCCATAATTCTCTCTTCTTTGTTGTCGCTCAGGTTCGTGGATACCTATTTTAATAAATAATTGACTCAACTATTTATTTCTTGTTTAAGGTCTTGGCTTTAGTTTTCAAATGCTTTTACAATTTTGAGTGTTTTCTTATTCAGGCTTACTCTTCCTTCTACTTTATCGTGAGCTTGCCACTGCTGTGATTCATGCCTTAAGGGGATTTGATTTGAAGAAGGAAAACTCCGTTCCACTTCGTTATGCATCTGTCTTAATATCAAAGGGTTTCTTTTGTCGCCCACAGGAAGTTGGAATGATTGTTGAGACATATTTGAGGGTTGTAAGTTCCATTCTTTGTGAAGTTCAGTAGCTTTCTTTTTGATTTTATTTATTTCAAGATAAATGAAGATTTTATTAGAAAGAAGAGATGACACAAGAAGCAAGGAAAATCAGACATCCTCCACATGAAGAGGGGAAAACTTACAAGGTCTTAGTGCGGGACTGCCTCCAATTATTAAGAAATTCAAAAATAGCAAACCCCTGTGACTGAAGCCCACACATGCGATAAGAATGAAAGGTTATCCCAAATTAGATGGAGGGGTGATGAACGACCACCGAAGATATGAATATTCCTCACCGTCCAAATGCTTTAGAGAATAGTGAACAACTGCTACTTAAAAAAGTTGCAATCTTTCTCCCTCAAAGCCTTGAAACATACAAAAAGGAGATTTGCAGCTGTTACCTCAAATAAAGAACAATGTCACTATGTATAAGACAGTGAAGGAACAAGTGAGAGCTAGTGTCACTTGTCATGCAATATGAATTCCAATATTTTTTGTTTACTATACTTTATTCTTTGTTTTTCTGTTTTTAAATTGTTCTTTATCTTCCCCACTCAGCTGCAAGTCGATCTATCTTTTAGCTAACTATCTGGAAACTCCCCTGCTTGTTCTACAGGTTAAAGCTATAGATCGTTTGATATCATCGAAGCCGCAATCTGAAGAACTTTTATGGTCGTTATGGGAGCTGTGTTGTCTTTCGAGGTTGTACTCGTTAAACCTCCTTAGTTGATGTGAAACTTTAATTTGATATTTAATTGTTTTGAGCATCCATTATTCTTTCTGATATGATTTCTGCAGGTCTAATTGTGGTCGCCAGGCTTTGCTGGCTGTAGGACATTTTCCTGAGGTATTAATAAATTTTGGAAATTGATATTTTCACAACACTTTTTGATATTTCCACATGAAAAGTGTCGCTATAGATGTATAGCGACGGTTTATATATATATATATATATATATATATATATATATATATATATATATATAGAGTCCGGATCCAGTCCGGGATCCCGGACTCTACTAAAATACGGACCTTTTTTTTTTTTTTTTTTTTTTTGCTTTTTTTTTTTTGAAACAACAAAAAAAAAAAAAAAAAAATTTATGGAATTGAAATTTTTCCATAATACAGTGTTTTGGGCGTGATTTGGATGCCTATAACGAAATATGTCTGTACAGTCTGGGCAGACTGTACATACATTGGTTGGGGTAGGTGTTAAAAACACACCCAAAACACTTTATTTTGGAAAAATTTCAGTTCCATAATTTTTTTTTTTTTTTTTTTAGTTGTTCTACCAAAAAAAAAAAAAAAAAAAAATTTCTGGGGTCCGGATTTGATCAGGTCCGGGAGTCCGGACCTGATCAATTCTGTATATATATATATATATATATATATATCAGTTTCCATAAATTTTCTTTCTCCTTGTGAGATTTTACCCTTGGTAACTTGGTGTCCAGAGCTTAAATTATGTTCCCATTATTGCAACGCTATGTCATTTAAGATTGAAAAATATATAACTAGGCTTTATCTAAGTATGTTTAGCATTTGATAACGTCCCATCACTATTACTGACTTGTTCAATTGCCATTTTTCTTGTCCATCATATTATTTATAGCATAGTCAAAATAAACTTCCTGTTAATGCAAAATATCATGCCTTTTTGTATTTTGTCATGCATTACTTCATGCTTCCAGTACTTGTGGTGCCACCTTTTCTTCTTCTGTAGGCTGTTGGAGTGTTGATGGCCTCTTTGCATTCCGTCAAGGAATTCGATACAGTTTCCTTTACTACTGGTACTACAAAACCAATTGCTAGACATCTGCAAGTTTTCCTTTTTTACTTTTCCTCATGTATTCATGTCAAGTGGCTGGAATTCTGGACTTTGCAGGAGCTTCACCACTAAATCTTGCAATATTCCACTCAGCTGTTCAGATTTTTGAACTCATTGTTACTGATTCAACTGCATCTTCCCTGGGATCTTGGATTGAACATGCAAAGGAACTTCACAGGGCTTTACATTCCTCTTCCCCAGGATATAGCCGAAAAGATGCTCCTACAAGGCTTCTGGAGTGGGTAGATGCCATAGTGTAGTGTATCATAGAACTGGGGTTTCTGGTCTCAGCACCGGCCCTGGGCTAAAGCCCAAGGTGCCGGGGCTTTAAGCCCAAAATTTTTTAGAGCCCCTTTTTCTTATCTCTTTTTTTTAGTTTTTAAACAAGAGATGTACTCCTTTTGCAAATTGTTCCTTTTACTTAGTACATACCTTAGCCCAAGAAACCTCAGAGCCTCAATCTCCTCCTCACCATATCTTATTTTCTTATACTTTTTATAAGTCCTCCCTGGATTAACCCATTCATCAGTTTAATGTTTTCTCTCAGTTATTTTTTGGCAATATTAGTGAATACCCTGTAAAAATCTTGAAAACATCTAAACCATTTATTTTCACAAAACTCATATCTACAACAGCGAAATCCTGAATTTCTGAATTGAATTTCCTGGGAAAGAAGTATGTATACATTACTGCATCTGAATTTCCTGCTATCGCTCACTGTATACATGTGTTCCTTTTGTAATTTAATAATTCCATTCACAATTTTTATTTGATGTTACTCCCTGATTGATCTCTGTGAAACTATTTGAAATTCAGTAAGGTTACGTACATTCCATTACTTGAACTATATAATTTTATGCTTCTTTATTTATAATTTGCCCATTATAAGTGAGTGTTATTCAAGAGGAGCTGTTGATGATATCGTCCACCCCTCGGTTGATGATATTATGTCTTTGAACTGATTACTTTTTTGAATTAGTGATAATGTGATATAAAATATTGAAATAGTCGGTTATTATATCTGATATTCTTGCGTATTTATGCTTTGTTGTTCAGAGAAAGTTCTTAGTTTTTTTATACCTATCTTAATAGCAATTCGCAAAGGGCCCAATTTTTTTTGTCGCTTTAGGCCCTGAAAAACTCAGGGTCGGCCCTATCTGGTCTTCATAGAACTGTATCATAGAGCTTCCTAGGCATGATCCTTATGATAATGTGTGACGCCCCCAAAATAGATATACATCACCCATTTTGGGTCGCCAAATACATGGTACATAATACAAATACAAACTTAATTATACAAACGTCGTGTAATATACGACAAAACATAGTTGAGAGTTTAAACAGGAATATTGCCTTCTAGATAATATCCACTCTCAAATAGAGTCCTCATTACATTTATTCTCACACTATTTTATAGAATAGTGAGGACTACTATAACACCATCTCGGACCATCACTTCGTTCCCCGACTAGACTCGTTTACGTTTTCATTTCCTGAAGAAAACAATGAAAGCAAAAGGGTGAGCTCAACTAGCTCAGTAAGAAATATTATGACTAAGATAATGCAGGATAAATTATCATTAGTCTTCAACAATGTTAAACTGATAAAATACAATAGACATCAAGTTTAACTGCAGCGGAATATGCAATCCATTAGAAGAGTCAAGTAGAGCATGATATCTACTATCTTCTATGATTTAAAATATTTTCATCAATTTTTATCGCTAAGACTCAGCTTAATAAATAAACCACATCATCGAGTCATCCCTGCACTACGGGCCAAGGATATTCATTAAATCATCAATGGTCATGACTATACCGAATAATCCCTGGTCATAATCATACCAAAAATTGTCCATCAATGCACTACAGGCCACTGAGGACTTTTACCACATCATTTATAACATTACAGGTCATGATTATACCGAATGATCTCTGGTCATAATCATACCAAGTCCATCTATGCACGTAAGCCAAAGATGATTTTCATCACAATATAAGCATGAAGATGATGACAATGACATAATAATTCAATAAAACAAGTTCAAGAATAAATTTTAAAGATTTAAAAGTTAATTTATCCTGAAATCAATTACGTCCAAATTGTCAACATGATATTGCTTTGTGGAGTAAAATTCAAGAATGCTCAGAATAATATTTTCATGAAAAGATACTGGATGAAGCGCAAATATCCAGGATATTCTACTAATTTCATGGAGTATAGAATCCAAAACTGTAACCAAATGAGTATAATAGAATATATGAAACTGCAAATGGATTTTTGCCCGCCATGCGGTAATCCACATAGACAGATCATTTCCACAATTTAATAAGGAATGAATACGAAGGATCATTCACCATGCATGCGGTAATCCACATAGACAGGTTATTCCAACAAAATAATAAAGAATGGAATAACAGAAGAATTCATCAGGCATGCGATAGACCACACAGACAGGTTATTCCCAACAGAATAATAAAGAATGGACCTAGGTCATGCATAATCCGCACAGACAGGATATTCTAACAGAATAATAAAGAATGGAACCAGGTCATGCGTAATCCGTATAGACAGGATATTCCAACAGAATAATAAAGAATAGAATAATAGAAGAATTTCACCATATATGCAATACTTCGCATAGACAGGTTATTCCAACATAATAATAAGGAATGGAATAACAATAGCTCTCTTCATGAATACGAAAGAAATAATACCCCTTACCTTAGAAGGAACTGAATACTGGAAAAGTAAGGTAACAGACTTCTCTTCTTCTTTCTCTCTATAATTTCTCTGTATAATAATTGCTCTATAGCTTTAGTGAATTGGTGAGAAATGAAGGAAGAATGAGCTTCTATTTATAGGAAAATATAGTTTCGATAATTGCACGTTTTGGGGCTCAAAATATTACAGTATAATACCTTCCTCTTTTTCTTCATTTTTAATTTAGTCCTGCAAGTATTATCAAACTCGCACCACCTCCTCTAATAGTAAATCATGTGAATTAATAGTTCATTATTCATGTGACTCAATAGTTATAATCATGTGAAAATACGAATTACAGTATAGTACCTCCATCTATACCTCTATTTTTAACTTAGTCATGCAAGTATTATCAATCTTCCACCAACTCCCCTAATAGTACAAGAATGTGAATCAATAGTACACACATGTGAACAAATAGTTATAATCATGTGAATTAATAACAATTAATTTCTCATTTATCCGATTAATTACCTGACTGGTCAGTAAAACTTCCAGACATCAATTAATATCGAAATAAATGTCGATTTCCACTAACACTAATAATTCCAACATAATGGAACAATCAATTTCATCTTTAATCAACACAAACTTATTCATCATTAATATTATAACTCATAATATTTAACAATCAGATCGTTTCCAGGAAAGAGGGGGCTTTTCGATAAGGATTTCTCCTTATTGGCGCGCAATTAGATAACCAAACCTCTCCTTGATAAAACTTCTAGACATTGTAAATATTGCAATTTAATAATATTAATAACTTTGTCATCTCAATTATTGATTTAATAATATAACATATTATGCAGATGATATTGTGACAATAATCGAATCAATAATATGATAGATATGATGCAACAATTACTGTAGCAGTAATTGAGTATAACTGAGTGACTTCTCATGTAAGCATCAATAACCAATATCGTGTGCTACTATGCAACCACGCGTATTACTGTACTTTTACTACCTGGTAGTTCAATAGTTTAACGGTAAAACTTCCGCCGTTATTTTTATAAAAAGATAATTCTGTCGTTTTCTAACTATGACAATACTTCCGTTGTGGGGTCCACCAATGATTGTGCCGTCATACGAATATTTCTTGTTAAAACGAATATTCCCCGACCAATCGAATATTATATAACCACTTCTTTACTTTGCAAAATTTATAAATATTACCCACAACTATAACATTATATTATATCCACACCATAATATTCAAAAATATATTTCGAGAGAAATTAATCTTTATTCATAAAAGTTGGGGTCTTACATAATGACTATAAGAAAATCAAGGTAGATGCACTGAGTTTTACTGTAGATTCGATACCAATGCATTCCTTACTTGATTGTCTAGTATGAACTATGGAGAAGTATTTTGACTGATGTGAGATGTCTGAGGATAGGAAGGTGTGGTTCGCCAAATTGAAATTTGTAAAATTTGTCAGTTTATTCTGGTCAGGGGTTGAGAGAGACTTAGAGCGTCTAGGTGAACAACCTATCAGGCATTGAGGGAGATAAAAACTCACCTAAATCAATATTATTTACCTGTATGACATACTGATTGGTTAATGGATCAATATGACAACTTTCGTCAGGGTAAACCAATGCACCCAACACATTTATGAAAGTTATGCAAATGGTGCGACGTCCTTTCATAGACAAGTTTGTTGTGGTATATTTTGATAACATTCTCATTTATAGTAAAACCCGAGATGAGCACTTTACTTGCGAGAGATTTTATCAATTATTCTACGTGAGAAACTCTATGTTTATTTGAAGAAGTGTTCTTTTGTTATAGAGTCGGTCATTTTCTGAGTTTGTGATCTCTAAAGAGGGGGTTTCTGCTGACCACGAGAAAGTAAAAGCTATTAATGAGTGGCTTGAACCTTTTAATATTCACAAAGTTCGAAGCTTCTATGGGCTAGCTACGTTTTATAGGAGGTTCATTAGAGGATATAGAACCATTATGACTCCCATCACAGATAGTTTGAAAAATTGAAAGTTCATTTGGTCTAAATTGGCTACCAAAGTCTTTGTGGAAATCAAGAATAGGCCGACACAAGCACTTGTTCTCGTGCTACCAGACTTTGGTAAAGTGTTTGATGTGACGCCCCCAACATAGGTATAAATCACCCATCTAGAGTCGTCAAATACATAGTACAGAATACAAATACAAACTTAATTATACAAACGTCATGTAATATACGACAAAACATAGCTGAGAGTTTAAACAAGAATATTGCCTTCTAGACAATATCCACTATCAAATAGAGTCCTCATTACATTTATTCTCACACTATTTTATAGAATAGTGAGGACTACTATAACACCATCTCAGACTATCACTCTGTTACCCGACTAGTCCCGGCTACGTTCTCATTTCCTGAAGAGAACAATGAAAGCAAAAGGGTGAGCTCAACTAGCCCAGTAAGAAATATTATGACTAAGATAATGCATGATAAATTATCATTAGCCTTCAACAATGTTAAACTGATAAAATACAATAGACATCAAGTTTAACTGCAGCGAAATAAGCAATCCATTAGAAGAGTCAAGTAGAGAATGATATCTGCTATCTTCTATGATTTAAAATATTTTCATCAATTTTTATCGCTGAGACTCAGCTTAATAAATAAATCACATCATCGAGTCATCCCTGCACTACGGGCCAAGGATATTCATTAAATCATCAATGGTCATGACTATACCGAATAATCCCTGGTCATAATCATACCAAAAACTGTCCATCAATGCACTACAGGCCACTGAGGACTTTTACCACATCATTTATAACATTACAGGTCATGATTATACCGAATGATCCCTAGTCATAATCATACTAAGTCCATCTATTCACGTAAGACAAAGATGATTTTCATCACAATATAAGCATAAGGATGATGACAATGACATAATAATTCAATAAAACAAGTTCAAGAATAAATTTTAAAGATTTAAAAGTTAATTTATCCTGAAATCAATTACGTCCAAATTTTTAACATGATACTGCTTTGTGGAGTAAAATTCAAGAATACTCAGAAGAATATTTCAATGAAAAGATACTGGATGAAGCGCAAATATCCGGGATATTCTACTAATTTCATGAAGTATAGAAGCCAAAACTTTAACCAACTAAGTATAATAGAATATATGAAACTGCAAATGGATTTTTGCCTGCCATGCGGTAATCCACGTAGACAGATCATTTCCACAATTTAATAAGGAATGAATACGAAGGATCATTCACCATGCATGCAGTAATCCACATAGACAGGTTATTCTAACATAATAATAAAGAATGGAATAACAGAAGAATTCACCAGGCATGCGATTGACCGTACACACAGGTTATTCCCAACAGAATAATAAAGAATGGAACCAGGTCATGCGTAATCCGCACAGACAGGATATTCCAACAGAATAATAAAGAATGGAACCAGGTCATGCGTAATCCGCACAGACAGGATGTTCTAACAGAATAATAAAGAATGGAACTAGGTCATGCGTAATCCGCACAGACAGGATGTTCCAACAGAATAATAAAGAATGGAATAACAACAGAATTCACCAAGCATGCGAGAGACCGCACAGACAGGTTATTCCAACAGAATAATAAAGAATGGAATAACAGAAGACTTTCACCATGTATGCGGTACTTCACATAGACAAGTTATTCCAACATAATAATAAAGAATGGAATAACAACTCTTACGAGTATTGAAAGAAAATAACTCTCTTCATGAATACGAAAGAATAATACCCCTTACCATAGAAGAAGACTGGATACTGGAATAGTAAGGTAGCAGACTTCTCTTCTTCTTTCTCTCTATAATTTTTCTCTATAATAATTGCTCTATAGCTTTAGTGAATTGGTGAGAAATGAAGGAAGAATGAGCTTTTATTTATAGAAAAATATAGTTTCGATAATTGTACGTTTTGGGGCTCAAAATATTACAATATAATACCTTCCTCTTTTTCTTCAATTTTAATTTAGCCCTGCAAGTATTATCAAACTTGCACCACCTCCCCTAATAGTAAATAATGTGAATCAATAGTTTAATCATGTGAATCAATAGTTTTAATCATGTGAAAATACAAATTACAGTATAGTACCTCCATTTATACCTCCATTTTTAATTTAGTCATGCAAGTATTATCAATCTTGCACTAACTCCCCTAATAGTACAAGAATGTGAATCAATAGTACACACGTGTGAACAAATAGTTATAATTATGTGAATTAATAGCAACTAATTACTTATTTATCCGATTAATTACCCGACTGGTCAGTAAAACTTCTAGACATCAATTAATATCGAAATAAATGTCGATTTTCACTAACACTAATAATTCCAATACAATGGAACTATCGATTTCATCTTTAATCAACACAAACTTATTCATCATTAATATTATAACTCACAATATTTAACAACCAGGTCGTTCCCAAAAAAGAGGGGGCTTTCCGATAAGGATTTCTCCTTATTGGCGCGCAATTAGATGACCAAACCTCTCCTTGACTGAACTTCTAGACATTATAAATATTGAAATTTAATAATATAGATAACTTTGTCGTCTCAATTATTGATTTAATAATATAACATATTATGCATATGATACTTTGACAATAATCGAATCAATAATATGAGAGATATGATGCATCAATTATTGTAGCAATAATTGAGTATAACTGAGTGACTTCTCACGTAAGCATACTGTGTGCTACTATGCAACCACGCGTATTACTGTACTTTTACTACCGGGTAGTTCAACAGTTTAACGGTAAAACTTCCATAGTTATTTTTATAAAAATATAATTCTGTCGTTTTCTAACTACGATAATACATCAGTTGTGGAGTCCACCAATGATTGTGCCGTCGTACGAATATTCTCTGTTAAAACGAATATTCCCCGACCACTTACTTACTTTGCAAAATTTATAAATATTACTCACAACTATAACATTATATTATATCCACACCATAATATTCAAAAATATATTTCGAGAGAAATTAATCTTTATTCATAAAAGTTGGGGTCTTACAACCTCCCCTTCTTATGAAATTTCATCCTCAAAATTAGATTATGTACCTGGTATATCGAAGAGGTGAGGATATTTTGACTTCATCTCAAATTCTAACTCCTAGGTCATTTCTTCCACATCGTGGTTTCTCCATAAAACTTTGACTTGAGGTATAACCTTGGAGCGTAGAATGTGATCCTTCTTATCCAAGATTTTAATAGGTAATTCTTCATACGTTAAATCTTCCTCTATCTCATCTGGTTCTAATTCAATAATGTCGTTCGGGTCTTTCACATATTTACGTAACATAGATATGTGAAAAACGTTATGAACACGAGACATACTTGGCGGTAAGGTGAGTCTATAGGTCACGGTTCTTACTCGTTCGAGGATTATAAATGGGCCAATGAATCCAGGATTGAGCTTTCCTCTCTTTCCAAATCTCGTAACTCCTTTCCCCATAGCAACACGTAACAACACATGATCTCTAATATTGAATTCCACGTCTTTTCGATGAAGATCAGCATAACTCTTTTGTCAATCTTGTGAGGTTTTTATACGTTGTCGGATCATTTGAATCTTTTCCATAGTCATACGTACCAACTCTGGTCCCAACAAAGTTGCTTCACCTACCTCATCCCAGCATACTAGAGAACGACACTTTCTTCCATACAACGCCTCAATGGAGCCATGCCAATACTTGCTTGATAACTATTGTTGTAGGAAAACTCCACCAATGGTAAAAACTTGTCCTAACTTCCCTTGAAGTCAAGGACACAGAGTCTTAATAAATCTTCAAGAGTTTGAATAGTCCTTTCCGACTGCCCATCCGTTTGAGGATGATATGCCTAATTAAATCGTAAATCCGTCGCCATAGCTTTTTGCAAACTAACCCAAAATCTTGAAGTGAATCTTGGGTCTCGATCAGAAACTATGGATACTGGCATACCATGCAATCTTACGATCTCGTTTATGTACATACTAGCAAAAAGTTCAAGTGTAAAAGTTTCTCGTATCGGTAAGAAATGAGTAGACTTGATCAATCTATCAACAATGACCCAAATCGCATCTATGCCTTGAGAAACCTTGGGAAGACTAGTAACAAAATCCATGGTAATGTGCTCCCACTTCCATTCTGGAATTTTAAGTGGTTGTAATGGACCTTTTGGCACTTGATGCTCCGCCTTGACTCGTTGACAAGTTAGACACCTTGAGATAAACCCCACTATTTCTCTCTTCATATTGCTCCACCAAAATGTATGTCGAAGATCACGATATATTTTGATACTCCCATGATGGATTGTAAACGTTATATTGTGCGCCTCCATCATGATTTTATACTTCAAGTCAGAATCGTTAGGAGCACAAAATCTGGAGTTGACTAGAAGTATTCCTTTTTCATTGATTCTTGCTTCTGAAATAACACCTTCTTGCACTTTCTTCCTCATATGCATCAGTCCATGTCTGTAGCTTGAGCATCTTTAACTTTATCGATTAAAATCGGTTCCACTCGTATATTCACCATCATCACATGGGTCCCTGGAGTCTTTGTGACAACCCGATATTTCTATATAAATAAATCATAAATTTTGCATATAAATTTTTTTTGGTACGATATGTGTCAAGGTAATATATATATGTTTAATTGTGTGATAAGTTAAATATATTTATTACATGAATTATTACAGATAATTTTATTTTAGAATCATTGATTATTATCAATTATATTTCTTATTGGGAATGTTTTTATTAACTATTTTTCAATGAAAATGAATATATAATTATATATTATGTAAATAATATATGAAATGATTTTTAGAATAATTATAATAATTATTATTCAGATTATTAAGTTAATTATGTTATTTATGTAAGGTAAATCAGATATAGAATCCAAACCCTAATTTTGGGTTTTGATCAGGGAATGAGAATAATAATATTATATTATTATTTGTTAGTATTATAGATATGTATGATTATGTGTGCAATGTTAATGTGTGGAACAATTTTATTATATTACGACCAAACCCTAATAATTTTTTACCAACCCTATTCCTGGTTTTGGGATAAAGAATAATAATAATATTATGATATTTTAATATTTTAAGTGTTATAATATGAACTGCATGTACGAGAGCTGATAATAATTGATCAATTGTGTTATAGTATTCGAAAATCCTAGTTTCACTGTATAAGATTTAATACTGTTATATATCTGTATTATATGATATAAATTTATGTGTTACTTTAAGGTGTATTAAATTGGAGACCTCAATTATAATTGTATTTTCTAATTATTAGAAAACCCTAATTGTGTTTTTAAAAATCCTAGTTATTGAATTGATAAACCCTAATTGCTAAAATTAGCAAAGTTAAATATACTAGTGTTATTAAACCCTAATACTTTGTCAAAATTATTTTTGTTCCATTAAAATTACTAATAAAATGACTTTAATGCCCTTTTACACATTTGTTAGTAGGTTGAGTGTGAATCTTGCTATAATTTGAGTTGGTCACCAATTCTTGATATTTTGAAGGTTGAAATCAACAAGTGGCAGCCATCTAACTTAGCAAATCATTACATAACTATTGTATATAAGATTAAAGAAAGAGAAAAATGCTCATTTTGCTACTTTGTTCACCAACGAGTACCTAGACATTCTCTCTCTAAAACCAACAAAAATCAGTGTTAGATTAGTCTCAAAATTCAGCCCCACGAAATCCCATATCAAATCAGTAGCTTAAAATCAAGATCAAACCAAGAAAGGTATAAAACTCAAGCTTGAAAATCTGTCCATAATTTGTTGTTGGATTTTGTGTTTAAGTGTTATATTATGTTGGTTTTAATATCTAGTGATGATCTAGGTTGCTAGATGTTAGATCCATAACATCTAGAAGCTCAGAATTGAAGATCCACAAAATCCAGGAAAAAAAGCTTGCTTCTGTGGCCTGACAATGAATGTTAGTGGCTATAGATCCTTTCTCGATGAGGTTTTGTGTTGTTTTTAAGTTGTTACTAGTAGCCATCAATGTTGTCTTTAATCTACAAAAAGAAGCAAAGTCATATCTGTTACAAATCAAAAGTTATTTAAGGTCAAAGTACGTTGACCGAGCTTGACCGGCTGAGATCTGGGTAACCCAAAAATGGTTTTTAGCGTCTGACAATAAATTTGTGACTTCAGATCTTGCTGGTAGTTGTTGTTTTGTTTGGTTTGTTGAAGCTAGATTGTAGTCTAGTAAATTAACTATAGAATCATGCTTTTATATCGTTAAAAAATTTCATATACTGGAATTGGTGGCTGGTCAAAGTAGTAGGGAAGCACATGTTCTCGGTTTTTTGGAAAACCCAGAAAACCCATGAACACAGATTCTGACAGTGGTTGACCGACTTGTAACTGATTGATTTTATTGATGTTTTGTTTATTTTATGTAATGAATATGTAGTTCTATAGGTTGTCTACACATTAAAGCTCTTAAGTCTCAAAAACAGTTAATATGTTGCAAGTTGCTAGCAATCAAAAGTGGTCAGTCGGTCTGTTCATCAATTCTGGGAAACCCATAAATGAAGAGCAGCCTCTGACAGTAAGTTTGAGCGATCATATCTGTTTGGTGTTAAGTGATTTGTTCATGTTAATTGTTGGATCTTGTAGTCCTGTAATTGTACTACATGATCTGACCAAAATCGAGTCCAGAAACATTTTGGACTGAAAATCACAGCCGGACAAACCATGTAGCTTGAGAACCGGTCTGACAGTGTTCTTGTGTGAGACCCCTGATTTTATGAATAAATATTTAATTTTCTCGAAATATTTTTTTTAACATTATGGTGTGGATTTCATATAATATTATAGTTGTGGGTAATATTTATAAATTTTGCAAAGTAAGCAAGTTGTTATAAAATATTCGTTTGGTCGGGGAATATTCTTTTTATCGGGAAATATTCGTACGACGGCACAATCATTGGTGGACCCCACAACTGAATTATTGTCGGATTGAGAAAACGACAAAAATACTTTATGAAAATAACGGCGGAGGTGTTATCGTTAAAACTGTTGAACTACTCGGTAGTAAAAGTACAGTAATACGCGTGGTTGCATAGTAGCACACGGTATTGATTATTGATGCTTACGTGAGAAGACACTCAGCTATACTCAATTATTGCTACAGTAATTGTTGCATCATATCTCTTATATTATTGATTCAATTATTGTCACGGTATCATCTGTATAATATGTTATATTATTTAAACAATAATTGAGATGACAAGTTATAATGATTAATAATTGTTGAAAGATTAATTATGTGTTGATTAAAAAATAAAATGATTTCTGGTAATTTTTATTCAATCCATGATGTATATAAAGAGTCTATTATGAGGCGTTGATGATAAGTTAAATTATTTATGGGGGGGCATATGTCGTCATCTAAGAGTCTCTTTCGTAAATAGTAATTACCTTCATAAATAGTAATTACCTTCGTCAATAATAATTACCTTCGTCAATAGTATTTACCTTCGTCAATAGTAGTTGTCCCTTCAATATTACCAAGAGTTAACTGCCTCTTCGGTGTTCCAAGGGTTAATTACCCCTTCACAAATAGTAGTTGTCTCTTCAATATTACCAAGAGTCATTTTGACCCTTCGTTAAGACCAAGAGCCACCCTCAGTTTTTCTATAAATAGAAAGCTCATTCCTTCATTATTTCTTATGAATTCACTGAAACTCTAGAGAGAAAGAAGAAAAGTATTCTGCTACTTCACTTTTCCAATATCCAGTTCTTCTAAGGTAGGGAATATTATTTGTTGTACCCGTAAGGGGTATTATTCTTTCTTATTCATGAAGAGAACTGTTGTTATTCCATTTCTTATTATTCTGTCGGAATAACCTGTATACGCGGTTTACCCTATACTTGGTGACATTCTTCTATTATTCTGTTGGAACATCCTGTCTGTGTGTTTTACACCGGACCTGGTTCCATTTTTATTATTCCGTCTTTACATTTCTGTCGGAATATCCTGTATGTGCTATACGCCGGACCTGGTTCCATCATTTACTATTCCGCATTTATTATTCTGTTGGAACATCCTGTCGGTGTGAATTTCACCTGACCTGGTTCCGTTATTATTATTCTGCGGGAATAACTTGTTTGTGCGGTCTCTATCGCATGCATGGTGATATCTTTTGTTATTATATTCGGTATTACTCAGTTCGATAAAACTTTGACTTCTATACTCCATGAAATTAGTGGAATATTCTTGATATTTGCGCTTCATCCAGTATCTTTTCATGGAAATATTCTTTTGAGCATTCTTGAATTTTACACCACAAAACAGTATCGTGTTGACAATTTGGACGTTAATAATTCCTGGATAAAATAATTCTTGAACTTGTTTTATTGAATTCTTATATCATTGTCATCATCCTCTTATTTATATTTTTGAAAGTCATCTGTGGCCTGTAGTGCATAGATGGACTTGGTATGATTATGACCAGGGATTATTCGGTGTAATCATGACCGTAATATTACAAATGATGTAAAAATTAAAAATCTTCATTGGCCCGTAGTGCATTGATGGACAGTTGTTGGCATGATCATGACCATTAATGAATACACAAATATTCTTGGCCCGTAGTGCATGAATAATTGTGGTCGTGATACTAAAGAATATCATTGGCCGTAGTGCAGGGGTGATTCGATGATGTGGGATATATATTAAGCTGAGTCTCAGCTGTTGGGAGAATGCATAGCATGATTTGATGTTTTAATATGCTTATGATTATTGTAAGGTCCTTAATTGAATTTATGTAAAAGGAACTCAGTGATGAAAAGATCAAAACTGTTAGGTTGATCTTATGATGTAATAGATAGGCTTGTCTGATCGTCGAGCACTGCACCAGAAGTCGTAGTCTGCCAGGAGAGTCAGAGTCAACTCAGAAGCTATCGAGGTAGAATAGGAGTATGCAAGATAGTGAGATCTCAGAGCTCGTAGACTTCCAGGGGAAACGAAGAAGGATCGTAGTGTGTCGAGAAGAGCCTCCTCAGGATCGTAGTACACTGAGGAAGTCATGTTGTAAATCATAGAGACAGCCTGCCTATAAGTCGAACGACAATCTGCCAAAGCTATATATGAAATGCACTGTACGCTCAGAGTCGTAGAGTCTAGCGATGCCAAAGTCAAAGACAAGGATCGTAGATCACACTCTGCGATCGTAGAGTCCACTGAACAAATGCAGAGATCATAATCGGACAAGATCAGATGAAGACAACAAGCTCAAGTCAGCGATCGTAGAGTGGACTCAACGTTCACCAAGCTAACTCTACGATCGTAGTAGGCAAAGTCAGCAAACATAGTATGCTCTTGGGATCGTAGAGTCAATTACATGATCTGAATCGTAGAGTACAACAATCCAAAAACGTAGAGCAACATCTGTCATGTCAGAAAACGTTAAAGCCTCATGAGTTGTTAATTCAACAATACGAGGAATGGATCCTAGATGCTGTAGTACCATCAGTCCCAGAATAAATGAAATATCCTTGGTATACATCAAAGAAGCGTATTGAAGAAACCAAGGATAGTACTATGAATGAAAAGGACAAAACACCTTTTCAGGTGGTAGGTGAAAAAGCAGCCTGCAGTGTCAGTGGTCCAGAATGCAGAATTCAGAAGATGTGCAGAAATGTCTCCATCATAGTATAGAAAATTTAGATGCATTTAATGCCATAACGGATGGATCCAACGGATAGTTTTCAACATCACATATATACAGATCAGACAGATAAAAGGAAAAAGAAAAAGAAGCAAGCATAAACATTCAACGTGAAGAACTCTCTAAGGCTCAACTCTACGATCTGAGATATTACAAAGCTTGCTCAGCTACTTAGCTATTACGAACCAGAGCTTACACAGAAGACTGAGTAGCTACCTTCAGAACGCAACAACAACAATCATCAATCAACTGAAGAAGTATACCAAGTCAGCTGGACTTGAAGAGTTCATAGTGAACTGTAAGAAAGCCAAGTCTGCTGGACTTGAAGAGTTCGTAGTGAACTGTAAGAAAGCCAAGTCTGCTGGACTTGAAGAGTTCAAAAGTGAACTAGAAAAGTTCCTAGACTGCTGGTCTAGAAGGAATCTGTGTGATTCAGAAGATTGTATAAGACATCCTTAGTGGATACCCTACTCGTTGAGTAGAAGAGTGGACTAGGAGTTTTGAGTGCTCTGAACCACTTAAAAAACAACTGTGTCGTTTTACATTCATGCTATAACTGCTATAACTGCTATATCTGCCATAACTGCCTTAATTGCTCATAACTCCATTGCTTGGTAAAGAAGATTAAAACAAACATTAATTCCGCATAGTTTTAATAATTATCTTAGAACAAGTTAAAACGAAAAGATTTTCAAATATCTATTCAACCCCCCCTTCTAGATAACTTGTGCCTACTAAGAACTAACAATTGGTATCAGAGCAGGTTCTATTTTACAGCTTACACGCCTTAGTAGATCCAATGGCACTCGTACCAAGCGAATCCAGGACCGGGGGAGGCAGCAAGCCACCAATGTGAAACAAGGATAAATTTGCGAACTGGAAAGTCAGGATGCAAGCTTACACGGACTTAATAGATGAAGATCTATTTGAGACTGTTCTTAATGGGCCCTATATACCAACAAAGCTTGCACCAACCATTGACGATCCAAACAGAGTACAAATAAAAGTAAAAGAAGAATGGACTGACACAGAGAAGAGAGCTGTCCAACTTGACAAAAAGGCGAAGAACATCCTGTTCCAATCCTTAGAGGACGATCTGTTTGAAAATGTTGTAAACAGCAAAACAGCTAAGGAGGTTTGGGAAGCACTGCTGATCATGCACGAAGGAACTGAAGAAGTTAGATAGAACAAACAGTCTCTCCTAACACAGCAGTATGAAATGTTTGCTCATGTGCAAGGCGAAAATGTAACTGCCACTTATGAAAGATTCAACATTCTGCTCAACTCTCTACGAGCATATGGAAAGATCTATCCTAACAAAGATCTGACCATAAAGTTCATGAGAGCTCTACCGAGCAAGTGGGATGCAAAGACCACTGCAATAAGAGAGTCAAAGAATCTTAATGAGATGACAGTTCAACAACTGTATGGCAATCTTCTGACATACGAGCTGGAGCTAACCCAACGTGCTGAAACCCTTTCAGAAGGAAGAAGAAAAGACAAGGGTGTTGCTCTCAAGGCAAATGAAGGTGCATCAAAAGTCATCACTGAGACTGACTATGATGATGATGAAGACGATGATGATGACTTTGCTATGCTGGTAAAGAGACTGAGAAGGTTCATGCGACAAGGCAGAATTGGCAAGCCAAGAAAAGTCAGCAACTACGTCAGCCAGGAACAAATAAATGATTTATGTTACAACTGCAAGAAACCTGGTCATTTCATTGCCAATTGCAACAAGCCTATCAAAGAAGAGCTAAAGAAGAAATCCAATGCAAAGAATGAATACAAAGGAACCAAGAGGCCTCAGAAAAGAGACAAAGGCCTAGTTGCCGGAGGATCGTGGAGTGATTCAGATAACGACTCAAATGCAGACTCCGGAGATGAGGAAGAACCACATATGGCCAATCTGTGCTTAATGGCCAAACATGCAAAGGACAAACAAAGCCTAAACATACATGATGTAAGTATCGATGAGGTATTTGATTTTAATTCTCCAGATGTAGATATAAGTGACTTAAGAACTGCTTTGCATGGCATAACCACTGATCTACATCAATACATGAAGTGGTTCAGAGTCTTGTCTGAAGATCATTCTCTTCTTCAAGAGGAGAAGAAGAAAGTTCAAGAAGAGCTTGAAACAACCCTTCTAAGTACTAATCTTCTCTCCAAGCTTTGGATTTGAGAATGAAACTTTGAAACAGACAAACACACATCATGCTCAAAGAGAGTCTATGCTAACCTCTAAAATTGAGGATCTTGAGAAGACTATCTCTGCATGGAACAGATCCACATCTTCCATGGATCTCCTGCTCTCCAGTTAGAAAAGCGCATTCGACAGAACGGGCTTAGGCTTTGGGGAATCCATCTCAGAGCTAAGTATGGAAAAGACAATAGAAACTAGCACCAGTAATGTCTCAAGTTTTGGTAGAGGCATTGCTTGTATGAAATCCTCACAGTTAAAAAAAACCAGTTCAACCTTGTTCCACTGTCTCTAGTTATACTCAGAGAAGTAAAGGATCTCACGCTGGTCTGGGTTTCATTAGGGAAAAGAGTAACCCAACCTCTACTTACCAACCTCGAAGAATCGTAGAGTCAATAAAAATCAACTCTACGAATCAACTAGGAAGGTACAGTAGAAGTAAGGCACACTCATCACCATTTATGAAACCTAAGGACACGTGGAAGAAAGAGAGTCAGTTTAACAGAAGGATAACTAAGGAACCATACAAGTCCAAGTGGAAGATGAATCACCACACACACACAGGCATGCATTATAATAGATGCTTCATATGCAATAAATACGGTCATAGGGCCACAAAGTGTCATTATAATTCCATGCATATGAGACCCAAGATTAGACAAATTTGGGTCCCCAAAGGCACTAACAAAGAAGGACCCATCCAAATATGGGTACCAAAATGAAGGTTCAAATGTTTTGACAGGAAAAGAGCTCCACGTCCTCAACATGGTATCTGGTTAGTGGTTGCTCGAGGCATATGACAGGGAACAAAGCTTTACTATCCAACTATGTTGAAAAGGAGGGTCCCTCAGTCATCTTTGGAGATAATGGTACTAGCAAGACAAGAGGCTATGGCTCAGCCGGAAATGGTGCGATATCATTCAGTAAAGTGGCCTATGTGGAAGGTCTGCAGCACAACCTTCTAAGCATTAGTCAACTCTGCGACAAGGGACATCAAGTAACATTCATCAATAATCAATGTCAAGTCAGAGATTTGAAGACATCTGCAGTAAAGCTAACCGGAACAAGAGAAGGAAATGTCTACACAGTAAATCTTGGACAACTAAGCTTAGACGAGACAATATGTTTTCTAGCTAAAGCTTCTGAAGAAATGAGCTAGCTATGGCATCGTAGATTATCCCATCTCAACTTTAGAAGCATGTCCAAACTGGCATCAAAAGATCTCGTGGCTGGCCTTCCTAAGTTCAACTTTGTGAAGGAAAGGCCATGTAATGCCTGTCAATTTGGAAAACAAACCAGAAGCTCATTCAAAAGCAAGACTGATAACTCTATTGACAAGCCCCTGCAGTTGCTTCACATGGATCTTTTTGGACCAATCCCAACAACCAGTCTCGGAGGAAAAAGATACTCTCTAGTCATAGTCGACGACTACACTCGATTCACATGGGTATTCTTCCTAACTTCAAAGGATGAGACAAGCTCCGTATTAATCAAGATGTTCAGAATGGTGATGAACGAGAAAGGAGAGAAAATCAAGGCTATAAGAAGTGATCATGGTAGAGAATTTGATTTTTCAGAAATGGATCAGTTCTGCACAGACAATGGCATCAATCATAACTTCTCAGCTCCACGAACTCCTCAACAAAATGGAGTTGCTGAAAGAAAGAACAGAACCCTGATAGAGGCTGGGAGAACTTTGCTAGCAGCAGCCCGTCTGCCTGAATACTTTTGGGCAGAAGCAGTCAACACTGCATGCTACACTCAGAACAGATCACTAATCCACTCTACGATCAAGAAGACGCCCTACGAACTATGGAAAGGAAGAAAGCCAAGTGTCAGCTACTTCCATGTCTTTGGATGTGCATGTTATATTCTCAACAATGGAAAACAATACCTGACAAAATTTCAACCAAAATCAGATGAAGGAATCTTCCTTGGGTATGCCACGGACAGCAAGGCATACAGAGTGTTCAACAAAAAGACGCTGAATGTCGAAGTCTCAATACACGTCATTTTTGATGAAACTGACTTGGACAAAGCAGTACCTCAAGACACTACGACCAATGATACGAACACTACGACTGAAGTTGTCGAGGCCAACACTACAAGTGTAGTTCCAGACAGAGAAATCGTAGAGCAGGATAATGAAATCGTAGAGAGGACCATCCAAGATAATGAATCTCCACTTCAAGGAGAAGAAATAGACCTTGAAGACTTAAGACAGGAAGGCATCAGGAAAGATGTTCCAACTGGCAGCAGATGGGCAAGAGATCACACTCAGGATCTAATCATTGGAGATCCGAATGCTAGAATCAAAACAAGATCTGCTACTCAGAATGAATGTTTCTATCTAAGCTTCCTGTCACAAATTGAGCCAAAGAAAATAGAGGATGCAATGGAAGACTCCAGTTGGATAGAAGCTATACAAGAAGAACTCAACCAGTTTGAACGAAGCAAAGTGTGGAAATTGGTGCCAAGACCAAATGATCATCCAGTGATAGGAACTAAGTGGGTCTTCAAAAACAAAATGGATGAAGATGGGGTCATTACCAGGAACAAGGCAAGATTAGTGGCAAAGGGCTATTCTCAAGAAGAAGGTATCGACTATGATGAGACTTTTGCACCCGTTGCAAGACTAGAAGCCATCAGAATCTTCCTTGCCTTTGCTGCCCACATGAAGTTCAAAGTCTTTCAGATGGATGTCAAGAGTGCATTTCTAAACGGAGAGCTTCAAGAAGAAGTCTATGTCGAACAACCTCCAGGTTTTATCAATCCATCCCTTTCCAATTATGTCTATAGATTAGATAAAGCCTTATATGGTCTTAAACAAGCACCTAGAGCATGGTATGAAACTCTAACTAACTTTTTAATAGAAAATGGGTTCACTAGAGGCAGGGTAGATACCACATTATTCCTTAGAAAGCACAAAGACAAAGTCTTACTAGTTCAAATATATGTTGATGACATCATTTTTGGTTCTACTGACGAAAAATTATGCAAGAGATTCTCTAAGCTAATGCAGAGCAAGTTTGAAATGAGCATGATGGGTGAGCTGAATTTCTTCCTTTGACTACAAGTGAAGTAAACTGATGAAGGGATATTCATAAATCAAGCCAAATACATCAAAGACTTGTTAAAGAAGTATGGCATGGAATCAGCTTCTCCCATGAAAATTCCAATTGCTCCTGCAACTAAGCTTGACAAAGATGAGAATGGTAAAGGTATTGATATAACTCAATACAGAGGTATGATAGGTTCTCTTTTGTACCTAACTGCTAGTAGACCAGACATAATGTTCGCAACATGCATATGTGCTAGATTTCAGGCTAACCCTAAAGAGTCTCATTTATCTGCTGTAAAAAGGATCTTCAGGTATCTCAAAGGCACACCTTACTTGGGGCTTTGGTATCCCAAGGAATCCTCATTTGAACTAACAGGATACACAGATGCTGATTTTGCAGGATGTAAGATAGATAGGAAGAGTACCAGTGGCACATGTCAGTTGCTAGGAAATAGGCTTGTGTCCTGGTTCAGCAAAAAGCAAAACTCAGTGTCCACTTCGACTGCAGAAGCTGAATATATTGCTGCTGGCAGCTGCTGTGCTCAAATTCTATGGATGAGAAACCGGCTAGCTGACTATGGGTTTGATTTCAAATCGATACCTATACACTGTGATAACACAAGTGCCATAGC
Source organism: Panax japonicus (assembly GCA_020205505.1). Taxonomy (NCBI): domain Eukaryota; kingdom Viridiplantae; phylum Streptophyta; class Magnoliopsida; order Apiales; family Araliaceae; genus Panax; species Panax japonicus. The sequence goes on along the minus strand of CM035108.1, from coordinate 15,804,192 downwards.
AATAACTCATAATCCTGTTATGCATTCTAGGACCAAGCATATTGAAATAAGGTATCACTTCATTAGGGATCATGTGCAAAATGGAACTATATCACTACAATATATTCCTACTGAAAATCAACTTGCAGATGTTTTTACTAAACCACTAGATGAATCCAGATTCAATAAGTTAGTAAGTGAACTAGGCATGCTTAATCTTCAACCATGAAACATATGCTCTAGATTGTGCTAACCATAACAGGTACAAAGGCTAAACTCAAAATCATTGACATAATCAAGGGAAGACCACGACCGCAGAGTAGAATGGACAGACTCGACGATCGTAGGACAGACTCTACGAATGGTAGACAGACTCAACGACCAGAAGACTACCTCTACGATCGTAGTCATTCTAAGGACATCTCAGCACTGAAGACTCAAAGGGAAAATCAGTACATTTAAGCAAATCAAACGTAGAGCCAAGCAAAAGGCGACACCTGTCCCACTTAGTCAAAAAGAGAGAGGGAAGCTACAAGTACAAATCGGAACCATTTTTTTGAAATCTGAAGAATATCTCTCTCTCTCTTAAAGCAAAACCCTAACTCAAGAGAAAACTCAATCGTATTCCACTTCTCAACCACAGAATCATGGCTGTTTCAAATGTAATCTCAGGCTACAGACTCTGTTTTGATGAGTTCAAGGATGCTCCACCAAAGTTTCACAAAACCTTAGCACTCCTAAAGAAAGCAGGTCTCGAAGAGGCGCTGAGTACCGACACCCTCATCTATCCCAAGCTAGTGAAGGAGTTCTACACGAATGGAGTGTTCGAACACAACACCATCACTACACGAGTAAGAGGAGTTGAAATGACGCTCAGGGAAGAAACCTTCAATCTGGCCCTAGGCTTTAAGAATACAGGACACTCACCTCTCGACAGCATAAGATTTGAAGAGGGATTGAAGAGAATGCATCACAAAAAGAACTCCTCTGTAAAAGGTTATAAAAAGAAGGAATTCCCTCAAAGGTATGAATTTCTAGCTGATATTGTTGGGAAATGTATCTGCTGTAAGAGTTCAGGTCATGACTCTGTTAATGAAGTTCAACTCAAACTCATGACTGCAATAACTCTTGGAATTCAACTAAATTATGGAGCCATACTACTGGAGTGGATCGGCAAGTGGATTATAGGCTCGAAGAAATCAAAAAGTCCTCAGAAGATGTTGTATGGAAGATTTATTAGCATCATTCTGCAATCTGCCGTAGGTGATAAAATTGGGGATGATGAAGGAGAAGCCATCAACCCAAACCGAAGAATGACACAGCAGTTGTTTAAAAATTGGGAAAGAAACCCGGCTGAATATACAAGAATGATGACAGAGTCAAGTGGGAGAACTGGGGAACTAGGGGAAGCAGGAATGGCTATTGTCAATGAGGCTGAAGAAGAAGAAGAAGCAGATAAGGAAGAACTCTCTGGTCTTGTCAGGAAAAGCAAGGGCAAGAAAAAGCTGAGGAAAACACAAGTCGAAGAGCCTCAGGGATCTGCCACTAACATGCCTGTAGAGTCCTCTGACATGGAGACTCTAAGGAGGCTGAGGAACATACAACAGCAAGAAGAGGCTGAAGAGGATCAAGCCACCATTTCACAACTCTTAAAGAAGAATAAGGTTGGTCACAAGTCAAAAGGACCAACAGTGTCTTCAAACGTAGAGACTCTGCTGTTCTCTGACACCAGGCCAAGTGTGGCAGAAATGGAGGAAGCTACTTCAAGGACAGTGGCCGGTCAATGTGGCAAAACTACCAAAGAAAAAACCGGCAAAGCAAAGAGAAAGCTGGTCAAGAAGTATATTCTTGAAAATGAAAAAGTTCTGAAGAAGGAAGCCAAGAGCATGGCTGTAAAAGTAGAACTACCCCAAGCAACCGAAGAGAAGAATGTACCAGCTGAGGGGGAGAAGCCTACTGCTCAAGAAGAAGTTCCAGCTGAGGGGGAGTTTCTAAAGGAAGATGATCATATTGAGGGGGAGCCTCACAATATCCTAATGACTGAAGAAGAAGTCCTTGCTCAAGATAAAGATGAACCAATGCCAAAGGTCATTGAGATAATGGATTCTTCAGAAGACAACAAAGAAGAGAAAGAGGATGATGATGATGAGCTTGAAATAACTGGTGTAGGTAAAGATGGATACAGAAGCTATCTGTACAACCAAATATTTTCTTACCTACCCATGATGGCATACCATCAAGCTCAGATTATGAAATCATGGGACCACATGTTCTGGAGCTTCAAGGAATATCCAGCAATCACAGTTCTGGCTCATGGATTTCCAAGGGAAGTCATCTTTGCTAAAAAGTTGATTACAAACCATTCCTCATCAAATGTCAAATCTGAGGTATTGACTATCCCTACAAGCTTTAGAGTTAATCATCAGCCATCATCTTCATTTAGTTATTTCTATGAATTTCCCAAATGGCTGGAAGTGGTTCTCAACCCAATTAATCAGTTTCCAGTTACAGAATCCCAAAATTCTGTAACTGAAGAACCAGAAGAAGCCAACTTTGCTCAGCTCCAACAAATCCCCTACTCTATCCCAGTCATCCAAACTCAAGCCCCTCCATCAGACATCCCTTCCTCGTCCAGAAATGAATGCTTTAATCTTGAAATTGCTCTCTGCTCCCTAAAAGAACAATTCAAAAATGCACCACCCTCTTCCTCAAGATTTCCCCAGATGGATGAGATTCTCTCAGAATTGTCTACCAAGGCCGATCTATCAACTATGTCTAAGAAAGTGATCAAGGAACTAGAAGAAAGTCTTGACGATCACTCTGAACTGATTCAGCTGAGACTGACATCCATGATCAATGCTGCAAACACCCTTCCAAAATCTCTGAGCTCTGAATTGTCCAAAACACTAAAAGAGATCATCAGAGAAATGCTTCAAATCATAAAGGACAGGGATGACATTCACTTCCAAGCGGCCAAAAGACATAGGGATGTTGTCTTAATCTTACAGCAAACTCAAGAATCTCAGAACAAACAGATGTTGCAAAGCATTCAAAATCTCCATACTGCTGTCAAAGAGTTTCAACAATTCTATGTCAGCAGCGGCCTAACAAACAGACAACATTCTATCCATTCTTCAACAAAGGGAAGCTAGGTCTGAAGTTCTCATTGAAGAAAATAGAGAAGACATTTCTCAGACCAAAAGTCAGCTGAACGAACTTGTCCAAGGAATTGCTCGTCTGTCAGATGACATTCGAACTCTTGATGCTGACATAAAGGGGGAGAAAAGAAGCAAGGGAGATCGGGAAGTAGATCGTGCAGACCAAGGACACAAGGGACGCGGATTCCAAACAACAAGGAATCCGCCTGCAAGGCATATCTCTCAACAGACTCAACGATCAGATCAGCAGGAAGTCTTAGTGGCTCAACCCTTAAGAAGTCAAGGGCCAGCTTCTAGCTCACAAGGAGTAACCACAACAGGCCTAAGAATGCCAATTGGAGATCCGGCATTTATGAACAGGCACGACCACAATCCAAGAATAAGTCCCTGTGAGCTCGAAGATTTGGCTAAAAGAGATGAAGCCAGCAGAAAAAGGAGAGCAGAAGAAAAGGCAAATCCTCCAAGGAGTAAGAAGCCAAGAAAATAGAGATAAGTTGAATTTCACTTCTTATTGATGTATCTATCTCAAATGTAACATCTATCTTCATACATCAATAAATTCATGCTTATTCTCTAGAAATTTCAGCTGCTCACTGAAATACTAAGCCATGTTTATTTTTCTGCACTGCATATAATCAATAATCATAACAACAAATCTCCTTAGTTATGTCAACATCAAATAGGGGGAGATTGTTGGGAGAATGCATAGCATGATTTGTTGTTTTAATATGCTTATGATTATTGTAAGGTCCTTAATTGAATTTATGTAAAAGGACTCAGTGATGAAAAGATCAAAACTGTTAGGTTGATCTTATGATGTAATAGATAGGCTTGTCTGATCGTCGAGCACTGCACCAGAAGTCGTAGTCTGCCAGGAGAGTCAGAGTCAACTCGGGAGCTATCGAGGCAGAATAGGAGTATGCAAGATAGTGAGATCTCAGAGCTCGTAGACTTCCAGGGGAAACGAAGAAGGATCGTAGTGTGTCGAGAAGAGCCTCCTCAGGATCGTAGTACACTGAGGAAGTCATGTTGTAAATCATAGAGACAGCCTGCCTATAAGCCGAACAACAATCTGCCAAAGCTATATATGAAATGCACTGTACGCTCAGAGTCGTAGAGTCTAGCGATGCCAAAGTCAAAGACAAGGATCGTAGATCACACTCTGCGATCGTAGAGTCCACTGAACAAATACAGAGATCATAATCGGACAAGATCAGATGAAGACAACAAGCTCAAGTCAGCGATCGTAGAGTGGACTCAACGTTCACCAAGCTAACTCTACGATCGTAGTAGGCAGAGTCAGCAAACATAGTATGCTCTCGGGATCGTAGAGTCAATTACACGATCTGAATCGTAGAGTACAACAATCCAAAAACGTAGAGCAACATCTGTCATGTCAGAAAACATTAAAGCCTCATGAGTTGTTAATTCAACAATACGAGGAATGGATCCTAGATGCTGTAGTACCCATCAGTCCCAGAATAAATGAAATATCCTTGGTATACATCAAAGAAGCGTATTGAAGAAACTAAGGATAGTACTATGAATGAAAAGGACAAAACACCTTTTCAGGTGGTAGGTGAAAAAGCATCCTGCAATGTCAGTGGTCCAGAATGCAGAATTCAGAAGATGTGCAGAAATGTCTCCATCATAGTACAGAAAATTCAGATACATTTAATGCCATAACGGATGGATCCAACGGATAGTTTTCAACATCACATATATACAAATCAAACAGATAAAAGCAAAAAGAAAAAGAAGCAAGCATAAATATTCAACGTGAAGAACTCTCTAAGGCTCAACTCTACGATCTGAGATATTACAAAGCTTGCTCAGCTACTTAGCTATTACGAACCAGAGCTTACACAGAAGACTGAGTAGCTACCTTCAGAACGCAACAACAACAATCATCAATCAACTGAAGAAGTATACCAAGTCAGCTGGACTTGAAGAGTTCATAGTGAACTGTAAGAAAGCCAAGTCTGCTGGACTTGAAGAGTTCATAGTGAACTGTAAGAAAGCCAAGTCTGCTGGACTTGAAGAGTTCAAAAGTGAACTAGAAAAGTTCCTAGACTGCTGGTCTAGAAGGAATCTGTGTGATTCAGAAGATTGTATAAGACATCCTTAGTGGATACCCTACTCGTTGAGTAGAAGAGTGGACTAGGAGTTTTGAGTGCTCTGAACCACTTAAAAAACAACTGTGTCGTTTTACATTCATGCTATAACTGCTATAACTGCTATATCTGCCATAACTGCCTTAATTGCTCATAACTCCATTGCTTGGTAAAGAAGATTAAAACAAACATTAATTCCGCATAGTTTTAATAATTATCTTAGAACAAGTTAAAACGAAAAGATTTTCAAATATCTATTCAACCCCCCCTTCTAGATAACTTGTGCCTACTAAGAACTAACATCAGCTATAACAATAATGAAAAACCTTTTAAATCATAAAAGATAGTAGATTTTATTTTCTACTTGACTCTTTTAATGGATTGCTGGTTCCGCTGCAGTTAAACTTGATGTTTATTATATTTTATCAGTTTAACACTGTTGAAGGCTAATGATAATTTATTGTGCATTATCTTAGTCATAATATTTCTTACTGGCTAGTTGAGCTCACCCTTTCTTTCACTGTTCTCTCCAGGAAATGAGAATACAGCTGGGACGAGTCGGGGAACGGAGTAATGGTCCAGAGGATAGCATTAGTAGTCCTCATTATTCTGTTAAATAGTGTGACAATATTTGTATTGAGGACTCCTTTTGAGTTTGTATGATCTCTAGTAGACAATATTTGTATTCAAACTCACAGTTTATGTTTTGTCGTATTGTACACGACAGTTGTATTAGTAAGTTGTATTTGAATTCTGTACCATGTATCTGGCGACCCAAGATGGGTGATATATACCTAATTTTGGGGGCGTCACATCTTGAGCTCAAGAACACCAACAACGACGGTTACTGTCGCTAAAAGCCTTCATCGACGGTTTTTAATTTATTTAATTTCTGAATTTTTGAAAATGGATTAAAAATAGAAAATAAATTATAAAAATTACCAAAAATAGTTTTTAAAATTATTTTAAATTATGAAAAATACTTTTTAATTATTTAGAATATTTTTCATTAATATTTATAATTATTTGAATATTAATGATATTTAATTTATTTAATTAGTGTATTAAATAAATTAGAGAAAAATGATTTTAATTATATAAAAATCATTTTAAAAATTAATAAAGTGTTTAAAAATATTTTTAAGTTATATTTGGTAACGTTTAATATTTTTTGATGAATTTCGTTAATTAATTAATATTAATGATATTTAAGTTATTTAATAATTATATTAAATAATTTATGCAAAAAAAATTTAATGATTTAAAAATCATATGAAAATGATTTAAAGGATTATAAAAATATTTTAAGTTATAATATATAACTTTTGATATTTTGTCATGAAAATATCAATAATTTTATATTAATTATATTAGATTTATTTAATTATTAAATTAAATAAATGAGTTAAAAATGATTTTATTGATTTAAAAATCATTTTAAATGGGAATAAAGTGTTAGAAAGTATTTTGACTTTACAAAATATATTTTCTATATTTTTAGAGAATTCTCATTAATATTTTTTTATTAATGATATTAGTTTTATTTAATGATTATATTAAATAATTTAGTTACAAATGATTTTATTATTATAAAAATTATTTTTAAATTAAGATAAAGTGTTTAAAAATATTTTAAGTTATAAAATATAACTTTTAATATTTAAAGGATAATTTCATTAATAGTTTAATATTAATGATATTTATTTAATGATTAATGATATTAAATTTATTTAATAATTATATTAAATAAATAGTTTAAAAATGGTTTTATTTATTTAAAAATCATTTAAAAAGGATATTAATGATTTAAAAGTATTTTAAGTTATAAGTAATGACTTTTAATATTTTGATTGATAATGCACTAATATTTTATTATTAATGGTAAGTATTTAAAGATGATTTTAATTGTTTTAAAAATTATTTAAGGATAATGTAAATGTTTTAAAAAAATATTTTGAGTTATTATAAATAACTTTAATATTTTGGCAATGGTTTTATTAATAGTTTGATGTTAATGATAATAGAATTGTTTGCTATTTAAATCATTTAATAATGATTCTGATATTTCAAAAATTATGATAAATGATAATAATTATTTAAAAATTATTATAAGTCATTTAAAAATTATATGACTGATATTTATGAATGTTGAACTTTGAGATAGAGTCTTAGACTCGATATTTACCCGATAAAGCGGTCGGTAGACCGACATGTTTCAGAAATTGATCTGGACTTAGATAATCTAGTTAGTTAACTGTTTATTTGTGATTCAATGGTGGTTAAAGTTGTATGACAATGTGATTAGGAATGAGTTGATGTTAGTCTGTGATGTCATGATTGTTGAACATGTGTGATAAGATGATTAGGTTATGAGCTGACTATGAAATGCAGTACTATATGTTATGGTATATTGTTCTAATTAAACGAATGATTTGATTAATGATAGGTCGTGATAGAAAGATAAAACTAAGTTGAGAATTGTAAGCAGCGAATCAGGCAAGTATCCTAACTTTGCATTTTCTTTATGCAATGGACAGAAGTGAGAAGTTCAGAATTATTATTATTAATGTACAGATTGTTAAACCTATATTATATACACCCATTAATTATCAACATGTTAGTATATGATAATTCAGTTATATATTCTGTTCGTTAATTTCTATAAATGATTATACAAGTGTCCCCACTTGGATAATCATTGTATTTAATCACATGTTGATACACCTTTGTTATACATATATGTTGAATTATAGATTATTGTTAGATAAAATAAAACCTTTTGTCTGGAACCCTGACAAATATGAACATCCCGTTCACGGGAAAAATTTTATGCGCCCAAGGCGGACCAAGTAAATGATAACATTGTTCTTGTAATGTAGTATTGATCAATGCAGGGCACAACGGGCTGATAACCCTCGTGTCCGTAAGTTATGACGGTTTGCAGATGAAGTTCTGCTAAACCTTTTAGAAAATAAAAAATAATGTTCATAGAATGTCACTTAAACCCTATTTATAGCCAGTACGTAGTTTTAAAAATTTGAAAGAGGGTTGTTATGTTATTAATATCAGTTCAGAATACTTCACAACTATTGACTTGTTGTACATGGATATTATAAAGAAAACATTTAAATTCTTTCAGCTTATATATATATATATATATAATACTTGTTGGGCACTCAAATGCTCATCCTTGCTTAATATAAATGTTTTCAGATAAGTGTGAACAATCAGAAGGATCGGTAAAGAACAAGTGAAAAGGAAAGCAAACAGATTAGTTTTACGGTATTATATAGTAAAGGTTGCGTACTTGGGATTAAACTCTAATAAAGGTAAGATAAGTTTATAATTTATTTTAGTGTTATTATTATTAGTAATATTTTCGCTCATAGAAATGGTATCGTGAAGTACTAGAGTTCGGGTTTCAAGTATCCGGGTTCGGGGACTTTACATCATGGTATCAGAGCCATAGGGTTAGAAACCTTCGGTGGGTTAGACCTTAGGCTATAACCTTAGAACAGAGGGAAACGTTGAAAATACAAATAACTCATATAGAGTTAGTTGGTTGGTATGATTCAAAGATGAATCTCGGTGAGTTGTTAAGCCACAGAGTTTCCTAACTCTGATAATAAAGTTGAATAGTAATGGTGAATAGATAGAGTCTAAAAGACTGAAAGTGCAGGGAAAGGAGATCGTAAAACAAAACAATTAAGACATAGAATTGAATCATAATATATACGATGAGATCACCCCGTGATCTGATAAAATTATGACAGCCAGAAAGAATCAATCTTATGATTGGAAAGTTTAAAGAAAGATTGTTGTGTGAATGGTACAGATTCAAGAAATGGTTATGAATACGGATTAAATGAAATTTGAATGAAAAAAGGGGGTTAAGATTAGGTGAGGATTTCAATGAGGACTCATGTCGGCAGCTGAGTTATATGATTCCTTGTATGGGCGGGGAATTGTACTTGGTGTAAAAACTACTTAGTATCTGACACTGATAATCATTAAAATGTTTGTGTCGCGCTATTTGCTATATGCATGTTAAGAGGGTGATTCCTTTCTCATGTGTATAAAAAATAGATAGGTCATAGGTAGAGAACATAGGGTTAAGTACGAGTTCTTAAAACTCATACTTGTATGACATTCTTGACTCATAGTTATATGAAATGTTTATGAATCCCTCAGCGAATAGACGCCAAAGGTCTGACTAGGATAAATTCGTAAACTCATATAACTGTGACAAGTTTATGGACTCATAAGTGTGGTTTGACGAACTGGGTATAGTTAATTGTGAATGGATTATTGTGGATGATGGGAATAGATAAGATACTAAATAGTTAATCTTTAGTGAAGGCAAAAGAAATAGGTAGTATTGGTATTAGCTGAATATGTATGTTTCTGTATGGTATATGTGATAACTATGTTTGTGTAATAAAATATTTTTAACTTTTATGATTGGTCAAGGTTGTAAATCCCAACTTTTGAGTCACGAAGAGATAGCGAATGTTTAAAATAGAATGTGCTATGGTATATCAAGTGATATGAATATGAGTCTATGTTGGATTAATGAAATAAGTTGGTATAAAGATAATAATTATTTATCTAAGCATTGGTTAATGCAGTTTTCAGAAACTAATATTTTGAGTACATGATTATTTGAATAGAAAGTTTTGCGTTATATGTTAAGCGTTTATGATAAGGCTTAGTATGTAAGAATAATTTATAAAAATGCCGTCAAGATGAAAACGAAACCAAAGGATAGAAGAATCTGTCAACAATGCTGGAGGACAACCAGACTAGATACAGAAACTTGCGAATATAGACGATCAAGTTATGCAGAACGGAATACCAGTCGCGAAAGATCAACCAGATAATCAAACGTCGAACGTTAAAGACTTCAAGGTGGTCCTATCGTCAGAATTTAAAGGTACGACTGACCCTTTAAAAGCCCAATTTTGGGTTAAGGAAATTAAAAAGGTGTTCGTGATAGTTAGGATAGCTGAGGGGCAAAAGACCTCTTTTGCCACCTACATGATGAAGGGCGAGGCAAAATTCTGGTGGAAAGCGAATTAGGCGAGGGCAGGAACAGGTGTGATAGCATGTGATAGGTTTAAGACTTTATTTTTTTCAAAAATTATTTTTCTGCTAGTATACAGGCTAGAATAGAGGTGAAATTTCTATAATTGAAGCAAGGGGATATGTAAGTTGCGGAATATGTCAGTGAAATTTAATGAGTTGACTAGATTGGCTCCGCATCAAGTTGATATGGAGGCTAGAAAGGCACGAAGGTTTGAGCTGGGATTCGAACCCTAGCTCTATAACAAGGTAAGAAGGAACAAGGGTAAGGTTGAGGGAACTGGAAAGGTAGGAATTAATAGTGAAAGTAAAGGTGGAAACAAACAAAGGGAATAGGAGTGAAAAGAGGAAGGCGAAGAACTTTGGAAGTGTGCAGGTGAAGCAAGAAGGTGTAAAGAAGAAGCAGGAGGTGTAATGACTTGTGGAAAGAACCACTCGGGGAAATGTTTGCAAGGAAAGTTTGTGTGTTATAAGTATAGGCAGAAGGAACATATCTCTCCCAACTGTCCCAATCCAAGAAGGTATAGTGAATGTGTTATGTGCGAATCAATGGAAAATAAGGTGGAAGACTGTTCAAGAAGGAGAATGGAGGAAAGGAATGCGAATATGGGGAAAAGGCAGCAGGATATTGGCAACAACGGGATCGACATCAATAAATAAATCAATAGAATCAACTGCAAGCGTCTTCAACATGACCGTTCAAGATATCGTGATAACCGGGGATGCAACTCCAGGTATTACTCGAACCAATTTTATTTTCTTATATATTATTTTCTTACATAAATAGTAAATTATTTTATAAAGAAACTTGAAGGAGAAATTTGAGTTCTTTTAGAAATTAAGTTTCCGTTTAATCAGAAAAACAAACTTTACGTGAATAGTTAAAGATCAATACGATCATTTATGATCGAGATCTACTTGTAAAGATTTTGTATGTTATGTACCCTGGTATGTATAGGTTTTAAAGTGGTGATTCCGGGGACGGAATCTTTATAAGGGAGGGTGAATGTGACAACCCGATATTTCTATATAAATAAATCATAAATTTTGCATATAAATTTTTTTTTGGTACGATATGTGTCAAGGTAATATATATATATATATATATGTTTAATTGTGTGATAAGTTAAATATATTTATTACATGAATTATTACAGATAATTTTATTTTAGAATCATTGATTATTATCAATTATATTCCTTATTGGGAATGTTTTTATTAACTATTTTTCAATGAAAATGAATATATAATTATATATTATGTAAATAATATATGAAATGATTTTTAGAATAATTATAATAATTATTATTCAGATTATTAAGTTAATTATATTATTTATGTAAGGTAAATCAGATATAGAATCCAAACCCTAATTTTGGGTTTTGATCAGGGAATGAGAATAATAATATTATATTATTATTTGTTAGTATTATAGATATGTATGATTATGTGTGCAATATTAATGTGTGGAACAATTTTATTATATTACGACCAAACCCTAATAATATTTTTACCAACCCTATTCCTGGTTTTGGGATAAAGAATAATAATAATATTATGATATTTTAATATTTTAAGTGTTATAATATGAACTGCATGTACGAGAGCTGATAATAATTGATCAATTATGTTATAGTATTCGAAAACCCTAGTTTTACTGTATAAGATTTAATACTGTTATATATCTGTATTATATGATATAAATTTATGTGTTACTTTAAGGTGTATTAAATTGGAGACCTCAATTATAATTGTATTTTCTAATTATTAGAAAATCCTAATTGTATTTTTAGAAATCCTAGTTATTGAATTGATAAACCCTAATTGCTAAAATTAGCAAGGTTAAATATACTAGTGTTATTAAACCCTAATACTTTGTCAAAATTATTTTTGTTCCATTAAAATTACTAATAAAATGACTTTAACGCCCTTTTACACATTTGCTAGTAGGCTGAGTGTGAATCTTGCTATAATTTGAGTTGGTCACCAACTCTTGATATTTTGAAGGTTGAAATCAACAAGTGGCAGCCATCTAACTTAGCAAATCATTCCATAGCTATTGTATATAAGATTAAAGAAAGAGAAAAGTGCTCATTTTGCTACTTTGTTCACCAACACTCCACCTAGACATTCTCTCTCTAAAACCAACGAAAATCAGTGTTAGATTATTCTCAAAATTCAGCCCCACGAAATCCCATATCAAATCAGTAGCTTAAAATCAAGATCAAACCAAGAAAGGTATAAAACTCAAGCTTGAAAATATGTCCATAATTTGTTGTTGGATTTTGTGTTTAAGTGTTATATTATGTTGGTTTTAATATCTAGTGATGATCTGGGTTGCTAGATGTTAGATCCATAACATCTAGAAGCTCATAATTGAAGATCCACAAAATCCGGGAAAAGCTTGGTTCTGTGGCCTGACAATGAATGTCAGTGGCCACAGATCCTTTCTCGATGAGGTTTTGTGTTGTTTTTAAGTTGTTACTAGTAGCCATCAATGTTGTCTTTAATCTTCAAAAAGAAGCAAAGTCATATCTGTTACAAATCAAAAGTTATTTAAGGTCAAAGTACGTTGACCGAGCTTGACCGGCTGAGATCTAGGTAACCCAGAAATGGTTTTCAGCGTTTGACAATAAATTTGTGACTTCAGATCTTGCTGGTAGTTGTTTTATTTGGTTTGTTGAAGCTAGATTGTAGTCTAGTAAATTAACTATAGAATCATGCTTTTATATCGTTAAAACATTTCATATACTGGAATTGGTGGCTGGTCAAAGTAGTAGGGAAGCACATGTTCTCGGTTTTCTGGAAAACCCAGAAAACCCATGAACACGAATTCTGACAGTGGTTGACCGACTTGTAACTGATTGATTTGTTGATGTTTTGTTTATTTTATGTAATGAATATATAGTTCTACAGGTTGTCTACACATTAAAGCTCTTAGGTCTCAAAAACAGTTAATATGTTGCAAGTTGCTAGCGATCAAAAGTGGTCAGTCGGTCTGTTCTTCAATTCTGGGAAACCCAGAAATGAAGAACAGCCTCTGACAGTAAGTTTGAGCGATCATATCTGTTTGGTGTTAAGTTATTTGTTCATGTTTATTGTTGGATCTTGTAGTCCTGTAATTGTACTACATGATCTGACCAAAACCGAGTCCAGAAACATTTTGGAGTGAAAATCACAGCCGGTCAAACCATGTAGCTTGAGAACCGGTCTGACAGTGTTCTTGAGCTCAAGAACACCAACAACGACGATTACTGTCGCTAAAAGCCTTCAGCGACGGTTTTTAATTTATTTAATTTCTGAATTTTTGAAAATTGATTAAAAATAGAAAATAAATTATAAAAATTACCAAAAATAGTTTTAAAAATTATTTTAAATTATGAAAAATATTTTTTGATTATTTAGAATATTTTTCATTAATATTTATAATTATTTGAATATTAATGATATTTAATTTATTTAATTAGTGTATTAAATAAATTAGAGAAAAATGATTTTAATTATATAAAAATCATTTTAAAAATGAATAAAGTGTTTAAAAATATTTTTAAGTTATATTTGGTAACTTTTAATATTTTTTGATGAATTTCATTAATTAATTAATATTAATGATTTTAAGCTATTTAATAAATGTATTAAATAATTTATAAAAAATAGATTTAATGATTTAAAAATCATATGAAAATGATTTAAAGGATTATAAAAATATTTTAAGTTATAATATATAACTTTTGATATTTTGTCATGAAAATATTAATAATTTTATATTAATTATATTAGATTTATTTAATTGTTAAATTAAATAAATGAGTTAAAAATGATTTTATTGATTTAAAAATCATTTTAAATGGGAATAAAGTGTTAGAAAGTATTTTGACTTTACAAAATATATTTTCTATATTTTTGGTGAATTCTCATTAATAATTTCTTATTAATGATATTAGTTTTATTTAATGATTATATTAAATAATTTAGTTATAAATGATTTTATTATTATAAAAATCATTTTTAAATAAAGATAAAGTGTTTAAAATATTTTAAGTTATAAAATATAACTTTTAATATTTAAAGGATAATTTCATTAATAGTTTAATATTAATGATATTTATTTAATGATTAATGATATTAAATTTATTTAATAATTATATTAAATAAATAGTTTAAAAATGGTTTTATTTATTTAAAAATCATTTAAAAAGGATATTAATGATTTAAAAGTATTTTAAGTTATAAGTAATGACTTTTAATATTTTGATTGATAATGCATTAATATTTTATTATTAATGGTAAGTATTTAAAGATGATTTTAATTGTTTTAAAAATTATTTAAGGATAATGTAAATGTTTTAAAAAAATATTTTGAGTTATTATAAATAACTTTAATATTTTGGCAATGGTTTTATTAATAGTTTGATGTTAATGATAATAGAATTGTTTGCTATTTAAATCATTTAATAATGATTCTGATATTTCAAAAATTATGATAAATGATAATAATTATTTAAAAATTATTATAAGTCATTTAAAAATTATATGACTGATATTTATGAATGTTGAACTTTGAGATAGAGTCTTAGACTCGATATTTACCCGATAAAGCGATCGGTAGACCGACATGTTTCAGAAATTGATCTGGACTTAGATAATCTAGTTAGTTAACTGTTTATTTGTGATTCAATGGTGGTTAAAGTTGTATGACAATGTGATTAGGAATGAGTTGATGTTAGTCTGTGATGTCATGATTGTTGAACATGTGTGATAAGATGATTAGGTTATGTGCTGACTACGAAATGCAGTACTATATGTTATGGTATATTGTTCTAATCAAACGAATGATTTGATTAATGATAGGTCGTGATAGAAAGATAAAACTAAGTTGAGAATTGTAAGCAGCGAATCAGGCAAGTATCCTAACTTTGCATTTTCTTTATGCAATGGACAGAAGTGAGAAGTTCAGAATTATTATTATTAATGTACAGATTGTTAAACCTATATTATATACACTCATTGATTATCAACATGTTAGTATATGATAATTCAGTTATATATTCTGTTCGTTAATTTCTATAAATGATTATACAAGTGTCCCCACTTGGATAATCATTGTATTTAATCACATGTTGATACACCTTTGTTATACATATATGTTGAATTATAGATTATTGTTGGATAAAATAAAACCTTTTGTCTGGAACCCTGACAAATATAAACATCCCGTTCACGAAAAAAAATTTATGCGCCCAAGGCGGACCAAGTAAATGATAACATCGTTCTTGTAATGTAGTATTGATCAATGCAGGGCACAACGAGCTGATCACCCCCGTGTCCGTAAGTTATGACGGTTTGCAGATGAAGTTCTGCTAAACCTTTTCAAAAATAAAAAACAATGTTCATAGAATGTCACTTAAACCCTATTTATAGCCAGTACGTAGTTTTAAAAATTTGAAAGAGGGTTGTTATGTTATTAATATCGGTTCAGGATACTTCACAACTATTGACTTGTTGTAGATGGATATTATAAAGAAAACATTTAAATTCTTTCAGCTTATATATATATATAATACTTATTGGGCACTCAAATGCTCATCTTTGCTTAATTTAAATGTTTTCAGATAAGTGTGAACTATCAGAAGGATCGGTAAAGAACAAGTGAAAAGAAAAGCAAACAGATTAGTTTTACGGTGTTATATAGTAAAGGTTGCGTACTTGGGATTAAACTCTGATAAAGTTAAGATAAGTTTATAATTTATTTTAGTGTTATTATTATTAGTAATATTTCCTCTCATAGAAATGGTATCGTGAAGTACCGAGTTCGGGTTTCAAGTATCCGGGTTCGGGGACTTTACAGTCTTTAACTCTATTTTCATACTTTCCAAGTCAGTACAAAATGGGTCTTTGCGTTAACAATATTGCACTCGTACCCGCATATGATCTTCTACTCAATGCGTCAGCTACTACGTTTATTTTTCCAGGATGGTATTGGATGGTATGATCATAATCTTTCAACAACTCAAGCCATCGTCGTTGCCGCATGTTGAGTTCCTTTTGAGTGAAGAAATATTTGAGACTTTTATGATCCGTATAGATCTCTACCTTCTCTCCATACAGGTAATGCCTCCAAATCTTAAGCGCAAAAACGACTACTGTCAACTCTAGATCATGAGTAGGATAATTCCTCTCATATTCTTTGAGTTGTCGCGAGGCATAGGCTATGATTTTCCCATGTTTCATGAGAACACATCCTAACCCTTTGCCTAAAGCATCACTGTAGATGACAAATCCCTCCGAGCCAGATGGTATTGTCTGAACAGGTGCTGAAATGAGTCTCGTCTTGAGTTCTTAAAAACTCTTTTCACATTCCTCGCTCCAACCAAATTTTGTATCTTTTCAAGTCAGCTGAGTTAATGGAGTAGCGATTCGAGAAAACCCTTATACGAATCTCTGATAATAACAAGCTAAGCCGAGAAAGCTACGTACTTCGGTCACTGACTTAGGTTGCTCCCAGCTTTGAATTGCTTTAATCTTTGTCGGGTCAACAGATATTCTATGATTTGATATCACGTGCCCAAGAAATACAACTTCCTCAAGCCAGAACTCACATTTCTTCATCTTGGCATATAGCTTGTTTTCACGAAGCTTTTGGAGTATCGGCCTCAAGTGTTACTCATGGTCTTCACGGGTTTTGGAGTATATGAGGATGTCATCAATAAAGACGACCACAAAGTGATCCAAATATTCCTTGAATACTCAATTCATCATGTCCATGAAGGTAGCAGGAACATTAGTCAATCCGAAAGATATGACTAGAAATTCATAATGCTCGTACCGAGTTCTGAAAATAGTCTTTGGAATGTCATTAGTTTTAATCTTCAACTGATGATATCTGAAACGAAGATCAATCTTTGAAAAGAATTTGGCTCCTTGCAACTGGTCAAACAGGTCATCAATGCGAGGCAACGGGTACCTATTTTTGATGGTGACATGATTCAACTCCCGATAATCAATACAAAGTTGCATACTTCCATCTTTCTTCTTCATGAATAGAACAGGAGCACCCCAAGGAGACGTACTAGGACGAATGAAACTGATGTCTAACCATTCCTGTAGTTGGGTTTTTAACTCCTGAAGTTCAATAGGAGCCATTCGATATGGAGCTTTAGAAATGGGTTTTGTATCGGATTCAAGGTCGATACAAAATTCAATTTCACGCTCTAGGGGTAGGCCAGGAAGTTCTTCAGGGAATACGCCAGGAAATTTATTAACAATAGAAATATCATTCAAATTTGACGTATTTTTATTTAAATCCGTGACATGGGCTAAGAAAGCTTGACATCCGTTTTTTAATAAACGAATAGCTTTATGACTTGATATGATAGTGATTGATTTTAGTGGTTTAGTTGCTTGAATTCGCATAATAGGTTGGTTAGGAATATGAAAGCTAACAACCTTACGAAAATAATTAATTTTTAACATGATGAGTAGTTAACCAATCAATCCCTAAAATCACATCAAATGCAAGTATTTTCAAGGAAATAAGATTGACAAGTAATGTGCGGTTACCGATTTGAATCAAACAAGACTTATAAACCGTGGATGTAATAAAGGTTTCTCCCAACGGAGTTTCAACAGATAAGTCAAAGTCTAATTTTTTCGGAGTCAAATTTAAACTTTGAACGCAAGTAGGAGAAATAAAGGAATGAGTTGAACCGGTATCAAATAAAGTATAAACTTCACTAGAGTTTATGATTAGCTTACCCGTGATCACCTCATTCAGATTCTTCTCTTTTTGGGAGGTTACGACAAACGCTCTCCCTTGAACTACCGGTTTTGTCTTGTCTGGGACATCCTTTGATGCCTCCATCCCAGCTGGACTTGACTTTGGTACATGAAAAAATCGGGCTAGGTGACCTTCTTTTCCACAATTGTAACATGTTTTTGACTGCATCGTGCAGTTTGGACTTATGTGTCCTTCCCCTCCACATTTGTAAATACGACCGGTGGTCGTTCTCCTTCCTTAACAACAGGTGTTGGTGCTGACATCTTTCCATCATTATTGAATCTCCTCTTCTTGAAATGTCCACTCTTATTATCATGGCCATGATTACCACCGAAGTGATTACTATTTCTAGCATGTTGATTCCCTCCACGTTTGTTGTCACCGCTTTGATGACTGCTACCACTGGTATTATCGACTTGCCGGATGCTCTCTCTTGGTTGGGTTGACTCATTATCGCGCTCCAATAACTGAGCCCTATTCACAATATCTAAATACAAACACAGTTTATGAGAGATAAGGTATTGACGTATCTCGGGTTTCAAACCTCTTAGAAACATCCTCGTCATTCTCTCCTCATTATCAACCAAGTGGGATGCAAACCGAGATAACTCGGCAAACTTAGCTTCGTACTGTGCCACGGTCATATTGTTTTACTCAAGCTTGATGAACTCTACCTCCTTCATGTGACGAATACTTTCAGGAAAGTACTTATCGTTGAACAGTTCTTGGAACTTCTTCCAAGACATCTTCAGTGCGGCAAGTTGAGTACGCTTTACAGATTTCCACCAGTAATTTGCCTCTGCTCGCAACATGAAGGTGGCAAAGGAAACCTTTTGCTCCTCGGAGCATCCTAAGACATCAAATATCTTGTTGATTTTCTTTATCTACGTCTCTGCCTTAAGTGATTTTGGCTCTCCAAAAAACTTCAGTGGTCCCATCTCTTTGAACTGCTTAGCGGTGACCGTCCGAGATTTATTAGTGTTTCCACCTGCATTTTGGACAGGAGCCACCTTCGCCTGATGTTGCATGAACTTCATAAAACCTCTGAACATCCCATCGTTCATCATTTGATCATTGTTGTTTACCTGAGGATTATTGTCTTCCTGTTGCACATTATCCTGGGTATTAATCTATGGTGACTCAACGGTGTCATGTGCTTCATTGCTTATCTCAACATTTTCGGATGCCATTTTTAAATACTGCCACAAAACAAGGGTTAATTATCATATCACATATTATCCCTATACTCTGTCCGACCAATGAAATACCAAATAAACTTAGGTAGGTCATACTAGCGAAGGAATTCCCTGTCTCTCCCCTCCTAGTTCTTGTCTCACATCTCAGCCATGGATCATATCCCTAAGCTTTGATACCAACTGTGACGCCCCCAACATAGATATATATCACCCATCTTGAGTCGCCAAATACATGGTACAGAATACAAATACAAACTTAATTATACAAACGTCGTGTAATATACGACAAAACATAGCTGAGAGTTTAAACAGGAATATTACTTTCTAGACAATATCCACTCTCAAATAGTCCTCATTACATTTATTGTCACACTATTTTATAGAATAGTGAGAACTATTATAACACCATCTCGGGCCATCACTCTATTCCCCGACTAGTCCCGGCTACGTTCTCATAATAATAAAGAATGGAATAATAGAAGAATTTCACCATGTATGCGGTACATCGCATAGACAGGTTATTCCAACATAATAATAAAAAATGGAATAACAACTCTTACGAGTATTGAAAGAAAATAACTCTCTTCATGAATACGAAAGAATAATACCCCTTACCTTAGAAGAAGACTAGATAATGGAATAGTGAGGTAGCAGACTTCTCTTCTTCTTTCACTCTATAATTTCTCTCTATAATAATTGCTCTATAGCTTTAGTGAATTGGTGAGAAATGAAGGAAGAATGAGCTTCTATTTATAGAAAAATATAGTTTCGATAATTGCACGTTTTGGGGCTCAAAATATTACAATATAATACCTTCCTCTTTTCCTTCTTTTTTAATTTAGTCCTGCAAGTATTATCAAACTTGCACCACCTCCCCTAATAGTAAATATTGTGAATCAATAGTTCAATCATGTGAATCAATAGTTATAATCATGTGAAAATACGAATTACAGTATAGTGCCTTGTTGCCTAATTTTTAATAGCACTTTACCACGCAAGTATACGCGTTCAATTGTAATATTCAGCAAGCAAGGATATCGTTCCCACGAGGAAATAGACTAATATTTATCAATTACTAACTCTAATGCAATTAATCCTATTTTAAACTAAGAAAATTTTGGTTATGATTTGAAATTTAAACTTAACAAAACTAATGATTAAAATCAAAATTTCACACGAATAACTGCAGATTTAACAGGTTAAGATTATAATTCCCTTGGTATTTCATTTAAACTAACTTACTTCCCATTTAAAATAAATCAATTAATATGAATTGTTATCCAAGAATGCTTTATAAATATTCATGCACTTCTTCCAAAGACACATGAACAAATCCTCCTAAATCCAATCTTTAAGATGCGGAATTATAAGGAACACCCCAGTTAATCAACTCACTATATTCCTATGTGAATCAAGTTAATTAGGGTTTATGCACAAATTCTTTTAATGGATACAAAAGACACATAGGTATATTCCTATCCTACATGCTAATCATATTAACCCTATTCAGATTATATGAACAGATGTTATCATATCCAGATCTCAATCTATACTCCATCTTCCAATTTTATATAGATTATCACAGTAATTGTTGATCAGGCAATTAATCAATAAGCATAAGATATAATAAACAATTCAATAAAAACTAACTTTCATTCAATGGGAAGCTTGCAATTTAAACTACAAAGTTGCGTTGCAATCTTAATTAAAATTTAGTTCATGATAATAATAAAGAAAAACATCATCCAGATAAATAATCCAAACATCCCAGATAGTTACAAAAGATAAAACTAGAGAAGAGAAGAAGAAACTCTGAATTTTCTCTTAAAACTCTCTCTTAGATCTTCAGCCTTTGCAATTCTCCTTCGTGCTTTTCTTCCTTGTTCTCTCTGCAAAACTCTTGAACAATTGATTGATTCTTTTCAAAATTCCTCTTTTTTCCTTTTCTAGAGTCCTCTCCTATTTGTATTGGTCTCAGCCCTCATTCAGACTCCTATTTGGCTTCAAAAACTCACTTGACAGCTGAAAAACGCAACTTTTTACGCACTAGAGCGCCTAGGCGCTCATCATAGTGCAATTCCAAGCGCCTAGGCGCTTGGCCAGGACCTCATATTTACAGAAATGCCACTCAGCTTTAATTTTCATGATTTTTGACCTTTTTCTTCTCCGAAATGACCAATTTGTCCCTCCAGCTCCAACCTACAACAAATAAACACAAAACACATAAAAAGATCCTAAAAAACAATTAAATATAACAATAATTAAGTTTAATAATATCAGATTCATAGGTATAAAACCTACTCATCAAATACCCCCAAACTTAACCAATTGCTTGTCCCCAAGCAACACAACACAATGCAATAGCTAAACATGCAATGCAAATGCAGCTATCTAAATGCCTACATTCCAGCAGTCAAACAGAACAAAATCTATTCATCAAGCCTCAAAGAAATCACAATAAACATGATAGTACATCATATCAAAACAGATTAATAATTTCCTCGTCAATCATCAAATCTTAACCTGTTATTATTGATATAGTGTATGTGTGCTTAACATCCATGCTAACTGATATGATGCTAAATACAACATATAATAAATCTCTTTAAAGGAATCATACAGTGTAAACTCACAAAATTCACGAACAAGCTAGAACCAACTAAAGACAAATATCCACCAAAATTTAAGAGTCCAATCCGGGATACTTATGCTTTTTTTTTCTTTACGGGGGCTTTTTTTTTCATATATATATATATATATATATATATATATATATATATATATATATATATATATATATATATATATATATATATTAACCATGACTGTGCAATGTCTCATTCCATTAGGCTAACAGTGCTACCCCTTAGCGAGCTTTCGACCAACGACTCCCAGACCATATAAGACCTTAGGGCACTAGGTTTTAAGATACCCCTTCGGGCGTACTTGCTCAAGTAACAAAGGCCCCAAAACAAAACTAGTCACGGTATTATTTTTCTTTTTCTTTTTTTTTTTTTCAGGCATATATATCCCAAATTTTTTTCTCAAACTTAAGTTTTTATCTAACTTCAGTCATCTTCGCCTATTCATGTCTTTCATTTATTCAAACTAGCATTATCCTCTAGAAGTTCATTATGTGTCAATTTAAACTCAATCAGTCAACATGGTTGTTTTTACTGTGCTATCCTTATTATATCAGTTTCAAACAGGTAAAGATTCAAATCATGACAAGAAATCACATCAAAGTCTTAACAGACAATACTATACTTGTCCACTCAATTCCAATCTCATCACTGACCAAAACAGACTTAAACTATTTAACAGCTGGAAACATGCAAATGCTTGAAATTTTTTTTTTTTTTTTTATTATTTTTTTATTTTTATTTTTATTTTTTTTATAGAAAATTAAAAATGAAAACTACATGAATGCAAAACTACATGAATGCAAACTACACGAAAAACTATTAACTGGATACTATATGAATGCACTATATGAATACTACATGCATGAACTAGAGCTGGAAAATTACACCCCCAAACTTAATCGATGCAATGTCCTCATTGTATATAAAAAATAAAATTTAAGAATTTAAGCACTGAGGACTTCCCTGAAAGATAGAAGCTTTACTCCTCGTCAGAATCTTCTTCCTCTTCTTCATCTTCTTCATCTGGGGGGTATGCAGACAATGGTGGAAATTGGTAAGGAGCGGCACCTGGATTCATGCGGGCAAACATTTCAAGGAATGCTGCGCTAAAATTCTGATACACCTCCGTTTGCCGCTGAGCTAAACTATCCTGATTTCTTTCCATTCGGTCAAAACCTTCCTTAACTCGAGTAGCCACCATGTCGATCCTTCGAGTTTGATTCCTCAAATCCCAACGGATATCTTCATAAAAATTTGGTGGTTGCTCAGAACTTCCAGCTGCAGGAGGATTCTCGTGAAATTGGTGACTAGGCTCGGCTGCAGGCTCAGCCGGAGCAATAATGAATCCTAATCCTCTCGGGTGTGGTATCCCCCCACCCCATACTTTGTACTTCTTAATAAGCGAGTGGTCAATTGCAGCTAAAGGAGACTGTATAGCTTCCTCGGCATCCCATTTCACCCCAGCTTGTTGGCATAGTCCTGTGATCAAAGATGGGTGTGGTAATCCACCTGAGGTCCCTCCTCTAATTGCTTTATCAATGGAATCATGAATAACTTGGCCCACATCTATAATTTTTCCTGATGCAATGCAGAAAAGCAGTGCTGCCCTTTGATTTACAACATCACTCATATGCCTACATGGCATCATCTTGGCACAAATGAATGCATGCCATGCTTTCCCATAATTGCTTAGTTTGGATGCGGGGAACAACACTGCTTCTTGTTGATCTGTTAATTTCCATGTCGTTCCAGGTACACACAAGGCTTGAATAATCTCACTGTAGTCTAGCTCGTGTTGTAGATATTGCATGTATCCATTGTTGGGTATCGTGTTCAAACCATAATAAGCATTTATTGACCCAAAACTGACCTCCACAGATTTACCTCGAACCCAAATTACGTTACCAACATGATCTATTGCATTTGCGTAGAATTCCTTAACAATCTTAACAACAGATGCATCCGGTTGAGCTGTGAAGTTCACCCATCTTCTACTCCCAATCATCTGTAATAATTCCCCATCTTCTATATCGGGCAATAGTCCACGCTCGGGAATTAGTGTTTTGTTAGAAAGTACATTGTAATATCTGTCGGACGCTTTAGCACTTGTAAATCTCTTTTTGTCATACTTTTGCGAAGTGCCCGAAGTCTCTCCTCTTTGTCTCTTACTAGCCATAGTCTTATGTACTAACTTCTTGCTAACCCAAATGATACTCAAAGACTTAGGAGAGCCAAAATCTTTGTTGTGACAATTTATCAAACACTTTGTGTGCACAAATTTGGAACACTATTGGTATGCACTCCCCCAAACTTAATTTTCACCAATTGTTGCAATTACTGAACACACTATACATCCAAGGTAATTCAAGCAACAATTAAGAGTACCCACACCCAATTGAGCCAACACAATGATAGAAACTAGCTTCAAAGTACTAACCTAACTATTATCCAAGTGAATCCAAATAATTTTCAATAGAATCTTGTGTACTTACTTGGGTATAGCCAAATATGATATTCAATCAAAGTTGGATGAGCAATTTGAGCTTTGAATCCTTACTTTAAGTAGATGTGGCTTGAATGCAACTGGAATCCCGAAGTGGTGAAGAAGGATGACAATATGGAACTTAGTTGCCTTGGTTTGGGTAGAGATATAATGTTTGATTAGGATTTGGATGAGAAAGATTGGTTGTTTAGGCTAGATTAGATGAGGGTTTAGAGTTGTGGAAGGTTAGAGATGGAGTAGGAGAGTAAGAGAGTCTTTGATTTGGAATGGGAGAGGAGTTGCCCGAATTGGGGCTTTAAAATTTTATTTTTTTTTTTACATTGGAGCGCCTAGGCGCTTGTTGTGTGTACTGTTGGAGCGCCTAGGCGGTGGCTTGCAAAATCCCTTGGACGTGTGGAGCGCCTAGGCGCTTGGATTGCACTAGTTTGGAGCGCCTAGGCGCTTGGTCTGGACAACACTTTCTGACTTTGAGCGCCTAGGCGCTTGAAATGGCTTGAGGAGGGGCGCCTAGGCGCTTGAAATGGCTTGAAGGGGAGCGCCTAGGCGCTTGGTCCTTTTCCAACATTCTCTGCTCTGAAGTTCTTTGGGAAAATGGCCATAACTTCTTCGTCCGAACTCTGATTTAGATGATTCAAGATGTTCTGGAAAGAGGAAGAGTAGATCTACAACTTTCATTCTTGAAATTTCACGAAATAAAATCCTGAGCTATAGTCAAATTGGCTCTGAAGTGACTTCTTTGTACATGTCAAACCGGAAACGCGAATCTAGTCACTCCAAACGTCGATCCATGTAACTTCTGTCCCAAACCTCGTCAAATATCCCCAATCTTAAACTTGTACGTGTTTTCCTTTCCTGCAATCAATTGAATCTCTGTTAGAGAACAAGGTATGCATCAAATCCTAAACTAGCAAAGTTTAATCACTAAATAAACTAATGGTAAAGTAAATTAATAAGAGTAAAGAAATATCGAATAACAATAAAACTTCCTGGGTTGCCTCCCAGTTAGCGCTTGGTTTATAGTCTTCAGCCTGACTTTCTCCTTTGTTCTAATCGGCAAGGTTGACCGATGTCTTTTCACGATCAAAACAACCCCCATAGTAGTGCTTCAATCTTTGACCGTTGACTTTAAAATTACGTTTTGAATACGGGTCTTCCACTTCTACAGCTCCATGAGGATAGACTTTTGAAATTATAAATGGCCCAGACCATCGAGATTTCAACTTTCCAGGAAACAGTTTAAGCCTTGAATTGTATAATAACACTGTTTGACCTGCTTCAAACTTTCTTTCCAGAATTTTCTCATCATGCCACCTCTTAATCTTTTCTTTATATAACTTCGCATTCTCATACGATTGGAGTCTGAACTCATCCATTTGATTCAATTGTAAGAGGCGCTTCTCTCCCGCAGCAGATATATCAAGGTTTAACTTCCGAATTGCCCAATAAGCACTGTGTTCGAGTTCAACTGGAAGATGGCATGCCTTCCCATAAACTAACCTATACGGAGACATCCCTATCGGAGTTTTGTAAGCTGTACGGTATGCCCATAGAGCATCGTCCAACTTGCTAGACCAATCTTTCCTACTAGGATTCACTATCTTCTCGAGGATTCGTTTCACTCCTCGGTTAGATACCTCGGCTTGACCACTTGTTTGTGGATGGTAAGCAGTAGCTATCTTATGAGTGACTCCATATTTAGCAAGGATAGCTGAAAACTGCTTATTACAGAAATGTGTTCCTTCATCACTAATGATTGCGCGAGGAGTGCCGACTCTAGAGAAAATGTTCTTCCGAATGAACTTAATCACAACCTTCACGTCATTGGTAGGTGATGCTATAGCTTCTACCCACTTCGAAACGTAGTCCACCGCTAGAAGTATATAGGAGTTACAGAAAGACGGTGGAAATGGTCCCATGAAGTCAATTCCCCAAACATCAAACAATTCGACTTCCAGGATCATATTAAGTGGCATCTCGTGTCGCTTTGATATATTACCAACTCTTTGGCATCTGTCACATTTTAATGAAAACACACGGGCATCTTTGAAGAGTGTTGGCCAGAAAAATCCACATTGAAGCACTTTAGCTGCCGTTCTTTCTCCCCCAAAATGTCCACCATAGTCAGATGCATGACATTGGTATAGAATACTCTCCATTTCAACTTCCGGGACGCACCTTCTTATTACTTGATCGCCACATTGTTTAAATAAGAATGACTCATCCCATAAATACTGTTTTACATCATGGAGAAATTTCTTCTTCTGCTGGCTTGTCAAATCAGGCGGAAACACCTTACTGACAATGAAATTTACATAATCTGCATACCATGGTGTATCCATCCTTACTGCAAATAGCTATTCATCCGGAAAAAATTCGTTGATCACTGTTGTGTCATTTTTCTTTAGTTCTGAATTCTCTAACCGTGATAAATGATCAGCAACCTGATTTTCTGTTCCTTTTCGGTCCCGGATCTCCAAGTCAAACTCTTGTAGCAATAGTACCCATCTAATTAATCTCGGCTTCGCGTCTTTCTTTGCTATTAAGTACTTAATTTCCGAATGATCTATAAACACAATCACCTTTGTCCCAATCAAATATGAGCGAAATTTATCAAATGCATAAACAACTGCTAATAGCTCCTTCTCAGTAGTGGTATAATTCAGTTGAGCATCCGTCAATGTCTTACTAGCATAGTATATAGCATGAAAAATCTTATCCTTTCGTTGGCCAAGAACTGTACCAATCGCATAGTCGCTAGCATCACACATTAATTCGAACGGTATAGTCCAATCTGGTGCTATGATTACAGGTGCAGTAACTAATTTCTTCTTTAACACATCAAAAGCTTCCAGGCATGCTTGATCAAAGTTGAATGAGACATCCTTCTCCAAAAGATTGCAAAGTGGTTTTGTGATTTTGGAGAAGTCTTTTATAAATCGTCTATAGAAACCAGCGTGTCCCAAGAAACTTCGAATACCCTTTACAGAAATTGGTGGTGGCAGGTTCTCAATGGTTTCGATTTTTGCTCTATCAACCTCAATTCCTTTTGATGATACTCGGTGACCCAAGATTATCCCCTCTTGTACCATAAAATGACATTTCTCCCAGTTTAAAACCAAATTTGTTTCCATACACCGTTTTAGCACGAGTGTGAGATTTTCCAAACAATAATCAAATGAATCCCCAAAAACTGAAAAATCATCCATAAATACCTCAAGATTTTGTTCAACCATATCTGAAAAAATAGCCATCATACACCGTTGAAACGTCGCTGGCGCAATACATAACCCAAAAGACATTCTGCGAAAAGCAAAGGTGCCATATGGGCATGTGAATGTTGTTTTCTCCTGATCCTCGGGTGCAATGGCAATCTGGTTATAGCCCGAGTATCCATCCAAGAGGCAATAATACTCGTGCCCTGCAAGCCTGTCCAACATCTGATCTATGAATGGTAGAGGAAAATGGTCCTTACGAGTGGCCTTATTCAACTTTCTGTAATCCATACACACCCGCCAACCAGTAACTGTTCGCGTTGGGATCAATTCATTCTGCTCGTTCGCAACTACTGTCATTCCCCCTTTCTTTGGCACGCATTGAACCGGACTTACCCATGAGCTATCTGAGATAGGGTAGATAATTCCCGCATCCAACCATTTAATGATTTCCTTTTTAACAACTTCCTTCATGATGGGATTGAGTCTTCGTTGTTGTTCAATAGTTGGTTTCGATTCGTCTTCCAACAAAATCTTATGCATACAAATTGATGGGCTTATCCCCTTGATATCTGCAATAGTCCATCCAAGAGCAGTCTTGTATTGTCGAAGTACCCTTAGTAGCTTTTCTTCTTGAACCTTGTCAAGTGATGCAGAAATAATGACTGGCAAGGAAGAAGAAGAACCAAGGTAGGTGTACCGGAGGTGGTTAGGCAATGGCTTAAGTTCCAAGGTAGGCGGTTCTTCTACGGATGGTGTCACCTTTTCATCTAGCTTTCCCTGATAATCCAGAGG
Source organism: Panax japonicus (assembly GCA_020205505.1). NCBI lineage: Eukaryota > Viridiplantae > Streptophyta > Magnoliopsida > Apiales > Araliaceae > Panax > Panax japonicus. The sequence continues at coordinate 15,775,731 of CM035108.1, read as the reverse complement.
TTCAAATTTTTGTAGACATCGTATGAACTTCGGAGTTGAATCTAGCATTTGGACCCATTCTATCACCATTGAATCATCAAATAATTTTTCACTAACCAATGCGGTTTCAAGAGGGTTTTCAATCAAAGATTCACCAAATACCTCTTCAGTTGCTTCTTCAATTAGATCAACTCTTAAGCACTCTTCCTCTTCCTTCGGAAATTTCATAGCCTTGAAAACATTAAAAGTTACTTCTTCATCTTGAACTCTCATTGTTAACTCTCCTTTTTGTACATCAATTAATGTCCTTCCAGTGGCTCAAAACGGTCTTCCAAGGATAATGGGTATGTCTTTATCCTCTTCGTAGTCTAACACAATGAAGTCTGCTGGAAATATGAATTTGTCCACCTTCACTAATATGTCTTCCACAATGCCTCTAGGGTATGTCACTGATCTATCTGCGAGCTGTAGAGAGATATTTGTTGGCTTTGGGGCTGGTAATCCCAACTGAGTGTAGATCGAAAGTGGCATCAAGTTAATACTTGCCCCCAAATCACACAAACATCTGTTAAAGAACTGGGGCCCAATCGTGCACGGTATTGTAAAGCTACCCGGATCCTTCAACTTCGGTGGTAACTTTCTTTGCAGAATTGCGCTACATTCTTCTGTCAATGCTATTGTTTCGAACTCCCCTAGCTTCCTCTTTCTTGCTAAAATATCTTTCATAAATTTTGCATAACTAGGCATTTGTTCTAAAGCATCTGCGAATGGAATGTTGATTTGCAGCTTTTTGAACACTTCTAAAAATTTTGAAAATTGTTGATTTAATTTCTGCTTTTGAAATCTTTGAGGAAACGGCACAGGTGGTACAACTATTGTTTGCTTATCTTCTTGTTGTTTTGTTGTCTTGTCAACAACTTTTTCCCCAGATTTACTTTCCGAATTTCCACTCTCTTGTTCACCATCCTCAGCAGAAATTACTTTCTTGTGTCCGTCCAAATCTGTAGTCAACTCATTCCCGCTTCTGAGTGTAACTGCCTTACAATGCTCATTTCCATCATTCCTTGGATTTTTCTCCGTATCACTAGGTAAAGAACCTGGAGTTCTATTATTCAAAGCATTAACCATTTGCCCCATTTGATTCTCCAGATTCTTTATTGCAGCTGATTGGTTTTTCGTTGTGGTTTCCAACTGAGTTGCAAATCTTGCCAGCAATTCTTCCATTTGTAATAACTTATCAGGTTGTTGAGTTTGTTGCTGTGGCTGAAATCCAGGTGGATATGTTTGCCTTGGAGCTTGAGTTTGTGACTGATTATTACTCCAAGAAAAATTCGGGTGGTTTCTCACTCCTGAATTGTAGTTGTTTGAATAACTGCCCTGCTGCCTGTTATAATTGGAAACAAAATGGACTGATTCAGGATTTATTGCACATTGATCACTTGAGTGGTTACCCGCACATATTTCACATATCGTTTCCATTTTCTGAACTGGTTGTACCCCAAGTGCATCTATCTTCATTGTAAGAGCAGAAATCTGAGCTGTCATTTGAGCTGACAATGCTGTCATCGCATCCACTTCATACACTCCGACTGTCCTTGGCGGAGTTGTTCTTGCTATTGGCCATTGATAATTATTAGCTGCCATGGTTTCAAGCAACTCATACCCCTCATCACAATTCTTGGCCATAATAGCTCCTCCTGCTGCAGCATCTATACTCGATCTCACTGTGCTGAATAAACCATTATAAAAAGTTTGCACCTGAAGCCATTTAGGAATCCCATGGTGTGGACATTTTCGCAATGAATCTTTGAATCTCTCCCAAGCTTCATATAGTGATTCTGAATCGTGCTGAACGAAAGAGAAGATATCGTTCCGCAACTTTGCTGTTTTTGCAGGCGGGAAAAACTTTGCAAGAAATTTCTGGGCTAGATCATTCCATGTAGTGATCGAGCCTGGTGGTAGTGAATGGAGCCAACTCTTAGCCTTATCTCTGAGAGTAAATGGAAATAGCCTTAGCCTTATTGCATCCTCTGACACATTATTGTACTTGAAAGTATCGCAGATTTCTATAAAGCTGACTATATGATCGTTCGGATCATCGTTTGGTAACCCTCCAAATTGACATGAATTTTGAATCATCTGTATTGTCCCCGATTTTATCTCAAAACTTGTAGCAGTAATGGCAGGTCTCGTAATACTCGACTGAATTTCAGTAACCCGCGGTGTAGCATAATCCCGCAGCGCTTTTTGCTCTTCTTCAGCCATAGTATCTTCCTTATCAAATGCTTCTTTCGTTTCCTTAACCCACTTACGCAACCGCTGAAATCTTTTCTCGATGTCGTCCTCGTGAGGCAATAAATCTGGCTTCTTCGATCGCGTTTGCATAAACTAGTCAAAAGCACCTGAATAGAACAGAATAGAACAAAGTTTAAATTAAGATTAACGCTATAAAAATCAATAATGACAAAATATTAAACTAATTTCCCCGGCAACGGCGCCAAAAACTTGTTGCCTAATTTTTAATAGCACTTTACCACGCAAGTATACGCGTTCAATTGTAATATTCAGCAAGCAAGGATATCGTTCCCACGAGGAAATAGACTAATATTTATCAATTACTAACTCTAATGCAATTAATCCTATTTTAAACTAAGAAAATTTTGGTTATGATTTGAAATTTAAACTTAACAAAACTAATGATTAAAATCAAAATTTCACACGAATAACTGCAGATTTAACAGGTTAAGATTACAACTTCCCTTGGTATTTCATTTAAACTAACTTACTTCCCATTTAAAATAAATCAATTAATATGAATTGTTATCCAAGAATGCTTTATAAATATTCATGCACTTCTTCCAAAAACACATGAACAAATCCTCCTAAATCCAATCTTTAAGATGCGGAATTATAAGGAACACCCCAGTTAATCAACTCACTATATTCCTATGTGAATCAAGTTAATTAGGGTTTATGCACAAATTCTTTTAATGGATACAAAAGACACATAGGTATATTCCTATCCTACATGCTAATCATATTAACCCTATTCAGATTATATGAACAGATGTTATCATATCCAGATCTCAATCTATACTCCATCTTCCAATTTTATATAGATTATCACAGTAATTGTTGATCAGGCAATTAATCAATAAGCATAAGATATAATAAACAATTCAATAAAAACTAACTTTCATTCAATGGGAAGCTTGCAATTTAAACTACATACCAAGTTCCGTTGCAATCTTAATTAAAATTTAGTTCATGATAATAATAAAGAAAAACATCATCCAGATAAATAATCCAAACATCCCAGATAGTTACAAAAGATAAAACTAGAGAAGAGAAGAAGAAACTCTGAATTTGCTCTTAAAACTCTCTCTTAGATCTTCAGCCTTTGCAATTCTCCTTCGTGCTTTTCTTCCTTGTTCTCTCTGCAAAACTCTTGAACAATTGATTGATTCTTTTCAAAATTCCTCTTTTTTCCTTTTCTAGAGTCCTCTCCTATTTGTATTGGTCTCAGCCCTCATTCAGACTCCTATTTGGCTTCAAAAACCCACTTGACAGCTGAAAAACGCAACTTTTTACGCACTAGAGCGCCTAGGCGCTCATCATAGTGCAATTCCAAGCACCTAGGCGCTTGGCCAGGACCTCATATTTACAAAAATGCCACTCAGCTTTAATTTTCATGATTTTTGACCTTTTTCTTCTTCGAAATGACCAATTTAGTCCCTCCAGCTCCAACCTACAACAAATAAACACAAAACACATAAAAAGATCCTAAAAAACAATTAAATATAACAATAATTAAGTTTAATAATATCAGATTCATAGGTATAAAACCTACTCATCATGCCTCCATCTATACCTCCATTTTTAACTTAGTCATGCAAGTATTATCAATCTTGCACCAACTCCCCTAATAGTACCAGAATGTGAGTCAATAGTACACACATGTGAACAAATAGTTATAATCATATGAATTAATAGCAATTAATTGCTCATTTATCCGATTAATTACCCGACTGGTCAGTAAAACTTCCAGACATAAATTAATATCAAAATAAATGTCGATTTCCACTAACACTAATAATTCCAACACAATGGAACTATCAATTTCATCTTTAATCAACAAAAACTTATTCATCATTAATATTATAACTCACAATATTTAACAACCAGGTCGTTCCCAAGAAAGAGGGGGCTTTCCAATAAGGATTTCTCCTTATTGGCGCGCAATTGGATGACCAAAACTCTCCTTGACAGAACTTCTAGACATTGTAAATATTACAATTTAATAATATGAATAACTTTGTCATCTCAATTATTGATTTAATAATATAACATATTATGCAGATGATACTGTGACAATAATTGAATTAATAATATGAGAGATATGATGCAGCAATTACAGTAGCAATAATTGAATATAACTGAGTGACTTCTCACATAAGCATCAATAATCAATATCGTGTGCTACTATACAACCACGCGTATTACTGTACTTTTACTGCCGGGTAGTTTAACAGTTTAACGGTAAAACTTCCGCCATTATTTTTATAAAAAGATAATTCTGTCGTTTTTTAACTACGACAATACTTTCGATGTGGGGTCCACCAATGATTGTGTCGTCATACAAATATTCCCCGACCAATCGAATATTATATAACCACTTGCTTACTTTGCAAAATTTGTAAATATTACCCACAACTATAACATTATATTATATCCACACCATAATATTCAAAAATATATTTCGAGAGAAATTAATCTTTATTCATAAAAGTTGGGGTCTTACATTTGAGGTAGGATGCTTCATGCATAGGGAAAGGGGTCATCCTATAGCGCTCTTTAGTGAGAAATTGAATGAAGCACGACAAAAGTACTCTACCTATCATAGGAAGTTTTATTCTATAGTCCAGACACTTGGGTATTGGCAAAATTATTTGTTGCATAGGGAGTTTATTCTTTACTACGAGCATCATGCACTGTAGTACCTTAACTTCCAAAAGAAGCTAAGTCATCGATACGCTAGGTGGGTAGAGTTTATTCAGGAGTATTCTTTTGTTCTTAAGCATTGCAAAGGGACAGAGAATGTGGTTGTCGATGTGTTGAGTAGGGTGTCCATCCTTGTCAACTCATTTGGAGTGAAGGTTGTGGGATTTGAATGCATTATCCAGGAAGGAGTATTTTATTTGTCGAGGCTTTAGGGACATTTATGCTACCCTACCGAATCCTAGTTCCCCACCCTCTAGTGATTTTTGTACCCATAATGAGTATCTTTTTAAGGGCACCCACTTGTGTTCATAGTTCATCGATGCGTGAGTATTTATTGTGGGAGTTACACACGAGAGGTTTACCTGAACACTTTGGTCGAGATAAGACCATTACCATTATTGAGGATATATTTTTTTGGCTTAGTCTCAAACATGTTTATCAAGGCGACGACTAGGCGTCTGAGCGGTAACCATCCGGAAAGGCGAGGCTATGCTTTGGTATAACTAGGTTAAACACTAAGATCACATCACACGAACCACACCAGTACAAAGAACAAGAAAAAATAAGCCTCCTTGAAAAATTTCAGTGACAAAAGGAGTTGTCATGCGCCAGCCAAGGGATGTGCCTGAGAATATTCCGATGGGTCATGCTAGCGTGTGAATCTTTGTTTCCTGTCGAAAATTGTACCATAATGCTCTTCTTGTTTAGACGCACCTTACGATATGTTTAGATATTGAAGGGACTTAGCAAATAATGATAGATCTAATATTTTCCGCTTATCTTTTTCTTATCGCTAGTGATACGGTATTAAATGTTATATGGCATTAAGGTATTCTGAACTCTGAGACTGCTGGTTTGTTCACATGGATGTGGTCCTACTTTGCTTTAGTTACCTGCATGTGACCCTTATTTATTAAATGTTATGTGGCAATAAACTCTAAAGACAGCAGGTTTGTTCACATGGGTGTGGGCCTGCTTTGCTTTAGTTACCTGTTAGTGACCCTTATTTAATTGGGTGGTATACTTCTGTGTTCTCACAACGTGGTCATTTTATCATTGGACTAAAGGCTGATTATACTTGTATCCCATTTCCTATATGGGTTATATATGGTAATAGTTCGTCTCACAATTATTATAATAATATATAACAACTATTATATTTTAATATTATATTCATATTTATATATATATATATATATATATATATATATATATGTATGTATGTATGTATTTGTATATTGTTATATATTATTTATGTTATAGTGTTTTTTCAAAAATATAATATTTATATGATGTATTTTAAAATTATAATACAAATAAAATAAAATTGTACACATAAATTTTATATTGTAAACGACTTGTCGTTTTATGGACGACTAGGCGGGCACCTAAGCGCTTAAGAAGTAGGCCATCGCCTTGCCTCACCTTACCGCCTTGATAATTATGGTCTCAAGAGGGATGTAGCTTATGTTGTTTATGAATGTCGAACATGTTAGTCTGCTAAGGTGGGAAGTAGAACACGAGTTTGTACACTCTACTTTCGGTTTCCCATGCACTTTGGGAGGATCTTAGCATAAATTTTGCCACGGGGTTACCGAGGACTCATAGGGGTCATGTTTAGTTTTTGTTGTAATGGACCGTTTCGAGCTCATCACTGAAGAATGGTGGATTTACTTTTTGGAATTAGAGATGAGACATTTTATTCCTTGCAACAAAACTGATAATGCCTTATATATTGCCATGATTTTCTTTAGTGATGTAGTGAGATTGTGTGGGTTACCATTGACTATAGTTTCTAATAGAGATGCAAAATTTATGAGTTATTTTTGGAACTCTCTCAAAAAGAAACTTAACACCACGCTTAAGTTTACTACTGCGTATCATTCTCAGACCGATGGTCAGACTGAGTCTGTTAATAGAAGTCTATGTGATTTGTTATGTTGTCTTGTGGGTGATTATGTGTCTACATGGGCTAAGGTTTTACCTATGGCTGAGTTTGCATATAATGGCTCAGTTAATCGTTCAAATGGAGTTAGTCCTTGTGACGCCCCCAAAATAGGTATACATCACCCATTCTGAGTCGCCAAATACATGGTACAGAAAAACAACTACAACTTTATTAATACAATTGTCGTGCAAAATACGACAACGCATACTGTGAGTTTAAATATAATATTGTCTTCTAGACAATATCCACACCCAAATAAAGTCCTCATTACAATTATTGATGCACTATTTTATAAAATAGTGAGGACTACTAAAATAGCTATCTTGAATCATCACTCCATACCCCGACTAGTCCCTGCTAAATTCTCATCTCCTGAGAAGAAAAATCGAACGAAAAGTAAAAGGGTGAGCTCAACTAGCCCAGTAAAGAACATTATGACTAAGATAATATACAACAAATTATCCTTAGTCTTCAACAGGGAAAAATCTGATAGAATACAATTGTTAACAAGTTTTAAATCAACAACTGCAGCGGAAACACCAATTCATTAGAAGAGTTAAGTAGAGAATGAAATCTATTATCATCTATGAATTTAAAAGTCCATCATCAATATTTTATCCCTGTAACATCAATCAATATACATCTTGAATCAAATATTCATCTTTGCACTACGGGCCAAAGATATTCATTTGTATCACCAGTTGGTCATGTTCATCTCAACATCTGTTCATCTTTGCACTACGGGCCAAAGATAATCATCAGGTAATCATACATCTTTGCACTACGGGCCAAAGATATTCATCAAGTATCATAATTACGGACTGAGGATGATGAAAAACATTTTAGAGAACGAATTCAGTGAGACAGAAGGACAAATATTAGGGACTCGTGTTTCGATTTATCCAAATTCAATAATACTCCATAATAACCAATTAGTGTGAAGTAGAATTCAAAAATAAAGATCAAAACATGGATACAATCAAAGATAGTAACCATAAAAGACATCTGAGATGAAAAAGAGAAAATTTCATTTTTTGGTGAATAGTGTCGTATTTGTGAATAATACCGTATACGTGAATAGTGCCGTATACGTGAATAGTAACCCCGACACAAAAAGGTAGAAATTCCACAATAAAATTCATAACAATATCTTAGCATAATGATAGTGAAGAAAATAATATCATTTAAGAAGAAAATAACATCCCTTATCTCAAAAGACAATACTTCAGAATGAAAGGTCAGATGTGATGCTGAATGAAACTTATACTGAATAGCAACTCTCAAAGTATCTAAATACATACAAAATACGCTCGATACTATAAGAGAGAAAGAGGGAAAACTTTCTTTCTTGTGTGATTTTTAATTCTAACTTAGCCCTCTATTTATAAGAAAATGTTAGCACGTCGAAGCAGGCATGACCTGCTACCTGATGGCTTTACCTGCTACTATTGCCACCCACCACATTTGAAATAAAATTTGAGCACATTTCTCACCAACCAAAAGTGGGGCCCACTCAATTCTAGAATTTTCCACCAAAAATCATTTATAACATAATTTCCAAATCAGTCACCTCTTAAAATTCATAACAAATCATACGTTCATTTTTAACGGTTCAACATTTGTGGACATATACTCAACTTATATATGTATAACATATCCAAAAATCACAACGATCCAACGGTCGGATTAAAAATTATAACTCACGCAATATATCTGAAAAATACTGATTTGATTTTTAATACCTCCATTCTGATAGAAATACTGATAGAACACCTAAACATTAATTCCTTCAATTATATCCACATAAAATAAATATTTTATTATCATATAAATCAATAATTAATTACTCACAAATAATATTACAGAATCACAATTATGACAACCAGGCCGTTCCCAGGAAAGAGGGGGCTTTCCAATAAGGATTTATCCTTACTGGCGCGTAATTAGGTGACCAAACCTCTCCTTAGACAGAACTTTATAGACATTGCCAATAATGCTATCTAATAATATTATTCATATAATATGAATTATTGATCGGATAATGGGAAATACTGTGCAGAGACAACAATAATAATATAAAATATCAACGCAGCAATTATTGAATCAATAAAATAAAATATTGAACAGTAACTACTGTAACAATTATTGAGTAGTGCCTTCTTACGTACGAATCAATAATTTAACCATACTGTGCAACCACGCGTATTACTGTATTTTAGCCACTGGGTATTTCAACAGTGTTAACGGTAACGATTACGCTGTTATTTATAAAAATATAAACTTATCGTTTTCTTCATCCGATAGTTATTCTGTTATGAGACCCACGAATGGTTGCACCGTCGTACGAATATTCCCCGACAACAAGAATATTCCACGACCAAATGAATATTCCCCGACAAAAATGGATATTTTATAACCACTTGCTTATTTTGTAAAATTTGCACATTTCACCCATAATCAAAGTATTATATCAAATTAACTCCTTAATATTTCAAGATAATAAATAGAGAAAATTTAATTTTATTCATAATAAGTTGGGGTCTTACAACCTCCCCTCCTTATGAAATTTTGTCCTCGAAATTGGCGTACGTACCTGGTGTTTCAAATAGGTGAGGGTACCTCGCTTTCATTTCCAATTCCAATTCCCAGGTCATTTCTTCAATAGCATGGTTCCCCCACAAAATCTTAACTTGTGATATAACCTTGGTGCGCAGGACATGATCTTTCCTATCCAAGATCTTAACAAGTACCTCCTCGTAAGTTAAATATTCGGCTATCTCGTCTAGTTCTAACTCAATAATGTGGTTTGGGTCTTTCACATATTTACGAAGCATAGATATGTGAAAAACAATATGAACACGAGACACGCTTGGAAGTAACGCGAGTCTATAGGCCACATTTCTTACTCGGTCAAGAATCTGAAATGGACAAATAAATCATAGATTGAGCTTTCCTCGCTTCCCGAATCTTGTAACCCCCTTCCATGGAGCAATACATAACAGTACATGATCTCCAATACCAAATTCCACGTCCTTTCGATGAAGATTTGCATAACTCTTTTGTCGATCATGTGCCGTTTGTATACGTTGTCGAATCGTTTGGATCTTTTCCGTAGCCATACGTACCAACTCTGGTCCCAACAATGTTCCTTCACCCACCTCATCCCAACATACTGGAGAGCGACACTTTCATCCATACAAGGATTCAAATGGAGCCATACCTATACTTGTCTGATAACTGTTGTTGTAGGAGAATTCCACTAGTGGTAAATACTTATCCCAACTCCCTTTGAAGTCTAGGACACAAAGTCTTAATAGATCTTTAGGAGTTTGAATAGTCCTCTCTGATTGTTCATCCGTTTGATGATGGTATGTCGAACTGAATCGTAAATTCGTGCCCATAGCTTTCTGCAAGATAACCCAAAATCGTGAAGTGAATCTTGGGTCACGATCTGAAACTATGGATACTGGCATGCCATGCAATCTCACAATCTCATTCACATACATACTAGCAAGAAGTTCAAGGGGATAAGTCTCACGTATAGGTAAGAAATGAGCCGACATGGTTAATCTATCAACAATAACCCAAATCGCATCTATACCTTGAGAAACCTTGGGAAGACCCATAACGAAATCCATAGTAATGTGTTCCCTCTTCCATTTTGGAATCTCAAGTGATTGCAATGGACCCTTTGGCAATTGATGCTCTTCTGTTACACATTGACAGGTTAAACACCTCGAGATAAACTCTGCGATCTCTCTTTTCATATTGTTCCACCAAAATGTATGTCGAAGATCATGATACATTTTGGTACTCCCAGGATGGATTACAAATGGTGTATTATGTGCCTCCATCATGATTCTATGCTTCAAGTCAGGATCGTTAGGAACGCAAAGTCTGGAGTTGACTCGAAATATTCCTTCTTCATCGATTCCTTCTTCTGGAATAGCACCTTCTTGCACTTTCTTCTTCATACGCATCAGCCTTAGGTCCGTAGCTTGAGCAGCTTTAACTTTATCGATTAAAGTCGGTTCTACTCGTATGTTTGAAATCATCATGGGGATACTTGGAGCCTTTAATTCTATTTCCATCCTTTGTAAGTCATATAAAATGGGTTTTTATGTTAATAAATTGCACTCGTACCCGAATATGATCTTCTACTCAATGCGTTAGCTACAACGTTTTCTTTTCCAGGATGATATTGAATGCTATGGTCGTAATCCTTCAACAGCTCGAGTCAACGTCGTTGTCCCATGTTGAGTTCCTTTTGGGTGAAGAAATATTTGAGGCTTTTATGATCCGTATAAATCTCCACTTTCCCCCCATACAGGTAGTGTCTCCAGATTTTTAACGCAAAAACGACTGCTGCCAACTCCAGATCATGAGTAGGATAATTCCTCTCATATTCTTTGAGTTGTCGCGAGGTATAGGCTATGACTTTCCCATGTTGCATGAGAACACATCCTAACCCTTTGCCTGAAGCATCGCTGTAGATAACAAATCCATCTGAACCAGATGGTATTGTTAGAACAGGTGCCGAAATGAGTCTCCTCTTGAGCTCTTGGAAACTTTTCTCGCATTCCTCGCCCCATACAAATTTTGTATCTTTCCAAGTCAACTGAGTTAACGGAGTAGCGATTCGAGAAAATCCTTCCACGAATCTCCGATAATAACCAGCTAAGCCCAAAAAGCTACGCACTTCGGTCACTAACTTCGGTTGCTCCCAACTTTGTATTGCTTCAATCTTTGTCGGGTCAACAGATACTCCATCTTTTGACACCACGTGCCCAAGGAATGCTACTTCCTTAAGCCAGAACTCGTATTTCTTCAGCTTGACATATAGCTTGTTGTCACGAAGTCTTTGAAGTACCATCTTCAAATGGTGCTCATGATCTTCACGGCTTTTGGAATAGATGAGGATGTCATAAATAAAGACAAAAACGAGCTGATCCAAATATTCTTTGAATACACAGTTCATCATATCCATGAAAGCAGCAGGAGCATTAGTCAATCCAAAAGACATGACTAAGAATTTATAATGTCTGTACCAAGTTATGAAAGCAGTCTTTGGAATATCCTCAGTTTTAATCTTCAGCTGATGATATCCAGAACGAAGATCGATCTTTAAAAAGAATTGTGCGCCTTGCAACTGGTCAAACAGGTCATCAATACGGGGTAGGGGATACCTATTCTTGATGGTGACATGGTTTAATTCTCGGTAGTTAATACAAAGTCGCATACTCCCGTCTTTCTTCTTTACAAATAAAATAGGAGATGTACTAGGACGAATGAAACCGATGTCTAACAATTTTCGTAGTTGGACTTTTAACTCCTGAAGTTCAATAAGAGCCATTCGATATGGGGTTTTAAAAATGGGCTTTGTACCCGGTTCAAGATCAATAAAGAATTCAACTTCTCATTTTGGGGGTAGACCAGGAAGTTCTTCCTGAAATACGTCAAGAAATTCATTAACAACAGGAATATTATTCAAATTTGACGTATTTTTGTTCAAGTCCATAATATGGGCTAAGAAAGCTTGACATCCATTTTTCAATAAACGAATAGCTTTATGGCTTGATATGACAATGACTGATTTTAGTAGTTTAGTTGCTTGAATTCGTATAACAGGTTGGTTAGGAATATGAAAACTAACAACCTTAAAAAAATAATCAATTTTGGCATGATGAGTGGTTAACCAATCAATCCCTAAAATCACATCAAATGCAAGTATCTTTAAAGAGATAAGATCAACAGGTAATGTGATTGTGCCAAATTAGATCAAGTAAGATTTATAAACTGTAGATGTAACAAAGGTTTCACCCAAGTTTCAACAAATAAGTTAAAGTCCAATTTCTCCGGAGTCAAGTTTAAACGTTGAGCACAAGCAGGAGAGATAAAAGAATGCGTAGAAGTGGTATCTAGTAAGGTATAAACTTCGGAAGAGTTTAAGATTAGCTTACTCGTGATCACCTTATTTGTGTTTCTCGCGTATTGGCCAGTCATAGCAAACGCCCTTCCTTGAACCACCGACTTTGTTTTGTCCGTAGTTGCCTTTGGTGCCGCCGTCCCAGTTGGACTTGACTTCGCTACCGGACAAAATCGGGCTATGTGACCGTCTTTTCCACAATTGAAACACACCTTGGAAGGCTGTAAACAGTTTGGACTTATGTGTCCCTCCTCTCCGCATCTGTAGCATCTAACTGGCGGTTGTCCTCCTCCCCTAAAATTTGTTATTGGTGCTGGTGCTGCTGCTGATGTCTTTCCGTCATCGTTGAATATCCTCTTTTTTGAAATTTCCACTTGACTCACCTCTCTTATTATCATGGCCACGATTTCCACCCAAGTGGTTACTGCTTTTGTCCGTATTCTTCCCTCCTCGCTAGTTATCATCGTTTCGATGACTGCTGTCACCGGTATGACCCTGGTTCTGGTCCCTCGGTTGAACATACTCATTATCACGCTCTAATAATCGAGCCCTATTTACAACATCTGAATATAAAAAAAATTTATGAGAGATAAGATATTGTCGAATCTCGGGTTTTAGTCCTCTCAGAAACATTCGCGTCATACGTTCCTCATTTTTTACCAAATGAGGTACAAACCTGGATAACTCCGCAAACTTTGCCTCGTACTAGGACACTGTCATGTTGTTCTGTTCCAGTCTAATATACTTAACCTCCTTCATATGACGAATACTTTCAGGAAAGTACTTGTCATTGAACAAATTTTGAAATTTTTCCCAAGATATGTTGAGTGTGGCTGGCTGGGTACGCTTCATAGATTCCCACCAGTAATCTGCCTCACCACGGAACATAAAGGTGGCAAGTGGAACCTTCTGTTCCTCCGTGCAGCCCAAGACATCGAATGTCTTGGTAATTTGCTTAACCCACGTTTTCGCCTTAATTGGATTAGGTTTTCCCCAGAAATCTGGTGGTCCCAACTCCTTGAACTGCTTGGTTATGATAAACCACGCATTGCTATCATTTCCACCCGTATTTTGTACACGAGTCTCCCACGTCTGATTTTGCATGAACTGCAAAAAGATTCTAAACATCGCATCATTCATCGTTTGCTCGGTAGTGTTGTTTACAGGAGGAATATTTCCTTCCTGTTGCACGTTCTGTTGGTTGGTAATCAAAGGTTGTTCCACAGTCTCATAGACTCCATTGTTAACGTTCTCAGCTGCCATTCTTAAAACTGCCATAAAACAGGGGTTAATTAAATAAATTAACATATCACATAATATCCCTATATTATGACCGACCAACAAATAAGCTTATGTAGGACACACTAGCGAAGGATTTACTCGTCTCTCCCCTCCTAGTATTATTCCCCGATCTCCGCCAGAGACCATATCCCTAAGCTCTGATACCAACTGTGACACCACCAAAATAGGTATACATCACCCATTTTGAGTCGCCAAATACATGGTACAGAAAAACAACTACAACTTTATTAATACAATTATCGTGCAAAATACGACAACACATACTGTGAGTTTAAATACAATATTGTCTTCTAGACAATATCCACACCCAAATAAAGTCATCATTACAATTATTGATGCACCATTTTACAAAATAGTGAGGACTACTAAAATAGCTATCTTGAATCATCACTCCATACCCCGGCTAGTCCCTGCTAAATTCTCACCTCCTGAGAAGAAAAATTGAACAAAAAGGAAAAGGGTGAGCTCAAAAAGCCCAGTAAAGAACATTATGACTAAGATAATATACAAAAAATTATCCTTAGTCTTCAACAGGGAAAAATCTGATAGAATACAATAGACAACAAGTTTTAAATCAACAACTGCAGCGAAAATAACAATTCATAAGAAGAGTTAAGTAGAGAATGAAATCTACTATCATCTATGAATTTAAAAGTCCATCATCAATATTTTAACCCTGTAACATCAATCAATATACATCTTGAATCAAATATTCACCTTTGCACTACGGGCCAAAGATATTCATTTGTATCACCAGTTGGTCATGTTCATCTCAACACATGTTCATCTTTGCGCTATAGGCCAAAGATATTCATCAGGTAATCATACATCTTTGCACTACGGGCCAAAGATATTCATCAAGTATCATCATTACGGACTGAGGATGATGAAAAATATTTTAGAGAACGAATTCAGTGAGACAGAAGGACAAATATTAGGAACTCGTGTTTCGATTTATCCAAATTCAATAATACTCCATAATAACCAAGTGTGGAGTAGAATTCAAAAATAAAGATCAAAACATGGATACAATAAAAGATAGTAACCATAAAATACATCTGAGACGAAAAAGAGAAAATTTCATTTTTCGGTGAATAATGTCGTATTTGTGAATAGTACCGTATACGTGAATAGTGTTGTATACGTGAATAGTAATCTCGACACAAAAAGATAAAAATTCCATAATAAAATTCATAACAATATCTCAGCATAATGATATTGAAGAAAATAATATCATTTAAGAAGAAAATAACATCTCTTACCTCAAAAGACAATACTTCGGAATGTGTGACACCCCCAAATCCGGGTTACCTGACTCCCGAATTTGGTGTTCACGATTCACACTATAATATCATTTAACTACCCATTCATATATAAATAGGAATATATAAATCATTAACATAAGTTGTTAATACATAAGTCCCAGGTTTCTAACCTTAAATTACAAACATACCCCCTTAGATAAACAAAAAGGGTTTACAAAACAACATAATAATAATAATGTTCTTTATAACTACTCCAGCATCTTGCCTTTGCCTTTGTTCTTCTTTGACTCGCTGGCCTCTTCGTTCCTAGATGAAATGTTTTATTTATAGCAAGGGTGAGCAACTAGTTTGCCCCGCAAGTTAAGACATACAATAAATGTATATGAATCAACAATAATAAACTATCTATTTTGATAGAATGAAACCAAAGTTCGGAGAACTTTGAATTAGCTGAACAAATCGTTAATCAATAACAAGGCTTCTCTTTTTCTATGCAACACCATAATTTGATAATGAAAGAGTACAACGCTTTCAAAGTTCTACAAGAATCAATTCTACACAATAACAAAGTGGAATAATTTCCAAATTTATACTGAGCGATCACACAAGATCTTTAAACTTATTTTTCTCGGGTATCCATCAAAGATTTACTTTGATATATACCAGGAGTATCAGATAACCATAAAGATTAAATCATACCCCTCTGCAAGTACTTAGAGTCGGCCAACTCCTTGTACCCTATATTATGCATAATACTCAAAACGCGCGCAAAGGTCGAATTCACGACCCAAAATGTTCCCTTTATATAAAAGGTTGTTCTTCTCAGTCTTAGAATCAAGATTTTAATTTTACAACGAAATACTGTGATTTCAAATTCTATTTACTTATCGATCTTGCCGAAATAATTGGCATCGATTCTACCAATAACAATTGAATTATTTTCTTGAATTTATCAAGTTCTAACAAATGTTTGTCTAGCCA